>CM053773.1:143507184-143545486 GCA_028658325.1 Potorous gilbertii
TTTATAGAATTATTAAGTGCATGAATATAAATATTTCACAATGTCAATGTTTTATTTTAAATTTTCCTGTAGCACTATTTAGTTTTTCTATCTGATTTTATAAGACTTCAGTGTCATGTTTTGATTGAAACATTAATAACATTTTAATAAACTTTAGCCCATCAAATATTCTATTGCCTTTTTAAAAAACTTACAATGTTCTAGTGTAACTGCACCTCAGTCTGCCCAAATTCCACTGTGGTTTCAACAGGTCTGAAATTAATTCCTTTTTTCAAAACAGGCAGAGAGTCTATATAGCTGCTTTCAAAAATATGTTTTTTCTAACACTTTAAGTCATATAAAAGTTACTATGATTGTTTTCACAAGTGATTTCTTTAATAACCTAACAGGCCAGATTGATTTTTAAAATCACTGTTTATATGGAGACACTGGGCAGAGAAGTAAAATCTTGGACGGCATCAACTGGAGAATGTCCGAAGTAACTATGATTTATAAATGTAATGAAACAGTATCGTACCATCAGAATAGGAAAAATAGAGAGAAATTTGGAAAGATTTGAATCAACCAAGGTAGTCAAAGAATAATATACACAATAATTACAATAGTATAAAGGATAACATACCTAAATTTTTTCAAAATTTAAATAAATTCAATGACCAAGCTTGACCCTAAGGGACCAATGATGAAATACCTCCTAATTTTTTTGTTTTTGCAGAAAAATGGGAAATTATTGGTGACTAATGACGCCTGTATATTCAAATACGTCAGTGTATTCATTTGTTCTATGGAATGCTGCTTTTTTGTTACAAGGGAAGGTCCTCTTAGAGAACATACAATATTGGGAAATGATTTTTTTCTAAAAAACAAAACAAAACATATAAGACACATAAAATCTTAGGGATAATACCAAAGCCTAATTAATAGGAGTTGTCTTACTTCTGGGATATTGTTCAGTAACATGAGATGTGGAGTTTTACAATAGTTTTCTTTCACTTTTCTGAGTAATTCAAATATATTATAAAAAGACGCAGTACCCAGATAGGAGAATATATTTTCTGTCTTGGCTATAATTAAGAAAGAATTGATTTTCATAAGTAATTAGAAATTACCATGATAAGAAATCGAGGTAGCTATGGATTTTTAAAAATAGGCCTTAGATTTCCCTAGCTGCCAGTCTGTAAAGATCAGTATTTTTTTTTCTCCCTCTTGCTTGGCCATGTATCCATTCACTTGATTTTGCTTCTGTTTGGGTTCAAACTCTGTCCAGGAATTGCCTAATCCCTCACTCTTAATATATCTCTGCCCTATACTATATTTTCATGGTTTTCAAGTCATTGGAAGAAGAAACAGACTTTTTTGGGGAATAAAAAATGGGTAAAAGGGTTGGTTAGTCTAAATGATCTCTAAGGGTCAGACTTTCAGTGATTTTATAGTCAATCTATTACCAAGAATTAACAAATTGACTACTGTGCACCAAGTACTGTGCATACATACACATGTATATATACACACATATGTGTGCATTATATGTTATATATGCAGTCCTGATGTGAGTCAGACCTCTGAAGATCAGTTTAGTGAAGTCTGAAGGGGCTCCTCACTAAGTTGGATATAACTACTCTAAACTGGAGAGGAATTATAATCTGCACTAAAGAAGGAAGGCTTGAAGTGGATGAAATTATAGGTTGTTGAAAGACTAAAGTATTAGATAGGCAAGTAAAACACATTCTCAAAGCACTAGCCATCTAAAGAATTTCAGAATGTATTTAAGAACATGCTATAAACCCCCAAAGTATATCATTTACAAACAAGGTGTTTATAAAAGGGGTCTTCCCCACGTTTTCCATATATTATCCACAAATATTCACCTATATGTAATGAGAAAGGCCATGGAATATATCATATACACAATTGAGTTGAATGCATATATATATATATGTACTGTATTACATACACATTTGAATGCATGGATGTGTTTATGGCAGCTAGAATGATTAAAGTGCTGTAGTCAAGCAACAGCAACATGTAGTCAGGACGGACCAGAGTTCAATTTCTGAATCAGACACTTAATAGCAGGGTGAGCCTGGGAATGCCTTTAACCTCTGTATGCCTTAGTTTCCCTATCTGTAAAAATGGGAGTAACAGCACCAACCTTCCAAGGATTTGCATGGATAAATGAGCTAATATTTTTATGTGTTCTACAACCCTTAAAGGACTTTATAAATGTTCTTTTTATTGTGATTAGTGAAAGTGCAAAACCTAGAGTCAGGATGAACGAAGTTTGAATCCTGCCTCAGACACCAACTGTATGACTTGAACAGGTCACTTAATTTCTCTCAGACTCAAGTTTCCTCATCTATAAAATAAAGACAACGGCTGTCATAAGCGTTTTAATGCTTTTTAAGTATTGAGGTGTGATATAAATAGTAGTATATAGTATATAGTACTACTATAAATAGTAGTATATAGTATATAGCATATAGTATAGTAGTATATAGTATAGTAGTATATAGTATATAGTATAGTACTACTATAAATAGTAGTAAATATATAGTATAGTACTACTATAAATAGTAGTAAATACAGTAAACTGTTATTAATAAAGGGCTAGAAGTGATCCGTAGAGGTCGTCTTGTCCTCCACCACCATCCCATATCGCAAATGAAGAAACTAAGACTGAGAGAGATGCTTTGATTTGTCTGAATTCATACAGATGGTAACTAGCAGAACTGGAGTTCAAGGTCACCTTCTGTACATCCAAAGTTCAAGGTCCTCTCTATTGCACCACCTTGAATGTCCCTTGTGGTTTACTTAATAGACCCCTCTAAAAACCCTCCCTTTGAATAGTTAGTAAAACCCCATTAATGTAGACTGTAAGGGAAAAACTGACAAAAATTAATGAAGTTACTAAAACAAGAAAATATTTCAGGAAAGAATACTGGAGTTTATCAGGGATTAGAGGTCATTCCGTCTAACCTGGAGTGTGCAGTGCCTTTCCAAAGGCAGTAGGTGGCGTGACTCCCAGGCTGGTTCTCCAAACACTCTAAGGAAATGTTTTCAAGCTTTGTTACTTTTAAGTACACACAGTATGGACAAAATAGCCTGGGCCCTAAGGGAACCTCATTCAGTAAACAGAAAATAATCATTTGTAGTTATCAATTGTATGTAAATGGTTTCTCAAGTACTCAAGTGTACTTAAAGAACAGGTTGTACTAAACATTTCCCTGGCTAAGAGTACACACTACTGAGCTGATTAGCAGCTTATTTCACAGGTAGTGAAAGGAGAAGCTTCGTTCAAATCTCTTTCCAAATGGTCAACAAATTTTGAACAAGGAGAGCTAAACACAAAGAGGTTTCATTGCATATAAACACACATTTTATTCAAAAAAGAAAAAGAATAAGTAACAATACAAGCAAATTATCACTTAAGAAGATAAATTGAAGAGGAGCTCCCTTTTCCTGTTAATCATTGCCGAAGTCCAAACAGGACCTATGCTTTTATTATAACTTTGTCACATTTTTTCAAAGCATACTTGTATAGGCAGTGAGCTAGCTAGCTAGATAGGGATAACTGGAACCCTTTCCTACTCCCAAGTAGTTCATAATCTAGATTTTTTTTTTTACTTTTTTAAAAATCTTTTGAAAAAATGGGTATTAATGCATGATGCAGTGGGCAGACAGGGTACTGGATTTGGAATTAGGAAGATCTGAGTTCAGATTCTAACCCTAAAATTACTTAGATTTATGACCTTGGGCCAGTCATTTAAACTCCCAAGTAAAATGATGACGCACTAAGATTCACCAGGGGATTAGCAGGGGAAGAGGTGGTAATATTGATTGCCTTGGCTTCCTTTAAGTCCCATTACAAGAAAGCTTTTCCAATCCATTTTATTTCTAGTGTCTTTTGTTTGTTCATTATTTCCTACTTCTTCTGCATATAGTTTATTTTTATTTGTTAGTTGTCTTCTCCATTAGACTGTAAGTACCTTGTGGGTAGGGACTGTCTTAGCTCTTTTAGCATTGCCACCACTTACCACATTGTCTGGCATATAGTAGGTAATTAATTTTTTTCGTTGTTATTCATTAATTTGTTGATTGATAGTATAAATCACAGAGTGTTTCTCAAATATGTATGCATAGATACATGGTTTCATTTCCCCCTTTCCTTTCAATTTTCTCTATTAAAATGAAATTGAAACAAGCAAAAAAGCTGATCCATATTATAGCCACATTTGTAAAAATCAACATGGCTGCTTGGTTTCAAAGTTTTTGTTAGAATACTTAGAAATGTGTAAAGGGGGCTTTTTTAAAATTTGGTTTTTTTTTCTACCCCCATTCAGTATACTGCAATGCTCTTATGAAAAAAAAAGATTTGTTTTGTCTCTAGCTATACAATAACTTTTGAAGTTGATTCACAGGCTACCATGACAGAATGTCACCAGATGGCTCTTATTCCTGTGTCTAAGGTGGCATTCAGGAAGAGAAATCACCTTTGACTCTAAAATATACCAACTTTCTGCCCTGTGGTTTACTGTCAGACTTCGACAAATCTTGCAATGTTATATAGTAGTGATGATTGCAGTACTAAATACACTATGTTCTTTTTAACTTTCATTATAAATATTTCATTGTGCCAATGAGTAATCCTGAGGAAGTAGAACCAAATTCATCATTGTGTGAAGGCGAAAAATAAACGCTATGTTTTTCTATTCTGGACCATTTTTCAATGTGAGAATAATGTTGGTTCATGGTGGAAATCTGGAAATAAAGAACTTTTATATAAACAAAATATTACATCAGAAGGAAAAACTTAAAGGCAATATTTTATATTAGTAAATACAATGGGCACTGAACTCAATTCAATAAACACTTATTAAAGAGTGCCTACTGTGAGTTAAAACACGGTGCTTCCAGGCTGGGGAACAGTAAAAGCAAACAATAAATAAGACATCTTCCCTCAAGGAACTTGAGAAGGAAATGCTATTATAAACACTATAAACTGATATATGTATTCTATTAATGCATTCTCAAAATGAATTTTCAGCAAGCTGTGAACTACAAATTCTAATCAAATACAATGACCAACCACAATTCCAGAGAACTCATGATGAATGCTATTTACCTCCTCATTGAGAAGTGATAGATTTAAGGTACAGATTCAACACTATAATTTTTGGACATGGGGATTAGTTTTTCTTGACTGTGTTATGTTTGTTACAAGACTTTTTTTCTTCCAAGAGGTGGGGAAGGGAGTGAGAAGAAGGAAGAAAGGAAAAACAAATTTATTATAGCCAATTATATGCCAGACCCTGTACTAAGAACTTTACAAATAATATCTCAACATCCTTTTAGGTAGGTGCTATAATTGCAGAGAGAGGTTAAGTAATTTGCCCATGGTCATGGCTACTAAGTACCTTAGTTTAAATCTGAATTCAGGTCTTCCTAACACCCAGGACCACTATACCACATAGCTCCCTTAGTAGAGGGAGAGGAAGTATATTTTTGTTGAATAAAAATAAAAAATTAGATAGGAAAACATCCTTAAAATTATTCACAAATAAAAATGAAGAAATTAGGTATATTATTAAAACTTTTTTTTAGTATGATAAAGCAAAACCACTAATATGGGTTAATTTCAGTGAAGCAGGAAAGAAGCCTGAAGCAGGAAAATCTTGGCAATTTGTAAATACGTTTTTCCCCCATTATAAACAATTAACTAGTTAGTATTTCAAAGAGTAGATAAATCCCAAGCTTAATTAGCAGTAGCTAATAGATAAAGTTAATATAGTAAAGTGTTAAGATAGAAGACACATTTATCAAGGACTTACTATGTGTGAAGCATTAAGATGAAAGCTGCGGCTGTAATTAACAAACAAGTATGACACTCTCTGCCCTCAAAGAGGTTATTTCTAAGGTGGGACAAAAACATATTAATGGGAACTAAAAGGAATGGGTTACCAAGTAGGGTCAGTATGAGACCGTGTGACGATGATTAAAATGTAGCACAGAGATCTGAGTCTGGCTGAGAATCAAAGCTAAAAAGAAAGTTCACCTATCAGAACCTTGAATCCCAGGGACAGATTTCATGCTTCTTCTTATGGGGAGATGTGGATAATGGTACTACAGAAGTCAACGTGGTGGCGTTGATTCTCTTAAATATCCACTTTAAAATTTGTTTATATGATCAATGAAGAGAACAGTCTCATTTCAAGCTGAAAAGTATATTTTAGACCAGACAAGGGAAAAATTACATAAATTTTGAATTAATTATCCAAAGTACCTCAAAAATGAGTATTACAAAACATTTAAGGACATAATTTAATTAATTCTTACAAGTGCACTGCATTTCAGTAGAGGTAAGCATTTTATCTGTCCCCAAAATAAATAAAAGTTGCAAAATGTATCATGAATGCATAAAATAGTGATAATTATCTGCATTATAAAACTTTAAAACAAGATGCTTTTCAAAAAAACTACATAAAGAACACAAATAGGTGCTCAGATTTACTGCAATTACAAAAAAAATTCTTTACTACTGCAATGGGCGTCTTAATTATTTTGTACCTCATGAATCTATTCAAGGTAGAAAATGAGTGGGAGACATTCCACTAAAGGTTCTGAAATACAAAAGGAAAATGACAAATATACAAAATACATTGCTGTTTTCAGGTGGTATTTTTAAGTATCAAACTCTATCAATTATAAATGAATGCAATGAATTTCTCTTTGTAATTTGAAGACTTTGAAAACCTCCATCATAGAGACAATTTATTCAGCTATCATTAAAAAAACTGCTTTGTAGAAATATGTCTGAGTAGCTTCTCTCAGGGGATGGTGTTGCTGTTTTGGGTTTTTGTATGGAAATATCTGATGATAGCAACAGTTTTTAAAATGTCAGTATGAATGTATGCAATTAATTCATGGACATGAGGTCTCTGAATGTTTCAAGGCATCCTATTAGTCAAAATAATTGCTTATTCATGAAACATATTGACCTTCAAAATTGTGTTCAAATCCCACCTTTTGCAGGCATTCTTTCTGGGTCACCCAGATGAAAACGTGCCTTCCTCTTTGAGGTTCATGGAAGTCCTCGTATGATCTATGTATACCTTATATATGTGTAGATACTTACTTGTGATCACCCACACTTGAATGTGTGCTTATTGAGGGCAGGAATTGGGTCTTTCTTTTGCTTATTTTGCCTTTCTTTGTATCCCCAGAAATTTAACGAATACTTTATAAATATCTGTTGCATGAGAGCAGATGGGCAGTTTTCAAAAGTACTAGAGTATTTTAGCGACATTTTTTATTCATTCTATGGCCTTATCTAAGCATAGTCAAATGGTGATAGGCTTTTTAAAAAAATCATAATCTATACAGTTTCCTGACTAATATTTTATGTGTACAAGAAGGCAACTCTCCTTTGTGATGGTAATTTGCATGTGGTGTGTGAGATAATTTTTAATTTGCAGAAAAATAAAGTTTAAAGACAAAGTCGGTTAAATGATAAAACTATAATCTCCAATGTCTGTTGCCACTAATTTAGTAATCTTCCAAAGGTAGCTCTTGCATGAGCTTTCTGAAAATGAAAATGTTTTGTGTATTTGTTTCATACTGGTGTCAAGGGAACTACATTATGAGATCTCTATATACGCTTTACTCTGAAATCCCTATTTCTCATATGCAAAATGGAATCAAATTTAGATCACTAAAGCCATTCAAATACTTTTGAGGGTAAGCCTGACCATGGTCAGATCACTAAATTATCTATCTTTATTAACATCCTGCTTTGATGCTTCATTCTTTCAATTTGGTTTTCCCATGAACCCTAACACCTTGAAAATACTTTCCAAGTCAAAAAGTCTTTTAGTATTAGTCCAATGATGGAACTTGTTTCTGTCATACCAAGACTAGCCTCAGGAAAATGCAGAAAGGGTCATCCCCAAAGGCTGACTAATAGATGATCTATCTGTCTTTCTGCCTGTCTATTCATCTACCTACTTATTATTTCCTTATTTGCTGCTTTTTTTAACTGAATGACTCTCATAGCTCATGAGGAAAATTTACTAATGTATGGTTTTATGGGGAGCTACATATGAGGTGAAAGTACCTATCAATCAATGATCACTTATTATTAGATGTCTACTATGTTGCAGGCACTTATGCTAGGTACTGGAAAGATAAACATAAAGAATGTAATCATCTATACTTACAATGAACTTACATTTTAATAGGAGAAACAACAAGCAGATATGAAAATACATTCAGTATAAATATACACACACATACAAAAAGTAGTTAAGTACAAGATAGTTTGGAAAGAACGGCAGGAGCAACTGAGGCACCAGTGAAATGCTTCATGCTGAATATGGTGCCTGATCTGTGTCTTAGAGGAAGAAATGAATTTTATATGACTGAGCTAAGGAAGGAATGCAATCTAGGTTTGGGGAAGCATTCAAATCATTCAAAGGTATAGAAATACCAAGAAGAGTATTACTTGCTACTTAAGATCCCTCTAGTTGTCAGGCTAAACATAAATGTGCCATGCTTCTTTGAGAATGGATGGGGATGCAGATGGAAATCCTGGGAAGACATCAGAAATCACAGAAACATACAAGTATAAAGTGAAAACTAAAAATGACCATAGAACTGAAATCCTCTATCTTTGCACTCTAACCATTTATAGAGAGCTAAATATTTGATCATTCAAAACACAGCAAATAGCTATCCCTAATTTTCTCAACACATACATTTCCTAGATTATGTGTGTGTTCGTCCTTCGTTGCCAAAGAAGATCATGCCATCAAAGAAATAATAACAAGACTTTGACTTTGAGTGAGAGAGGGCTGTGCAAGGTCACCAGCCTCACTTCTCCTCCAGAGCCATCTGAATCCAGTGACCTGATATTCATCAGGATGACTGGAGATGACTCAGGATGAGGCAGTTGGGGTTAAGTGACTTGCCCAAGGTCACACAGCTAGTGAATGTCTGAGGTGAGATTTGAACTCAGGTACTCCTGACTCCTGCACTGGTGTTCTATCCACCACACCACCGAGCTGCCCCACATTTCCTAGTAACAAAAAGTGGAATATTTTTTTCCAGTGAGTTGAAATTTAAATGCACAAAACCCCGCACTCTAATTCTCCCCAAATGATTATCAGCATCGTTTTGATGATTTAACAAATTGGAAAACCAGGATATTATTAAGTTCAAATAATAAATAGAAAAACAGATCCATAGTATGATGGGATCGCAGAACTTTAAAAGAACCTTAAGAGACTGTAGGTATACTGTAAGTTCAAAATGATTCAACAGGGAGATACTTCCATCAAGAGAGTGAATGCAATTTAGGTTACATTAACAGACTCAAAACATTGAGGACAAAGGAAGATATAGTACCATTGAACTGTGCCTTGTTCAACCCACATCTAGAGTAGCGTGTTCACTTTTGGACACTAGATGTTAGAACACCAGTAAGCTGGAAAACATGAAGAAGAGAGTAATTTAGGATGGTGAAGGGAACACATGCTCATGCCAAGAGGAAGTTTAGCCTGGAGAAGGTAAGATAAAAGTTATCTTCTATAAGTATTTGAAGGGCAGTCTGGTAGGAAAAAAGGATCAGACTTACTCTACTAGGCACCAGAATACGCAACTAGTAGCAGTGATAGGAACTTGAAAGGAAACACATATAATCTTGATATTAAGAAAGACCTGAAAACAATTATAACTATCTCTCAAGTTGTTTGAGCTGCTTTGGGAGGTAAATTGGTTTTTTGCTCAATGAAGGCCTTTAAGCTAATGATCTCTTAAGGATGTTGTAAAGGTCATTCTTTCTCAAATGTGGGTTGGACTAGATGGCCCTTAACATCCATTACAGGAGAGTCAGTGAACATGTGAATCAGCCCCTGTTCTTAATAAAGGTATTTTCTTAAACTATTTTGTAAAAGGCCCAACTTCTCAAATTCATACACTCAAGTACAGTCGAAAGGAGTTCATTAGTCACATCCCTACCATTTTGCAAACCATGTGAAACTCTGGCAATTCTTTAGAATGATCTCATGCCAAATTAAAATTCAAATTCTATAGGATTCCATTCAGTATTGCAGTTGTATTTCTAAAACCTATGATAGAAAAGATATATCTTTTTAGTCTGCATAATATGA
Organism: Potorous gilbertii; assembly: GCA_028658325.1. NCBI lineage: Eukaryota > Metazoa > Chordata > Mammalia > Diprotodontia > Potoroidae > Potorous > Potorous gilbertii. The sequence continues at coordinate 143,517,348 of CM053773.1, forward strand.
GTGTCTTTTGGAATGTAAAATACATGATGCCAAGGACCAAATCCTACATATAAATTCCATATTTCCTGCTTTGCTTAGTACAATGGTCTGTACCCTATGAATACCTGTTGAATTTGAAATTAAATTGTTGCTAAATATTGTTTCATTTTTTTATGTTAAATCTGAAAATATGTCAAACATGATGGGAAGCTGGCATCCCTTGTGACTGTATACTATCAACAGAACTAAGTGTATACATTTAATTTAAATTCTAGGCCCACAACTAAATTCACTGAAATTCAATGGGGCACTGCTGACCACATTCCTTGTTATTTGGTCCCCCTGCTGTGAAAGTACTTACTATCTAGTAGAATTAATTAGTAAAGAAGGTGTGGAATAAGTATTAGTGGAGTACCTACTACGAGGCACTGTGTTAAGTGCTTTACAAATACTATCTCATCTGATCATCCCAACAACCCTGTGAGGTGGGTGTTCTTATTCCTATTTTACCATTGACAAACTGGAGATAAAGAGAGGCTATGTGACTTGTCCAGGGTCACATAGTCAGTAAATGTCTAAGACCAGATTTGTACTGAGATTTTCCTGACTGTAGGCCAGTGCTCTCACCACCAAGGGGCAAAGTTCTCTGACCTTCATGTAGGTACTTTTTATATAAAGTTTATATAGAACTTAACTATACAAGATACGTAAATTTTGGGTCCATTAGTTCCTTGAGGAGAGGAATTATTTCATATTGATCTGTGTGTCTTTAACACTTAGCATGATGCCAGCACAGAATGTAAAATAGATCCCTCAATTCCACAGCCATTATTACTGAGGATCTCATGTAATAAAATTCCTTGACCCGAGAAGTCAAGACCTAGAGAGGCCTAAGAATAATTCCACATTTTGCTGTCATTACTAAGCTTGAACCATCCCACTTTCCTAATTAACAAAGGGGTCCTTGTTTCAAGGTGACAATTCCCTTGGTGTCTATCAACACTGAGAAGTGAGCTTCCTGCCTAGTGTGTAAAAACTGTAAAGCACTATATAACTATGAAGAACAAATGAAATGTATTTATTAAAATCAGTATTTCCATTTGAACATCATGTTTTCACATAGAGTTTTATTGGGGGTAATCCCTTGGGTCACTGCTACATGTTCTACCATGAATCTCTCTCAGTTTACTTTCTTCTGAAATATCCTAGAGTAATGGAATGGAATCATATGCTTCACACATCCATTCCAATTGTGCTGGAGAACTGTGAAATGATCATCGAACATCTCATGTGAAGGGAAAGTAAAATGCACAGAAAGACACTGCAGCAAGAAACAGATGGCTTTCCCACCTAATTCCCTTCTCGTTATTCTGGAAAATGAGGAGAATAACCGGGTGTGCATCATTTCTGAGAGCTCTAAATAGCTCATTCATCTTTAGTGAAAGTTGAATCAAAACCAGGTCGTTGTCTTGACTCCCACAAAGCCCACTGGTCTGTCAATATCCCTAGACACAACAATGACAGAAAACAAGTAAATACTCTTGACCTCAGAGTTCAAGTCTTAGGTAAGACCTTAAAGGGCAGCATAAGAGAGTCTAACCAGCTGCTGACCACACACACACACACACACACACACACACACACACACACACACACACGGAATGAGTATAGTGCAGTGAATGGAGTTCTAATTAAACAGGTTGGCTACTTATAGTACGATTTGGGATAAGACCCTTTACTTCTAGGAAGCTCAGTTTTCTCATCTATAAGACTTGAATTCAATCATATCTCCCAGCTCTAAAAGTAGGAATCAAATACTCACTCCCAAATCTGATAATATCAACTCTCTTTTACAAACACACACACACACACACACATTTACTTGCAATTCTTGACACAGTATTAGGGCTCGGAATCAAATTCAAGCTTGGGTTGAGGCAGTAGCTCCAATGCTATGAAGTGTTATGTGGAATGACCTTGACCAAGTCACCTTAACACTCCAAGCTTCAGTTTTCCCATTTATAAAATTAAAGAATTGGAGCAAATAATCTCAAAATTTCATTTAAGGGATGTGTGTGTGCATGTGTGTGTGTGCGTGTGTGTGTATGTGTGCACATGTGTGCACACAGGCATGAGTATACGAGGGGAGAGAGAGAGAAAAAAATCTCTAGGATGGTCAATATAGAATTTTTATAAGCATAAATAAATTAAAAGTAGACTACAGATTTAATATGTTCATATTTAAGTACGATTTTAAAATAATTTCATAAAGTTGTATATTAAACTCAGATACATTCATGATGAAATATTAAATAATATTATTTTCTGTTTCTGGAGGGAGTAGCTCCTTTTAAAAAACAAATGTCCTATTAGTGATAGAACATATAATATATACCTTAGATTATATATCAAGACTAAAATGTTAAGGCCATGGACATATAAAACTGAAATGAATTATATCCATCTTTCTAAAAATTTCATTATAGGTTAATTTTAAGCATTTTCCCTTTTTTTTCATTTGGCATTTTCAATATCCAAATTGCTTGCATATGCTCCATGGCTTCATCCCTTTTCTCTCTGGGTAGCTAAAGCCCTCCAACTTTTCATTATTAGGAGGAAATAACTGGCTAGCTATTCTAATATATCATTTATATGTTTATTCAAAGAAAATTAATACATTTCTCTATCCAATTAATAGTAGAGCAGAAAACTACCATGTAGCATGGCATTTCCTTACTCTGAAGGACTAAATGCATATTTGATTGTGCAGTTAGAGTCTAATTCAAGTGCTGCATTATTAACCAATCGCTTTGTTCACAATAGTGGCATTCCTTGTTGTTTTTGGCCCCATAGAAAATGCTAGTGTATCAGGTCAGGTCAAGTGTTCCACAACCTGCTTATCAGCAGTCTGCACCAGATTGGGGCAAAAGAACAATTCAAAAATGGTTTTGATGGATTGCAACAAACTTGTAATATAATTGCACTCAGGCCATTAGGAAGCCAATTGAACTCTGATCGAGTCGTTCATTACTTCTGCTCTTTTCACAAGGGCACACCAACCTAAGTAATATTTTATATGTTATAAAAGGTTAGGTTTGAAAAATTAGCATTACAAATGTCACATTTACTTCCAGCTGGAAATGTGCAACAATGTGTGACAATGCTGAATAAAATGTTGAAACATGTTTTCCTTTTGTTTTACTTTCCTCATTTTTGTAATACAACACTGGTTACTGGAAAATGCCTTACAGCTTTATTCAAAACACATGTTCAAAGATCTGAATGAAAAAACTTTGACTCTCTCTGGAACATCTAACCGATATATCATTTGTGTGCTTTATTTTTTTTTCTTACTGTCAGGAACACTTTTATGTCTTTAAGATTTATTTAAACTAGTTTATTATATAATGAAGCTTGTCAGATCATAAGAACAAAGTCAAACAATATGGGCCATATCAAAGTATAACATTTAACATATAGATGTAAGTATACATATCAAGTACAATGCAATCAAGCAAAGTTTAATCTGAAAATGCAAATGTTTCAGATTATTAAAGCCACATCTGTCCTTTGAAGCACAATTTAAACTGTTTATCAAAAACTATGTATAATTATATTATTCCCTCCCACCATACACTTTATAGTAACATATTTCTTTTCTTAAAGAACCTCTCAATTTAACTATGGGATTGGGGTTTTTAAGACCTAACCACCAAGGACAATAAGAACATGAATGCACAATTAAAAATCTTTACAATGTTCTATTATAGTCCCTCTGTTTTGCTGCTAATTCAGGATAATATTTCCAGTGGATAACATTAGAGAGCATAAAAAACTCCAGGAAATAAATTAAAATATTTTAAGTTACAAATACCTAGCCTTAGGGTTACTGTTAAATTGTTTGATCTGAATATTTTAACCAATGCAAGGTTTTTCCCAGTTTTATTAACTATCTCAGTTACAAAAGGGATTTTGTACCACTAGGAACAGTCTTGGAATGATATATTCAGTGGAAATGGAAGTTCTCACACATTTACCTTACCAGGCACGGAAAAGAAATGTTACAACACATGAATTTCTGCCCAGATTCAACTTGACCATGAAATTGATCCATGAGCACCAGTGTCATTTGTAAATCTGATTCTGCAAACCAGGAGTAAGGTGTGTTGTTGCTATGTTATTCAGGAGCAGCTCTACTAGAGCAGTTACTAAATGCATAGGGATTAACTTTTATTACACTCATAAGGACTAAATATAACACTCAAGCTCTGGGATCTCATTAAAAAATCTGCTTAAAGACAAGGGTTCTTTTGGTTGGTTGTAGACACTCAAGGAGCACAAAAGATATCTGGGGCTTGTTAGTCATTTAAAAGGGAGGAGTAATTAACAAATTTACCTAGTTTTTAGGATATTTATAAGTTATGGTTGTTTTTAAAATTCATGAGTACAATGGAGGTAAGGTCCATGCTTTAAAACTAGGGGCTGATAGCTCATTGATTCAAGCTCACTGAGTGCCTTATTTCTAAACAAGGCAAGAGGCCCATGTTATAACAGACTACAACTTATACCTGTAAAATCAGAGGACTCCAACAAAGGAATTAGTTCTCACAAAAGGTATCCCAGACAATGAAGTAGGGTTGTCTAATCTCCTGATACCATTTTTTTTCCGAAAAACATATTTTAGATTCAGTTTTAAGGAAAGATGTATATTATCTAAGAAAAAGTCGCTGCCCTTTATATTTATTATGAATGGATTTTTCAGTGCCAGAAATACACATATTTCTTTCATGAGAACTACTGAATCTTTATTAGGTAAATTAAAATAAAACCTAATAAAGAGTTCTGTTTCAATTATGTAGTCATAATCTTTGGAAGAAAATAAAATCTCATATGAAAAGGGGTACACAGATATAGATAACTACTGGAAATGGAGCAGAATACTTATAATTTCTAGAAATTGGTGTATTTTTTATTATGGAAGAAAAACAATGCTATATTATTAGGAAATCTGTCTTATTGATGGTCTGAGAATATACTTAGTTGTTATGCCTGGGCAAAAAATCTGGGTACTAGATTGGCATACAAACAAATGATCTTTAAGACCTTTATGCATTATGCCATATAGTAAAGGATGACCTGGGTAGAATCTGCCTCTGCTACTTATATTTTATGTGATCTTGGGCTATTCTCTAAACATAATTTTCCTTTGTGGGGCCTCAGTTCCCTTAAAAGGAGAGCTTGGACTCAATGACTTCTCAATTCCTTTGTGTCTCTAATTCCTATGATTTTCTTGCCTGACATAAAAGAATCACAGAATTTCTGAGATTAAAGTGATCTCAATGGACATCTAGTCCAACACATAGGAAATCTCTAGTCTAACACAGTCCTACAAGTGGTTTTCTAGCTTTATCTTAAAAACACCTCAATGGAAGGAAAACTTATCACTTCTCAAAATCAAATGAGTCCTGGCCTTAGAATCAGGAAACACGGAGGATCAAATCCTACCTATGATGTTTCCTAATTGTATGATCATTTAATTCTATAATAGATTGTTGTGAGGCTGAGGTAAACATCGGTAAAGTGTCTTGATAACTTTTAAAGTACTATCTAGAAAGCATGCATTATCAAAAGAAACATCAGCTATTCACAATACATTAGACAAATTCTGATTATACCAAGTGCGTATGTTCACTTCTCCATTTAGTGTACGCTGAACATTTTCCCAGAGTAGGTGCCACATAAAAGACCACTAGAAAGATGAGTAGTGACAATGAGAAAGGTAAAGTGTATGGGGGAAAGGTCAAATTATCTTGACAATTCTGGGGAATTTTTAATCATGGATATTCTCTTCTTCTTCCCTTACGTTTTAAGAATGCCCAGAGACATTTCGTGCCATGGAACATCTTTACTCGTCTAAAAATAAAAGAATAAATTTTAATGTCTCAACTTTAATAATATTTTGACACATCTTTCCCTGCTTAATTTCCTCTTTTTAATGGCAGTGCAATTTGCATTATGGTACATTGTTTCATTTTAAATTGAAAACTTAACCTCTAGAGAACTGAACTGAAATCATATGGCATTAAGCTACGAGGCATCCCTGAAGAAAGGCAAATCATCCCCACACCTCCATCATCTCATGTTACACTAGAACAGGAAGAAAAAAGCCACCATAAAAGGGCTTTGCAACAAATTCTTTCTTTTAAGAAAAATAACTAATGAATGGGAGTGGGGAGAGGAGGACCAGAATTTTTCATTTTACTTTCAAGGTTGGTCACTGAAAGGTGATCTCCCCTCAAGCAGCAACAGTTAAGTTAATGACTATAGGTGGTCAAAAATGGGTTGGTTTTTGGTAACTGACCATTTCTTTCTACCATTCTGCTACTGTACTGTAGAAGCAGGCAATTTTGTACCTTGTTTCATGGGTAGCTTGAAGTAGGCAAAGACATGTATCACCAAGTAGCCAGTCCACTGTAAAATGTCTTAAAGAACTTAGAAAGCATATATCATCAAAATATCAGTTAATGACAATAAATTAGACAAGTCTTATTATGCCAGGTGCCCAGGAGTCTTTTCTCTTATTATAGGCCATTAGCTGTCAGAAAACAGCCTTATGAGTTGTCAGGACTGTACCTAACATTTTTGCAGAATGATAAAACTGTCGTATGCTCCCATACTATTCAGCAATCTTGATTTTTTTTTTAAATACATTTTCATATTTTTGAATTTTTACAGATATTTAATTTAGTAACTGAATTCCTATTTATTACCCTATTTAACCACCCTCAAGTTATGCACTCTACTGAGATTAGAAGAAAAGATGCAGTGCTTTGAAGATGGTACACTACCAGAAAAGGTAAATAAAAGCACACTTTATTTTACACTAGGTGTGTTGTTTAAGTTACATGGAAATCACTATATTATGCATTTTACCAGTAAATGTTGCCACGTAAATGTTTTATTGTAAGTACTTTCAGAATTCATAAACTGTAGGATTAAAAGGCATCTCAAAGACCATTATTTTAACTCCTTTTTCTTACAAAATGAATAAACTGAATCTCAGAGTTTTGTGTGGTTTGCCCAAGGTTACTAAGAAACAGTCAGGATTCTAATGAAGATCTTCAGACTTCAAATACCTTTACTATAACCCCTCTTAATTCATGACTCTCTGATTTAGTCTTAGTTTTCGGTAAATCAGAATTTTCATTTGTCAAGTTTCCTTATACTTGTAAGCAAATTAAGAGGGCTCGGGAAGAATGAATTTCACAGATTTTTTTTAAACAAAAAAAATTTTAAGATAAAATAAAGTGACAGTAGTAGAAAGTAGAGAGTAGTAGAAAGTAGTAGAAAGTAGAAAGAGTAGAGAGTAGTAGAAAGTAGTAGAAAGTAGAGAGAGTAGAGAGTAGTAGAAAGATGAAAATGTGAACAGGTAAGAAAGAAGGCAAATGATTTGCCACAGCCCCCAAGCTGTAAAGACATAAAGGAAAATAAGGAAACTATTCAGCAGGATAATGACCTGGCCCAAGAAAAAAACAACAACTTATCTACACAGTATTTTCACTGTGTAAATAACCTCACTCTCTCTGGACATCCAGAACTTCTCTGCTGTCTAAGCAAAAAGTGTAATCACTCTATCCACTCTATCACAATGGAGCTACTTCTTCTGCTTGCAAGAAAATCAGCCTAATTTTTAGTGCCATAGAGATTTTATCAAAGGGTAATAACACCAGTGCCTAAAAAAAAGGAAAAAACCCACTACTGGCTATTCACTCTTCCCCCCCCCTTCCAGGGCTCTCACATCTACAACAATTCCCCCAAAGATTTTCATAATTATTCACTATTAGCTATTATTCTTAAGACTGGAAAAAGCATGTAACCATGAAAGGATACAACTGTGTTTGGAATTAAAGACCTGGTTTCAATTCTGCACTGTGTTGTTTACTGGTTACAACTATCCACAAGAGATTTTACTCTCTCCGACTCAGTTTCTTCAGCTGTTAATTTATGGAGTTGGATTAGACAATCTCTTAAAGTACGTGCAACAGTCCATCTAAATCTTAAGATCACCAAGCACTGTTTTCTATTTCTAATAGTGATAATAAACTATGCAATTAATAAACTGTTCAAGATGAACATTTTCCTCATTCTGAGATTTTTACAAATAACATACCATTAATTTCCAGTTATTGAGGGATTATTTGTAATGCAAATTTGCTCCTACAATCTGATTCAGATCCAACTGACATTACTATCTACTTCATTTAATTAAGTGTTGTGTTTACCCCCATTCCGCAAGAGCTGGGAGAGAATATAGTTTAATATGCAATATTTACCTTCTCAGGCCAGGGAATATGTGAACCAGCAAATTTGGAGAAATAGGTCAATATTTTTTTTTGGGGGGTACCATTTCAATATCAGGGATGATCGACCTAAATTGAGAGAATGAAGAAACTGAGAGAAATTTTTAGCAAAGGGACTAAATGAATTTGTATCTTTTCCTTAGTTATAAGTTGAGCCTGTGTGAGTGTATGTGTGTGAGGAGGTGTATGTGTGTGTGTGTGTGTGTGTGTGGTGTGTACATGTGCATGTGGTTCTTCCTACCAGTATTGCTAAGTTTCCAGATCAGAGATATCTATATTCAGATGGAAATAGAAAGTCTTTCAAAGTCAAATATAAATGTCTATTTTTAAATTATATTGGCTAATCTATGACTATTCTTTTTAGTTAGTATTAATAGCTGACAGCACAGTAAAATTACTCATTGTACTATTAACTATTCCAAAAAATCCATTTACAAAGGAAGGCGGCTAAAGCCTACGTACAGCCTATGTACAGAGTTGAGCACAATTTTCCATGAAAATTATAAAATAAGTCAATGACTAATTAGGAATGAATGAACACATGGTATATCCAGAAAAAAAAGAATATATATGGCACATTTCTTGTTTGCATCAAAGTCTTCTGAGCATAATTAAATAAACACAAACACACACCCACTGTCACAAACATGCATGCACACACATACATACACACACACTGGACCAGACAAAACTCCCAATTGACAAGATGAAACAGTGTGAAGTGGCCCAAGATTCTTATTCACAGTTGCATAACAGACTCCTTGGTCTGCAGTATGCTTGGCAGCCTTAGCAAGCACAGATATTGTGCAAGTTACAAATTAACCAAAACGTCACTAATTAATTCAAAGAGAGTGCCCAGTGTTGTCTGCAGTAAGCTGGCAAAGGGGAAGGGGGTGGAATCCTTCTAGCAATCCTGAGTCCATCATACCCAAATTAATACACCCACAATCATACAGATTGTCTTCCAAAGAATCTCAATGGATTGAACTCATTACAGTCTTTAATAAGTTCAACCACCACACCACATCAATGCCACCTTTTTTCAGTAGCTTCAGTTCACTTCCTTTGAAAGCTTCTGGAAATGCAAGTCTTAAAATCACTTTCAGAAGAGGTTTATTACTGAAAACATATTGACTATTTCCATCTCTGGTCATAACAGCTTTGGTCTTGGACAGTTACGTTATCTGGCTGATTGGGAAACAAGTAAAAGAGGTCTAACGGGTTCTGAATTTCCTCAGCAACTGGGATTGCATCTCCATAATTCTCTGCTATTAAACAATGAAGAATAACTTCAGTCCAGAATCTTACAAGTTCTCTCTGCTTAATACTTCTTTCTCTTTTTAAATCCCTTACTATTCTTCTAAAATAAAAATCTAGAATATTTTCTTAGTTCAAGGCACCTCAGAATCCAGACCATTTTACATGTTCTCATATTCTACACAGACTTTGAATTAAGAAGTAACACTCCATAGTGAAAGCATCTCTATTTAAGATTCCATTGTTCTCTATCACTGGGAATGTGAAATTCTATGCCTTTCTTTATCCCTGTATTTCATTCCTTTTATCACTCTAATACAACTTAATTCACAAAGAAACTGTAAGTACAGATCCTGTATAAAACTCACAATATTTTTAAAACTAAAAATCTTATCTCTCTCTAAATATGACTTATACCATATGTGTACAGAATGCCAAGCACTCTTTTTATTAATATGATTAAACATCAGTCTGTCTTTGGTAAAATTCCTTAAGGACATATATTTATGACATCCTAGTACTGATCAGGAAACATATTAGGAAGATTTTATTGATTATAATGATAGTACTTTATCATTTAAGGAAACAGAAGGTAAATATATGTGAACACATGGGTTAATATGCAGGGGCCAGCTTAACTCCAACAGGTATCACTACAATGTCCCCTCACATAGAAATAGGCATCTTCACTGCACAGCTGCATAGTTTGAGGGTTTTTGATTCTGGAATTATTCCCTAAAGCTTTATCCCAGACAGAACTTGTATATTTGATTCATAAATATTAATGATGATGATAGATATCATTTATGTAGCTCTTGCAGGTTTGTGACTCACTTTCCATGTTATTTCATTTTGTCCTCACAATATCCCTAAGAGGTAGGTATTGTCCCCATTTTACATATGGAAGCAGACCCTGTGACGTGCCCAGGGTCACGTAGCTACTAACTTTCTAAGGTGGTTTTGAATTCAGATCTTCTTCTATATAGATGTTCGGTCACTTTTCTTTCTTTTTCTTTGGTGGTAGTGGGGTTATATTTTGGAGCTATATAAACAATTTATCTTATATAAATAATTTAAAACTCTTCTACCTCCACAACCTATAATCATGTCTCTATGCCTATGACTGACTTGAATGTTACTGTTAAATACTCTACGTAACTTATGAGGCAGGCAGTAGCATAAAGGCTCCCCAAGCATCAGAAAATCCATGAGAAGCAGCAGATTCATTTGGAGACCCACCATGATGCTTTAGGGAATGAATTCAACCAGATCTTTGCATCACATCTACCTCAGCCATGGGACATGAAGACACAGACTAACTTCTCTTGATTAATGTAGTTTTTCCCCTTCAAGTTCTGATATATTTGGCACAGAGGACAAAAAAAGCATCTTCAATTAAAGCAGTCACGATGATACCTGACCTTTCACTTGTGCTGACCAAATGTTTTATGCTGGTTTCAATCACTGCTATCTATCATCCTTAATTAGCATCTACCCAATAAAACAGCTCACTTCTGAAGTATATTAATTACTCTTTTATGACTCTGGTTCCTATTATCCTAGCTGTGCTGCACAAACCATAAAAATGTGGCATTTTCTAGCACAAAGGGGCAGTATATGTTGTGTGTGATTCATAGAAGTTTCATTAATATTTAAGTTCCTATGGTTGAGAGGAGCAGAAGGGAATAAACTGTTTGTTCTTAACTCATGCCCAGTGGATTTGGCTCAATGTTCACGCCAGCACAAGTCATTCTGAGAGATGGGGAAAAAAAACAACTTGCTTTCTGTATTTCACATTCATTCACATTATGAAGCAGCAAATCAAAACAATAAAAAGTGCTTTTGTCTGTGGGAATGAATGAACCATCTACTCAGAATTAAATACCCTGCTCTCCAAATCTAGCATTCAGAGAATGTGGGCAAAATATCTTTTGTGATATTTATGACTAATTCAAACAGTTGACAGAAATGGTGTGCTGTTCACATTTAAATTAATGGTGTTCAATTATTTTAATGATTCTGCCATCCAGAGAATTGTACTACCATGTTTTTGCTATAATCATTGCTAAGAACTCTCTAATATATGCTGCCATTGGTTTCATGCTGAGAAATATTACTGAGAGCATTTAAAATATCTGTTCACCTTATTGAAAACACCAACACTGGTGAAGAAATTAAAATCCCATAGAATGGATAAGACTTAGTATTCATGATTTTTGATAACTCTTTTTTTCTAGGGCAGGGTAAATCCAAAGTAATTCACAAAATGAAAACAAAAAACTTTGCAATGAATACAATGCCTACAAAATGACTATATTAGCCAAGAAACATAGGATGGGAAGAAGGCAAAGAACAGAGGAAGGCAGGAAGGAAGGAACAAAGGAAGGAAGAAACATAGGAAGGAACAGAGATAAGGAGGAAGGAAGAAAAGGAGGAAACTGGGAAGGTAATATTGAGATATAGTTGAAGAATGGAAGGGAAGGGAAAGGGCAAGAGGAAGGGGAAGGAGAAGAGGCAGGAGAAGAAAAAAGGTGGGAAAGGAAAAGGGAGTCAAGGCTAGGGAAGGGACAACCTTCTTTAAGCATCTCTTCAAATGTTAATATTACAGTCTAGAAATATGACTTTATACTTCCTACACCTCATACTGAATATTAAACCCAATTTCTATTATTCTATTATCAGTGAAGATAGAGAATACTTATGTTCCATCCATCAAAATGATCTGGAGAAAGTATCTTGACTTGAGCATGGTTCATTAGCAAAGAACATACTTAATATATGGTACAATGATATTACAAATCAAAACTAAATTGTACTTAATAATATCCTGGGATATAATGATATGAACTACTGGCATATTTCTCATATTGAACAGAAAGTCACTAAAAAGTCATGTAAAGGGTCAAGTTATCCCTTTAAAAGAATACTTACATGTGTTAATGCATATTTGTTTGAAACATTTAAAATGCAAAACTGCAGATTTGGTGATGCATTAGATTCTAGAGATTAATAATATCATCTGTTTTTTCTCAGATGCTAAGAAGTGATGTTTGGGGAAAAAAAAAGCAGCTTATCCTAGCACAAAGAAGAGAAATGCAAAGGGGATGATGATGTTTGTAGCCCTTACCTCATAGTGCTTGGAGGAAATAGCTTTGCAAACTTTAAAGTACTCTATAAATGTCAGTTATTGTTGCTTTAGAGGTTGGAATGTTGCAGAGGGTTTCTCTGTATAGATTTAATTTAGTCATGATAGCTTTTGTGGCCCTTCTATCTCAAGCTATTCAGGTGAACGAGGGCACTGAGGTGAAGTCTACTAAGGAAACCCATCTTCCTCCTTGACTGATATATAATTGACATCTTTCTATCTATCTGTCTATCTATCTATCTAATTTACTTCAGTATCTCAGTTAAGTATACACCCATATAAGCACTCTAACTTTAAACAAAATATAGAGAGCTAAGAAAGAAACCACTTAGACTCATGTGCAATGCATAAATGCATAGAGAATCTAACATAATACTACAGAAAATATATTGACTGTATAACTTGAAAAGATTAATCCTCAGAAAAAAATTAGTAAAGCAATGATATAATAAGCTTTCAAGTAAATACAGGCTTATCCAATTGTGACTGTTAACTTTACTATATTTGTACTGCTTTTCCTTATGTAATGCTTTTCACATTTTTTTTCTACTTTTATTTTTGGAATTAACTTATGCCAATTTGAAGTTCCTATTGTAAGGTAATACAACCACAAAAACAACAATCTTTAATCAGACTATTCAAAAGAGGGTAAACAGAATATAATCAATCTCAATAAATGGCATAGTTATGTGATGAAGTGATTTAAAAGAAATACTAATTTCCCAGTGTACAAGGAAATTATTACAAGGAGAAATACAAAACAATACTTCAAGAAAGAGTCATGAACCTTACTTAGTTGTATGGTCTCAAGAATAATTTACCAGTATCAGATATGAGCTAAGTGGAAAAAGCAAGGAGAAATTCTTCTAATGGTCAATTAAAAATAAAAAATATATTACTTGACATCTATGCCTTTCCTTTCTCTGAGCAAATCATTCTAGTTCCAACACCTTTTGAACTTTTGCTAGCTATGATAACACTTCTCATCACCAAATTTCCCTATATCAGTTATCTTGAAACAACTTATAAAGAAAACCAAAGACTTAAATAGAGCCAATGATACACAAAAAAATCTATTTGCATATAAAAACATGCTTTAGACTAGCTCATAAAGGCCTGTTCACACAATGCTTTTTATTGTTTAAACAGTATGAAAATATGCATGAAACATGGTGCCCCATTCATAAACAACTGCAAAACAATGGCTGGCAGTATTCCCTTTATAAATTAGAGCTAGTAATTAACACACTAAAATTACCGAGTGAGAATTATTTTTTTAGGAAGAATAAAGGCTTCCACTACTGAAGTTTGGCCGGCTCATCAACCTTCTATTCAGTATAGTGTGTATTGATCCTTTTTTTTTGCCACCTACTATCTATTTTTAAAGATATTTCATATTGTAATGAACAAGTACTTCTGATTGGAAATGTGTTGAAATGCTAAAAAGAAATTCAGCTCTAGTGTAACCCATTGTAGCTTATGCTTTGCCCAAATTTAGAAATTCTTTCAACTTTTGCATACCACTGAAAATTCAGAGAAAACTTTAAATATCAGAAAAGAGAATCATCATTGAGACAAGAAAAATCTAATTGTATAGGAAATAAAGATGGCACAAAGAAGCCACTAAAAATATTAGTAGCGACTTTTTTAATTGCAAAGACGTTCCAAATGTAACATCTATCCATCAAGCCCATTTTCATTTTAAATTTGAAACTTAAATACCAATATTGATGCTCCTAACAAAGCACATATATAGCAAAGAACCTATGAGACATGTTCAGGGTTACTGCTTTCTGAGCTTTTTCAAAATATGAAGGAATGATTGGTGAATATAAGGAGCTCAGAGAAATATAGGAAGGTTTCTGTGAACTGATGCAGGGAGAAGGGACAGGAAAGGGAATGAGCATTTATTACTAATCTATGATATGCCAGTGTTATCTCATTAGACCCTCATAATCACCTTCTGAGGCAGGCTCCACTAACATTCAATTTTACAGATGGGGAAATTGAAACTAAGACAGTTTTAAGTGATTTGTCCAATGCTCCAAGATAGTAAGTATCTCATATGGAATCTGAATTTAGGTTTTCCTGGTTTCAGGACTCCACAGAACCCCCTAGCTACAGAATGAGAACATAATGGTGTAAATGATAAGAAAATTAAAAAACTGCTGAGCTCAGATCAAATGCAAAAAAACAATCTTGATCCCAAAGAAGAGTTTATAAGATTATGTCTAGAGTATATCATATGCAGTCAGATCTATTTGTTTAATTGACTTTCTATGTCATAAAAGAGGGTTCATTGATGGGCTGCATATAAAGAAATAGTGATAAAGAAGGGGTTTAGACCTGGGATTTCACTGACACAAGGTTGCCTCATATCAGGAAATAACTGGTATAAAAATACAGTAAACATGAGTAAATTAAATGAAGTTATATACAGCAAAAATGTCACTACTACTGTTCTGGAATAAACTAGAGATATAAATCTTCCTTTCATGTGTATTGTACTACTCAGGAACAGTAACACACATATAATCATTATCTAGAAAGAATATATATATATGTGTATATATATATACATATATATAAAGAAATCTTTCTCAAATTTAATGTCTCACTTGAGGAAACACTATGATCTTAAGGAACTGGCACTACAGGGGACCATCATTAGAATGATGTCCTCAATATCTATGCCATCTCTTAGATGAAAGAACATTATAGCTAGCTGGATGAAGTCCCAGACAAATCCATTTATTTGTTTGCTCCTCTATCTAATTGAATACTGCTCTGTAGCAGACAGAATTAAGGTGAAGGTTCAGTGAATTATCTATGAAAGGAGTGAAATTAGTTTCACAGGTAAAAATGGAAACTCACCTGAAAATGAAGGAAAGAATTCAGGGTGAATATTCTTAAGTGGGCTGGAAATTTAAGAGTGAGTATCAAAGTTATCTAAGCCTCCAGAAAACATGATAACGAAGCAGGGTATTAGCTAGAAGGAGCTCACTTCTGCTGTGTAGGACTAGAGTGAGAAAAACTGTCATATAAGAAACAGGTCACATGACCTAAGAATTTTTTTCTCCAAAAATGTCCCCTGCGAAGGCTTCTGTATTAGTGTTTATGCCACCATCCTCAACCACACAGATGTACTGTGGATGTAACTAGAGATATACATCAGACTCCCATTCACATAAAGAATTGATGTGTGTGTGTGTTTGTATGTACTGCTTGAGATTATTCATTATGTTGTCAACTTATGCGACTTTATTTTTATTGAACGTAAGAATTTAGATGTAAAGCAAACTAACATGGTGTTTTTCATTCCTTTACGGAAATATTGAAATTCTTGAGAAATGACAAAGGTTTTGGGGGAACAAGAAGAATATGACGGAAAAGAGAGCATGTGTAATTTTACTGTATATATAAAAAGCTGGCTGGAGTGGTTCTTAATATCCAAGGTAGAGACTTAAGAATCACTCAAATCACTTTCCTCTCGATCAGTACAGGTAAGGCCAACCTGATGAAGGCAAAGCCATAGTCTTCTTAGAGGGTCTAAGTTAAACATCACTCTAATGTTTTCTCCAGAGTAGCAAAAAATCCCCACAATATCAGAGCTGGTACCTAGTCTCATCTAGAAATGACCTCCTTCCTGTCTATTCACATTCTACATACTAACAGCTGACGGCTAATGAGGGATTCTTCGACCTGAATAAAAATGGTTTTGGGTCTGGAGAAGAGTAGAAAAAAAATATTTTGGGGGTTTGGGAGAGAAAGTAGTAAAGAAGACAATTGTATTGCTGGGGACATCTTTTAGAAATGAGCTTTAGATCAAGGAGCTATATAAGGAGCTACTTCTTTGGGAGAATGTCTCCCATATCTGTTAGTTATTTATGGCCAACACTGAGCACAACTCCGCAGTTATCAATGCCATCAAGGGAATGATTATAGAAAACTGTACTCCAAGGTTTTTTTAATAAGTATATATCAAAAGGACAAATATTTAAATTTTTTTTAAAAATTCATCTTGTCTATATCCATAAATAATATTATAGCACAGAACTCTGAGGGAGTAACAAGAGAGAAGGAAAAATTTAAAAGAAGTAGCATGTGGGAGAAAGGGAACTTTGCTTGGCAATGGCTACAGTGACTGCACTGACAACCACAAGCACTCTGAGGAGCTGATGCTTGATGCCACGGGAGGCCAGAGCAATGTGAGGGGAACGACACTGAAGCATTAAAGGGAATTGTGTAGTGTGTTGAAGATGAGCTCAAAATTAGCTAACCCCAAATAGGCAGGACATGACACATCTTGGTACCATCTGATTGTACAGTCACATTCTCCTGATCTTTGGGCCCTAGCCTTTTAGCAGGCTGACACTTGGAGACCTAACGTCTCAGTTCAGACAATCTGAATGGAATTTCCATGGTACAAAAACCTGGATACAATGCAAATAGATATGACTCTGTAGGGATATAGGAAGTTCTTAGCCTGGGCATGAACTTCAAAAGAAAAAAGGTAACTATTTCAATATAATTGGTTTCTTTTACAATCCTGTATATTTTATTGCGTATATTTAAAAACACTATTCTGAGATGTCCACAGGCTGATCTCTAGCCTACTAAAGGATATCACAACATGCACTATTAACAGATGATGTAGTTACAAGCACACAGCCTGAACTGAAACTAAAAATAACTGAAAGTCATTTTAGACAATGAAAGATATTTGGTCTACATGACCAACAATATTCAATAAATTAGATGCTAAGGTCATCAGATGCTGAAATTTCTAAGTGATCTTATAAATTGTTATCAAGTATTCAAATAATTCTGCATTGTAGGTAGAGAAGAAAGCTCCAGCTCCCTTATTGGAGAAGGCACACTATGTTATTAAAACCTACTGAAGAGGGCATTGCTTACAATTTCTAGTTTCCTCATTTTATTTTGTTGAGATATACATTCCACTCTTATTTTCATTTTAAAATGTCTTTGTATTTTGTTAATCAGTTGTGTCCAGTAGTACCTGACTCTGTGACCCCATTTGGTATTTTCTTACAAAGATACTAAAATGATTGGACGTTTCCTTTTCCAGCTCATTTTACAGATGAAGAAACAGAGACAAACCTTACCCAGGGTCACAAAGCTAGTAAATGTCTGAGGTCACATTTGAACTCTGGACAATGAGTCTTTCTGGCTCCAGTCCTGGCACTCTATCCATTCTATAACCTCGCTGCCCATCTTTATAATTAATTAATGCCATAATTCAATATAAATATAAATACACTATTTTTATAACAGGTTGTTAAAGTGAACCCCCAAATGATGCATACCATTTTAATAAAGTTATTTTTAATGGAAAATCTATGGTCCTAGGTTTTAGTATGGAGCAGTAAGTTAGTATTTATATCACATATGTCTACCCATGTGTAGCCTGACTATTTATTAGTCTTCAGAACCTTATTCAACTATATAATGAATTGAATAATACCAATAGTAATTGAGTTCAACAAGTCTTTTACAAGCCCACATCATATATGTGCTACTGTTATAGATGCAAGGATGAGCATGGGTCTCTGCACTTAAAGAGTTTATAATTTACTTGAGAAAACAAAGACATGCACAAAGTAGTCAAACAATGCATGCACAATGTTGCTCATCGGAACAGTTTTCTTTAAGGAGACAGGGGACAGGATCAAAGTGTTGTTTTGAGAAAATTAGTTTGACAGCAGTATAGAGGATTGACTGAAATGTGGAAGACTGGGCACAGGAAAATGAAGATACTTTCAAATAACAGGAGTGATATGAGCAAGGAAGGCCATGGATCAAACGTGGTAACAGTGATAATGGAAAGAAAAGAAAGGATGTATGACATGTGGAAAGAATAGACAGGATTTGATGACTGATACAAGGTATAGGAGAATGAAAAAGCAGGAAGAGTCTAAAATGACTCTAAGCTTTTGATCCTGGGGCCCAGGGAGAATGGTGGTACCAAAGATAGAAAGAGGTACTTGAAAGCAGGAATAGTAGTAGCAGGATAAGGCACAATTGCTTTCCTTTGGCATTCAGTAACAAACACTCTCTTTATTATCATACCTACCAACGACCAAGGTATACTACAAAGGAAACAGAATCATTTTAATTGCCCATTAAAGAAACTGGAATGAATTCTAATGATCAATATCTATAACAAAAAGAACATAAGTGTATAAGTGGCTTTGATTTCTTCCCTTAATTTCTCCCTTAATTCTTACAATGTCCACTTTTTTCTGTCTGTGAATATTTTTTTCCCAGAGGAATTTTGAAAGGCGACTCTTGCGAAACTGTGGCAATTACATTATTTTTTCTGAACTAATATTAAACACATGAGACCTATCTATATATACATATATATTTATATAGATAATAGCTCCAAAAATATTTACCATCTACTATATGTATCACACCATTATGGGTGTCATGGGAGATACAAATAAGCATAATATGCAATCTTTGCCCTCAAAAAACTTACAATCTCATTGCTGAAACGGTTGCTGAAAATTTAGATTAAAAGCAAAATCAATGAACAGAATATGTCTTTGTTTGGCCCATATTAAAAACTATTATTATGACAAATATTAGCCTATGAAACTCAAACCAGGTGTAATTTGACCAGAAGAGTATATAATAACATCTTAATAGTTTAGGCTGCCCCCGTAAACCTAAAAATAAGCTATTTTTAGCTACCATAGCATGGTTGACTCAATTTTAATTTTCATTCTATTAAAACTCTTGCTCTATTTCATATTTATAAAGCTCTTTCTTTTGAATGTAAGTATAAAATTTTATGAGTCCTCTGAGTTTATCAGAGTTGTTTCAATATTCCAGCACTTTTTGATTTTTTTCATTTCTTGGTCAATAAGAGGTCAACAAGCATTTAAGTGCCTACCATGCGTCAGGAACTATGATTAGTTCTGGGAATAGAACGGAAAAAGGCAAAAACCAGAGCAAAACAACAGCAACAACAGCCTGGCAGTACCTGCATTCCAGGAACTCCCAGTCTCAGGTTAGCTACCCCTCCAATCTTTGTGTCACTGACAAATTGGATAAGTTTGTCATCTTTGCCTTTATTCAAGTGACTGATAAAAAAAAAGCCCAGGGCCACAGGAGCACAGATTCAAAAAGCACTTCTCTAGAGAATCAGGTACACAATAATTCAAATGTACCATGATTATTTGTAATGTGAAAAACTCCCATTGAGTACCATTTTATTATGTAAGTCAGAAGGTCTTTTTTTAATGAAAGAAGCATAACAGAATCATGATGGAGAACAAGGAGAATATCGATCATTTTAATCCAGAGTTTATGCAAAAACTTTATTTTATCCAATAACTCCAATCTGTTAGCAAAATCCTGTTACCAGAGCTCAGAAAAAGTGAGGCTGCATATACACTATACTGAGAAAACCAACTAAATCAGTGGCTAGGGTTTTTAAAAAAACAAACTGATCAAGTCATTAAAAATACCAGAAGATTAAACTATTCCACCAATTCTCATCTCATTTTTGGGTACTACATTTCAATTTCCATATCAAATCTACTCTTTAATGGGAGGGTGGGATATTAACAGCTGTAAACCAGAAAACCAGAAAGAAGAGAAAATAGAAGAGATTTAAAAAAAAAAACACACAGCTGAGAGTGGGCATTAATAGTTAAAAATATACTGTAGCTTTCTATATATATTAAAGAATGGCTTTACTTATTTTAAAACGTAGACAATTATGAATTATATAACTAGTTAATTGCTAGGTCTCATACTGATAATGAAAAGACATTAATAGAATCTTTTTTTAACATCTTAATTAAGCATGACATATACGGGCAGTACTCTATCAGATATATCTATCTTAAAAACCATCTCTTTAAAAAACCATGTCTTTCCAAGTTAAGACACACACACACACACACACACACACACACACACACACACACACACACACACACACACACACACACACTCCGCAATTTGTAGCAAAATGAGCTTACCACGAATTTATTATAAACAAATTTTGCTGAACAAATAAAGTAAATATGCATTTAGAAACAAAAGAGATATATGGAAAATTTTGGTTAGAGCCTGTGGAAGGAATTTGTTTTCTCTCTCTCCCCGCTTCTGTGTGTGTGGGGGGTGGGGGGGGGTAGAGGGTGGTGGGAGGGAGTACTTTCCCATTCCCAATTATTTCCAATTTTATGAAACCAAAACTAGAACTCTGAAAAATTCCTGATCTTAAAAAGAGGCAAGCTTCAAAATGAAGAAAAAAAAACAATATAAAATTCAGTTCTCTTGTGTTTTACAGGAAAAACACCAATCTTTCCAAGTTTTAATCTTTTCTAATCAACAATTTTATAGCATACCATTGTCTGAAAAAATTCTGCTCAACAATCACATACTTCTTGGCTTACTAATAAAGAGTTAGATTTTTAAACATTAATTAAAGAGTGAACATTTTGTTTTCATTTATTTGTATCATAAGATCATCAATTATGAAGCTCCAAGGGTACATTATGTTCAAATTTCAAAGGAAGAGTGTGGCTTTAGACAGGATGAAAAAAATGCACATACAACATTTTGAAATAAGTTGACAAAATCTTTATCAAGGATATACTTTCTTATTATCATAGCTTATACTAGCTTGAATACTGCATTTTAAAAGCTCTTCTCACGTATGACTTTTAGAAATATATTAGAATAGGGTCTCTTTATTTATGGAACAGGTGCATACACGTTTCACATTCCTTAAACATCTCTTATCTACACAAAGGACATTCGCATATAAGTGATTTTAGCTATTTCAATTTAACAAAATTTATTTTTAAATTAATACCCTATACTGAAAATCTCTTTTACTATTTTTCCATGTTGGACCCACATCAAAGCCTGATAGAAAACTTCAACAACTACTGGCTTCCTGATCCTATCACTTTATCAGGCCTTCATATTTATCTGTAGAAAGAGATGAGAACTGAATACAATCACTGGAATTCCAGCTGATATCTATCTTTTCTACTTTATATTCTACTTTGCCTTACACTTGTATTTTTATACAGATATCTGCACAAGCAACACACAGAACCTTTCAAATAATTTTTTTTTATCTTTCTAAGCCAAGCTGCTTTTATTGGGACAGAACCAAGTTTTACAGGAAAATCTTAAATGTCTCAATTCTCATAAAATCCAAAAAAGGGAATAAACATGATAGCAAGAAGATGGAATGATAACTTTTTACACAGCATTTTTACCTTAAGTTTAAGGCAATTACAAGCACTTTGGATCTAAATAAGCAAGAGATATTTCTCTTAAGACTTTTTACTATTTTTCCAAGCACAAATCCTTCAAGATAAGTAATAACATAACAAAACAAAACTGACAGCAACAGCAAAATACCACTTAATGAAAGAAACCATTCAGGTAATTGTCTTTTAGGAGCAAGGAATGAAATGGGAGTCCATGATTCTGATAAATTTTCAAAGCTGATTCCCAGTTAAGACATGGCAGAACCTTCTTTAAGATGTATTTCAATTTAAAGAGTTGTAAGGACATTAAACTATTAGCTACGATTTTTGCTTCGAGTCCCCATTACAGTTCAAGGCCTAAGGTTTTTGATCCCAGGAAGCAGTATTAGAGACCGAATAAGAAGGATTCAACAAAATTATGTAAAGAGAAAACTGAGAAATAATTAATCAACAGTCACTCATTAAGATCCCACAGGGTTTATAAATGCCCACTCCCCCATAAGCCCCTTGAAAGCTATGCCTGTCTTTTGCTCTTAGAACTTTAGGAAGTTAATAAATGCTTGCTGATCAACTTTTATGTAACAGATATTCTGCTAAGCATTCATGAAGACTGAGGAGGCAGCACTATCTATCAGTCAGGGGAATTGGGAACACAAATGACTGATCTAATTTTTTCAATAGGTCCATTTGGTTTTGTACTTGTTTTGGTTATGGACATTTAGAAGTCCCTTATGTTCAGTATATGACTATTATGGCTGATAATGAAATAATAAATGATCATAATGTCTGACTGAATGTGTTACTTAGAAACTGATCCTATGACTGACTCAGATTTAAAGAATTCTCATTTAAAAATCAATTTTCACAATGGTTCCATGGTGCTAAAAAAGGTTTAAATTAATAAAAATTTTAAAATGAAAGAAGGCTTATACTTCAGAGTTCAAATTGTTTGCTATTTCATTGGCTTCTCTGACACTTCTCTTTGATCTCGCATATCAGTATGGGTCACAATCGTCTCTACTATCCACTATTTGGTCTCTACTATGACTACCAATTCATCCACACTACATTTCATTTTTCCATACACGGTTGTGATTACAAAACTCATTAAATATGTTATCTCAATGGTACATGCATATTCCAAACAGCCCAAGGAAATGGGTTATGCAGGTATTATGGTTATTAATCAAATTTCCTTAACCTCTTTAAGTTCCTGTCATTGGTCATTTGGTAGCCTCCTGAGGGCTATGGACCCTTTCTCAGAATATTTAAACTATATAAAATAAAATAGTAGATTTATAAAAGAAGCCAATTATATTTAAATAGTTATCAAAATTGATGAAGATCACAATGAAAAACCAAATTTACAGACCCAAAGTTAAGTACTCTTGTCCCGATTCACAGAAGAAGGTTTTTTCGGGGTTCTCTTTTTTCTCTCTACTCTTTCTTTCCCTGTGATCACATTAGCTATCACAAGCTCCACTATCATCTCTAGTCAGATAACCTCCAGATGCACCTATCTAGATGTGATTTCTTTCCTGGACTTTAGTATGGCATTATATCCACGTGCTGGATATCTTTAGCAGGGGTCTAAAATGCAGCATGGCCAAAATAACTCCCATTATCTTCCCCTCTCCCTACCAATTTTTGTTGAGGGCACTATCTTTTTTCTTGTTCCCTATCTTTGACTTCTCCTTCTTCCTTATCCCCTATACCTGACTGGTTACCAAGTATTGTAATTATCAAGGATACCACCCCAATATCTCTTAAATTAACTCCTTTCTCTTCACAAATGTGGCAAGCACCCTTATGTCGTCAACATCTGGACTCCTGAAATAGCATCCTATTTGTTTTCATTTCTATGTCTCACCCACTCCAATCTTGCTATCACGGCGACATTCCTAAAACCTAGGTATGACCATGCCACCTTCCTGCTTAAAAGCAAAAAAACAAAACAAAAGAAAATTTCAGGTTTATTTCTTGTGCGTAAAATAAAATACACTTAAAATCTATCGATAATAAGGCCCCTACCTATTCAGGCTTCTTTCCTATTATTTATCTTTCACATGATGCATATTCCTTATTCTGGAATATCACCTTTTCCTCATCTCACCTTTCCATATCCCTATCTTCTATCAAGGCTCAATTTACATACGGATTCATCCATGAGGTCTTTCCTAGTTATTCTATAATTATTGAAATTATCTAATACTTACTTATCTGTGCATATGTTTTTATCCTTCTCTATCCCCCTTGCATATAAACTCCTTGGAGATCAGAAAATATTTCATTTTAAATCTTCATATCCCCTACTCCCTGGTACAGTGACTTGAACATAGTATCTACTAAATAAATATTTGAACTTAACTGAATTGTATGAAAACTAAGGCAAAGAGACATGAAATGATTTGACAAGTCATGGAGAGAAGTCTAGTGTGCTTCCCATTAGGCCACACTGCTACTAAGCTTCCTCTGAAGTAACACGTTAAAATGCTTCAATGGATCTGTGATTCTTGGCTTTTCCCCCTTTGCAACTTTTCCTCCAGATTCTCCCACAGATCACTTAAGAACATCAATGCAACTTGTAGAGAGAGGTTTTCGTCTAGGTCTTTTTAATTTAATGGTTACTAGGATAGTGTTCTTTCTGTCTATCTTTATGCCCTTCCCTAATTAATAAGTGGTCCATATTGTCCTACATTGCTCAGATGAGATATATCATCTTTCTCATCAAAATTCACAGAATTAAAACAAAAAAGTTACATACAATAGGTGAAAAGCAATGAGGTATAAAGAAAAGAAAAGATAGATTCAGTGCCCTAATGAGTTTAGAATTGAGCTGGGAAAATAGACCACATGCATAAAAAGATAACAATAAACTATATCATACAATAAATCTTACCAGATGGCTTGGTATAAACTTTGTGGAGAGCCTGGGGGCAGAGTTGAAATTTAAGAAGATAAAATTTAGATAAGCAGAGGAAGGACTATGTAAATAAAGGCACATGTAACACCACTGATATACTGGGGACAATAAATGCAGGTTTGACTAAAATAGAGGATTTATGCTGGGGAGTAGTGGAAGATAAGGTTGAAGTGAGATTATGGAAAACCCTGAATGCCAGGTTCTGAGCTGTCATTATTCGATAACAGTGAGAATTAGATTAAAAAAATTAAACAGGGTGAGTCAAGGCCCAGTGGTAAGGTGGGAAAAGCAGCAAGGTAGCTAGATAGCAAAGTGGTTAAAATGCTCGACTTGAGTCATTCAAAACCTTCCCGAGAAACTTTCTACTTAAATGACCATGGACAAATTATTTAAATTCTCTCAATCTCAGCTTCTTTATCTGTAAAATGGGGAAAATAATAGAACCTAGTTTACAGGACTATTCTGAAGACCAAATGAAATGCTATACATGAAGCACTTTGCAAATCATACGGTGGCATATAAATGTTAGTCATTTATTATTACTGCTTAAACTTAATTAATAAGATATTGTTGTAAATACTACAGGGCAGCTAGGTGGCACAGGGATAGGGCAAGATGGAAAGACCCAAGTTCAAGTCTGAGTATGAGTTAATTAGCATCTTGAAAAATGTTTCTTTGCTTTCCACCACAGAAGACCTTTTCATTTCTATAAATTGTCACTTAGGCCCTGTTCTACCTATTATATCAGCTATGCAAAAATTTCGTAATGCCTTGTTCGTTACTACTTTTATTAGCTCACTTAATGGTGAGATCTATTATCTACAAAAAAGAAATGATTTGCTTATCAGCATTTAATCAATTAAACTCTATTCAAGGCTTAAAAAGGGAAATAATAGCATTTTGGTTAGCACCTGCTATTAAGAAATATACTGGTAAAAGAATTCTTAAAACACTTGACTTTAACATGAAAATTTCAATTTTATTTTTTGATTTAACAAAATATTTTATAAATACCATAAAATTAAAATTGATCACAGGTAATGTTAAAAGATATATGAATTAGTTACTCAATAAGTACATACTTATTCTCCTAATGTAGAAACAAAATGATTTATAAACAAAATGCTAAATTCTCTATCAGAACTTTTATTTTACATAACCTTCTGCAGGGTCTGTTAGTGCTTTGGGGAAAAAATATATTCGATCATTTCATTAACAAAGCTTTGAACTCATGCTGAGGCATCTCATTGTGGAGCACTAGAGTTAACAATGGAACTGTGAACTCCAGTGTCCATGGCAACAGTAGCTAATTCTTCTTTCCAATCATGGTGGCAATCCTCTCCCATGGTTTGAATCAGTTACAAAACAAAATACTCTCAAAGACCTTTCTGAGCCAATAGCCTTGCAGCTAATCTGCTAATAGGAAATAATCTGCAGCTAATACACACATTCCAGGGCAGCAGTGTGTTTTCTTAATACTTTGTTTCATGGGCCTCCTTCCAAAGAAAGCATGGTAAAGAATAGAAAACAGACATTCATTAAAAATAGTATTATACTACCTGGTCACTATTAAAGTCTAAAACTTGCTGCTACTTGCATAGCTTTCTTAAAGAGCTTGCTAGAAGCAAGGGAAGACCCAGTTTTTCAATGCCCAGGCTAAATGAAGTGTAGTTACATCAATAAGAAAGAAAACAATATTAAAAGCAAGAGATAATCTCTGTTTAAAACAATCAATTTAGTAGGATTTATGAAATTAATCAATTAGTTATTCTTCTATTGTAACTAATCATGGACTTAGTCCATGGAATTTCTCAGGCACTGTAACAAGTAACTGATTTTTGCTGAAAATCTCATTTCTCCACTCGGGGATAATAGAAGTGGTGTAGCATGGAAATTAGGTTTTCACCTCAAGGTTAAAGTTTAACTTCTTAAGCAACTACAATGACCCAAATCATTCTAATGACAGAATATAGGCAATTTTCCCAAAAGCTTGATAAAGTTTGGCTTAAGTGTAGTTTTGGATGAATCACCTTACATAGCTCAATACTGCTTTTTGTTCAGAGAAAGATTAGGATGTTTTTGCTTGAAAGAAAACCCATGAATAATCATAAAGAAAGATGAAATACCTTTTCAACCCACTCCGAGTGGAACTTCCTCCAGCTCAGAGTTGAGATGGCTTTTCCCAGCAGTCAGTCTGAATCCAGACTTCAGTCTCTGCATCCTACGTGGCTCAAGGGGAAAATGACGATTTGAGAACTCCATGTTTCAAATCCTCTTTTAGGACAAGGAGTCTGAACTTCCCCGCAGCCACCCACTTTTAAAGAGGTGGGAGAAGACACAAAAATCCTTCAATATACACAAACAAATTTAGAGTAGGAATTACAATCTTTAAAGTACTCACAACCCCAAAGGGTGTCTTTTCATCCTCTTTAAATCCGTTTGATAATTTCTGTTACTATGACAACATGATGCAACTCTTTATTTCCATGACAATCTGACACAACTTTCAAAAAACAGTAAGTGCTGTTTTTACTCTGTTTTTCAATTGCTCCCAAGGAAACAAGCTGTTATTTACTTCTCTGATGAAACCTGTACTATACCATAATGGATTCTATGTCAGGAAAATTGAAACCAATTATGGTGGAAACTGGCAAGAAAAAAATATGTAACTTTAAATTTATTTTTCCCAAAACCTTCTTAAAGGGCACATTTTAGTCCCTCTCTCCCCTTATCCAGTTCTAACCAACTTTAAGTTGGAATGAATAACTATCTTTTTTCCAGTTGCCTATAGTGCCAACTTCTGGATCACTAGAGGAAAAATGCTCATACAAATCAAGATCATTTCACTCTAAGAGATACTAGGGAAATTTCACTACTATATTGCAACTATGAAATAAAACAGAACCACTTTAGTCCTTTGCAGAACTTAAGAGAATATGAACCACCTAAACAGTGGATTTAGTTTAGGGCCAAATCAGGACAATTACCTTTAGTAAATGACACTGGAGAACTGAGACATTTAGCTAGATAATCTACTTAAAAATATACTTAAAGAGAACACCATGTTTCCCTTAACTATTAGGATAACTTAAAAAGGCATTTCTTTGGAAGTATTCTTCCTCTAGGTAATTGCTTTAAATCCGTTATGTGCAGTGATACCATGTAGTGGGATTCTGTGAATAGGTGGTATTCCTCTTTATTCAAAGACT
>CM053773.1:143545986-143579918 GCA_028658325.1 Potorous gilbertii
TGAGTATTTTTTTCTAATTTTTTTAAATTTTTAAGTAGTTTAAATGAATTACCAGTCCCCTCCAGTAATACTGAATACAAATAAGTACAAAGAAATAGTGAAATGCAATAAATGTTGTGTTTTTTATTTATTTTGTAATACTAAATTATAAACTAAGTATAATAAAACAGTTCTATTCTAAATTTGTACAGCTGTTATAGGAAGCTAAAACAGAGTTGTAAAGCAACCTAAATAAGTCTTTTAGACTTCTTAAAAACAACATCAATATAGTCTTCCTCTTTCATTTTGGATATAATTTTATATTAGTCACAAAAAGAAAACATCATGGAGCAAAAATCTCACTTATAAGAAAAATCTGTTCACTCAGGTTTCCAGAACTTTTCCAGGAAATTAAGAAAGAATATTTTTTTAAAATGGTCAAGGAAAAGACCCATACACACATACACATTCATAAGATCCACTTCTCATATGACTACTCTGCAGAAAATGTTTTATGAACACTAAAGTGCTATATAAATATGAATAATCTTTACTTTTAGGGAAACTCCCCTGGTATTTATTCACTTAGTCTATTTACTGTAGTTAACATGCACAATTCTTACAATCTTGATTACCTGAGATTTACACCTACATAAAATGATGGAAAGGAATAAAGGATTAGAAGTACTTAATGGAAAGCTGCTTTTAGAGTTAATAAAACTTGTCCTTCAGTTCCACTTCTGACACACACTTGGCCGTGTGACAGTAGATAAGTCAATTAACCTCTCCGTGCCCTAAGGAAAAGACATTTTTGCTGCTTTCATGCTGACTTGATTCAGAGGAATTCCCTCTCTCTGTTACTTGCTATGGTACCTTAGCCAAGGCAGGCAGGTAGCCTTCCTACCTCAGTTTTCTCTTTTGTAAAATGTGGCAAGTGGATTGCATGAACTCTGAGGTTCCTTTAGGTTATGGTTCTATAATTTTATGATGCTATAATTAATAGGCACTGACAGAGAAAAAAGAAAAACTATTACAGTAAATATATAACTAAAAAAGCATAGCGGTCAAGAACCATTCAGTCAGTGTAAAGCAAACTACTGGACATCCTTCTCTCATACCCCACACTTATTAAAGCACCACAGAATAATTAGTGTTCAGATTTACGACCCTGAATCAATTATTTTCAACAAATCTTTACTAACTACTTCCTATGTGTAGCATACCATGTTAAATGCTGGCAAAAGTAGCAGAGACTAAAAAAGAGTCTAGATTATATCATATCATGTCATATTCTATTATAATATAGTGTTGAAGCTGCAAGAGACCTATCTTAAGAAGAATGCAAAATACTATGAGTAATGAAAGAAGGGAAACAATTTCTGAATGGAGTGATCACATAAAGTTTCATGGAAGAAGCAGCATTGAGTTGGGTCTTGAATGTGTTTCAATCAGTAACAGAAATGTTAAAATATGTTCAGAAAATTGTTTAAAAATTAAAGTAAAAGATGCCAAAATATTTTTTTTAATTTAAAGTGGTACTTAACCAAATAATCTTGCTTGTTTTGCATTTTTTTGTATAATACCTCATACCCTAGTGATGATGGATGCGTTAATAGAGACACTTTTTTGAACCCAATAAGGATGCAATTTAATATATCTGACATTAAAAGGCTAGTTTCACTTTATGCATAGAAATTTAAAACTTAATATGGAATACTCATGGGACCTTAAATTTAAAGGGCATCATTTTGTATCTTAATACTGATTAACAGAACGATTTTTTTTATACCATATCATTCTTCTCTCCAAAAGAACACAATTAGTGAAATTCACATGTTTGCTACAATTACATCAATGTGATATATTGCAAGTTATTGAAAAATCAAATTTTTTTGCTAATTATTTCACAAACACTTTTCTAAACATCAAAAGAGATTCAATAAAGACCTCCCCAAACTGAGTGGGCTCCGTAGTTATATGTTCTCTCCATAAATAATAGAAAGTCCTTGATAAATCTTCTAAAAATAAGAAAATTCAATATAAACAATGAAATAATACTCATCGAACACATAATATTAATAATAGTTGGTATTTTGCTAGTCTCTTGAATACAAAGATTAAAGAACTTCCATAAATACAAGCTAAGTAAGTCTCAAGGGGCTACTGACAGATAACTATTGTAAAACCCATTTCACAGATAAGAAAACTACAGAGTAGATTAAAGGAATTAGTATACAATTATTAGACAGAAGATGACATGCACTTTGGTTGTCAAAATTTATAATCATTTCATTGAGTACAAGTTGATCAATGGAATTTCATCCTCTCTATTGATGAAATTCATCTTTATAAAATGTGCATTGGGGGAGAAAATGAGAGAACAAATGACTTATCATATTAATGCTACTTAGGTATTATGGATAATCTCATATTCTTGTATTTTTTCTTTTCTTTTTTCTTCTTATTATGTTAGGTAGCATACCAGGCTCAGAATCTGAAGTTCCTGAGTTTATGCATCAGAATCCAGACAAAGTAGTAGAAAATAATAGTGTAAGGAGTATAAGATCCAAAATCCAGAGAACTGGGTTCAATTTTTAGTTCTACTACTTACTAGCAGTGGTCTATTGACAGTCTTGTGTCACAAGATGTGGATAGAGTGTCAGGTCTGGAGCTGTGAAGACTTTCTGAGTTCAACTCTGACTTCAGATCCTTACTAGCTAGGGGGCCCTGAGCAAACCATCAGTTTCCTCATGTGAAAAATGAGTTGGAGAAGAAAATGGAAAACCACTTAGGTATCTCTGCCAGGAAAACTCCAAATGGGGTCATAGAGAGTCAGATGTGACTGAAAATGACGGAACAGCAACACAATGGTATAATCATGGACCAGTCAATTAAACCACTCTACACCTCAACTTCTTTACCTGTAACCATAGTTATTATGGTTATATGCTTTAAAAATTTCTTCCTTATGTGTACTTTCAGGAATGTAATAGAAGAGTATAATGTACGTATAGAAGGAAAGAACAGTTTTCTAGCAACTAGAGCTGTCCAAAAATGTAATGTGATGACTTAAGATGTAATTGGGTCCCCATCACTGGAAAGCTTTAATCTGAGGCTGGATGACCATTTGTTTGTTATGTTGTAGAGCAACTTTATTATCACATATTGATTAGAATCCAAATTCTCTGACATCCCTTCCAATCTTGATGTTTTGTGATTTGACGGATCAGTACACATTAATACACACAATTCTGTCCCTACTTCAAGGACACCCTTGCCCATGATTAGTTGCAAATAATATCAGGCAAAAGGAAATTTCCAACATCTTTCCTTCCTTCCCCTCGACCTGCATGAGAGTCTCTAAATCGGAATTGCATATCTCAGGTGTCACTGATAAACAAATAAAAACAGCAACAGTTCAGTGACTACAGCACAAGGAACCCTAATCAGAATCAAAGACAGAAATGTCTCTTGAAACAAGTAGTTTTCTTTAGCAATGGAGTCAGTGTGTCTGAGGTTTTCTAGAGAATTTCTTGGAGGTGGGGGAGAAATGTTGCTTTACTTTTCATTTTTCCCGTAGTATTTTTTTTTTATTTTAGTTGGAAAGATTGTAACAAATTACAGTATTTGCCTGCTACCTGATATAATAATACTGGAATGTGTTAGGATAGTTTCAAATAAATTGGAGAGAGTACTAGGAACTAGGATATAGTGCAGAAGGTTGTTTGGAGATCATGGTTAAGAAAGACTAAGCCTGCATTCTTTTAAACAGTTAGCTAGATAATTTGTCACCTTTACATTATTGCAAAATATTCAAATATTCAGGGAAGAGGTTGGCTTAATCAGACTTATCTGGGTAGATAATCCAGTCACCTTATTACAGAAATACCTTAATAAATATTAATCATTTCTTATGCTATATTCTTTTACATGATTCTACAAGGACCTTAATGCTAAACATTGATTCATACTTGACTTAATTCCAACGAAGTAGTAATAATGTGTATATATACCTATATGCAAATAGGTGTGTATATATGCATATACATGCGTATGCATACATAAATTTATTAATATATGTACTAGGTATACACCCTATATATATATAT
The DNA here is from genome assembly GCA_028658325.1 of Potorous gilbertii. NCBI lineage: Eukaryota > Metazoa > Chordata > Mammalia > Diprotodontia > Potoroidae > Potorous > Potorous gilbertii. The sequence goes on from CM053773.1 coordinate 143,550,075, forward strand.
ATGTATAGAGATATATATGTAGATATAGATAAATATATATAGAGAGGTTCTCCTGCACCAAGTGTCGCAATTTCAATATTATTAAGGGGTTTACTATACACACAGGGTATACCCTTCTAGGTCCCAGAGGAGAAACAAAGTTTTTAAAAGACATAAACCCTGCCCTCATGCAGTTAAAATCGTGTAGATGAGACAAAAGTGTAGGAGACTACAGGACAAAACGTATTTTCTGATAAGTGCATTATTGTAAAGCAGAGCTCAATGAGGTCCACTAGGGATAGTTTTATATTCAAAGGTATTTATTCCATGTGAAAAAGATTGCTTGTACATCTATTGCATACAAAAGAGAAATAATTTCCCCTTTAGATCAAACAAGTGCAAATGAAGGTCTACTCTGAATTCTGAAGGTACACATTTTCTCCATGATATTTCCTTAACCAGAAACCAGGAAAGCCCCCAAAATGCTTGATTTAAGTTTATTCACCTTAGATTCATATCTTGCTCTAAAGTTTCCAGAGTGATTTCACATGCATTACCTCATCTGATACCCCAATTACATTATACTGGAGTCTAAGATATGCTCAGTCTAAGCCCTTGAGATACTTCAAGGTGCTATGGGATTGGTCAGAAAGCCAAGTCAAAAATGCACCAAAGATGTGGGAAAATCTGACTTTGAATCAACTATTCAAAAGTTTCCTCCATGTTTGGAGAACGAATAGTAGAATGATTTTGTTATTTAAAGAAATACTAACTCTAGGTTTGCTGAAGCCAGAAAGTTAAAATTTGACAAAAAGAAAAGTAAATAAAAATAGTATTAGATTATTTGGAAGTTTCTGTTGCCATTAGACATTTTTCTTAAAGTATCTAATCACTTGGAAGACTCATAATACATTAATCAACTTAACACAGTACTTTTTGTGTAGGATCTGGCCTCCAACATCACAACCGCCAATACTGGTAAACCACAAAAATTCATTCTGTTCACTACTCTGTGGTCATCATGCTCATCCTCATCCCTTTCCTATCAGACTCATGAACAAAGCCCTGGATCTTGGTTCGGATTAGTGATCTTTTTACCTTGTTTTTACTGAACTGGTTTTTATTTCACCTCCGTAAGATTCAATACTACAACTCCAAGGTCCCCTGCCCTTTTCTCTACTACACCTCTATTTGTTTTCCTTCCACATTAGCTTGTAAATGCTGAGTATGTACTCTGCTGCTTGCTTGTAGTTGTACCTCTAGGGCTTTGCACAGTTCCAGGCACCTATCAAGCACTTTATCCACAAAAAAATTAAGAACTTCCTGTATATTGGTAGAGGCTGATAAAAATCAAGCAAATCTTGTCTTCAAGGAACTTATATTCTATGGAAGGATACAACATAGAAACAAGTAAGTAAATTCAAGACACTCTGAGGAAGAAAAAATGCACTACAGCAATGGGTGAGGGTGGGGAATATGGAAAGACAATATAGGATGTGATACCTAAAGCTAAGAGACAGAGGTCCTCACATATAGATTTCAGCACTTAAATATCTCATTGGTGATTTCTAATTATATGCAAATATTATGAGAGCATATTTTCATTTACTGTGTTCCTCAAATTATTATTCAAATATCCACTGTTTCAATATTGATGTAAAGCAAAATCCTCTATCAAAGATCCACTGTTAAAATTTGGATTAGGTTGTCTTGACTTCCTCTTGAGGTCAATAACACTTAATATTTAAATATGGCATCTTTGAAATGAGTGCTTTGATTCCAAGGGAAACCTTATTTGTCTAATTTTCAGATTTTGACTGAGCCAATACAAATAAATTACCAAAATTCAAAACAGAAACATGATTCAAATTTTGTTATTGATATATACTATGTGTAAATTGTTATTTTTGATATTCAATAACTTTTTCTATGTTTTGTCAAGATCTGATACATATAATGTATTTGGAGGAGAAAAAAGGTTAATTTTTTTGAGAATAGGGCGTGCAAGAACCAGCAAAGATTTTATAGTATGGAAATACTTTAAACTTCGGAAGACAGCATTAGAGAATGGAATAAGTCCCAGGGAAGGTACTCTACTGAGGTAGTATTCCTCTAAGATATAGTTTAGATGTTACAGTTCTTCTTTGATATGGGAAAAGATATGTTGAGGTATAATGTATCTCATTGAAATATCCCTTCAATTTTTTTTTAAGTACATAGACTAGAGTTGGAAGAAGTCAATCAAACAGGAAAATGAACTGATAGTTTGCCAGTCATGAATAATCTAACAGGCTCAGGAAGTGATAAGTTTTATGATAGGCAAAAAAAGAGCTGAATTTCTGAAACCAGAAGGCAGTCTCAATGATACAATCTTTGTTTCTGTTGTTTAGTATAAAGGCAGAAAGCAAAACCTTATCTGGCAGAGATGGAACCAGCCTAAAATCATGGGCACTTCTAATCCTATAGGAATCTGGGTCCAGAAGTCATCTAGTTAGAAAGATAATTGCAGATTACAGTGCCAACCAGGTATAAGCCACAATATAGAGTTGATGTATACTATGTGACAATACAACATGAGTTTAATTTAAATTTCCAATTCTAGAGATAGTCAAATGGTTATAGACATGTAGCACCAGAGTCAAATGGCCATCTTAAACCTTTAAGTCAATGATTTTTGCTTTAAAATGGTATATCATTTTGTACAACTTTCTTGCGAAACATAAATTGACTGACATCAAGCTACTTATTAAAACATAACCATCCTACTCTATCTGGTAGCATTACCTAAATGGAGAGCAGAAACCCTTAAAAAAATATTCCAGGTTTAAAAAGATGTATCTAGATAATTCAACAATACTTCAGTGAGGGAAGCATAAGCATAAAGCATAAAAAATGAACTGTTGTAGGAAAAAACAAGCCTTTACATGAAATTGAGTATTAAATCTTATTCTAGGAGTACAGCTCTTTCGAGAAATTGTAGGTGAAATTAAAACCATTGGAAATGTAAATGGTATAAAACAGGCTTAATTGGCCTTGAATTACAGCCAAAGATGAGGTATCACATATCAGAAGCCCAAAAGTTAAAGAATAAAATGTAGTAGATTCTGAAGCTAGAGGGTCTGGACCAGATTATCTCTTGATGTTTCTTCCAGCTCCAGAATCAGTTTAAAAGACCATAATTAAAGGTGACTGCAAAATGAAGAGGTAAAAATAACTTGAAGGGGGGAATATCTCTTCTATTTATTAGAAAAGATAGAAGTTGTCACCATGTGCTTTTCCCTGGCTCTTTGATTGATTCTGGAATTGTTTCTGAGATGATAGAAAAGGATGAACATTCCTTTCTCAATACAGCAAAGCTGTAATTTATACCACTAACTTACCGTAGCACTGGAAAACATGTTTTCCCCATTTTTGGTAGTAACCAGAATGTGGAAGAAAAAAGTCTTCTTAATATTGTCAACAGATATTACCCTTAATCTTGATTATAAAAATAAGCAATCAAATGGTATGGAGAAAGCCAGGGTGGTGTGAGACACAAAGGGAATTCCTAAACCAACTTCTATAGAAGGTGCGGGGAGAATCAAGGATCTCATGAAATACCAACTACAGAATATACTGTTAGATACCAAGGAGCAGAGGAGCTAAAATAAGAGATTTTTAGTGAAAGTTATTTGTTAAATTTTATAAATATATATATGTGTGTGTGTATGTATGTATGTGTGTATATATACATATATGTATATATGTATATATATATATATGGCTAAATTTAACTATGTGTTTATTTAACTACTATAACCTTTCAGGTGTGTTTATGAAGAAAAGGGATTGTACAATTCAAAGATCCCAATAAAACAGAATTATTTTAAGCATCAAAAATGGTCTAGAAGAAAAATCACCAAAGTTGGAGTCTAAAGGCCAGTTCAAGTACTGGCTTTGCTAATTCTTTAATATCAGAAAAGCAACTTATCTTCTCCATTCCAGTTTTATCATCCATAAAATGTGGATGGAAATACATTCCTTAGTTATCTATCTGCCTGTCTCACATAATTTTGTAAAGAAAGAACTTTTAAAATTATGATTTGCTTATAACTAGGCCCAGAGAAGTTAAGAGACTCAACCAAAGCCTTATAAAAATAAGAGCTGGGGTTTCAACTAGGCCCACTGAGCCTGGAGTCAACATTTGTTCTACTATATTGTGATGAAGGGAACAGTTTCCTGTCCATCAGAGGTATCAAAAAGATGAATAAGCTACCCTCATTTCCCACTCACTAGAAAACCTCAGTGAAGACTAGATGTTTCCATATTAGGGATGTTACAGAAGAACTTTGAGTCCCTTATGAGTTGGATTCACAGCACCTTCCAAATTTGAGATTATATGACAGATGTGGAAACTGAGACTCAAATGGCTGAAGTGGTTTCCATAAAATGGTTTACTTAGATTGTATCCAGGCCACTCTTTGAATATATATTCTCCAATTCCAAATCCAGAATGTCTTTCTGCTATAAGCATATCACACATTTTAAAGTGTTCATGTACTGTGAATACATGTTCTATGGCACTAGGCTAGCTTTTACCTTTGATTGTCTTGGAAACAACTCATTATAGAATAAAATTGCGGAACAGAAATATTAAACCAAAAGAACCTTGGGACTTTCCTTTGTACTGAGTTAAAAGATTTGTCAGAAAAATGGAAAATTATTTCAACTCAGTAACAACAGCTAACACTGCAAATCATAGCTCATGATTCACCTAACTACAGAAGTAAAAAAGCAGGTTTTTATATGATATTATCAGAATTGCAGATATAGGTGGCTGGGTTGCATAGTGGATAGAATGCCTGGATTAGAGTCAGGAATACCTGAGCTGCCTCAGACACTTACTAGCTGTGTGACCCTGGGCAAATCGCTTAACCCTGTTTGCCTCAGTTTACTTCTCTGTAAAATGAGCTGGAGAAGAAACAGGCAAACCACTCCATTATCTTCACCAAGAAAACCCCAAAAGGGGTCACAAAGAGTCAGACAAGGCTGAAAAAAGACTGGACAACAACAAAGATATAAAAAAGCAATCACTTTTTTGAATTTTGTGACAGTCACAATTTCTCCCATCTTGTTATGACAGAGATGCCTCAAAGCTTTTGCAAAGGAAAAAGAGGATCTGCGTGGAGAGTGATGAAAATATTTAAATGTACCAGAGTTGACTATCTTCTCTCAAACAGTTATAAGTTTTCAAGTTCACACAAAATCTGCAATCTCGTAAAAATGTGTTGACTGTAAAGATCACATGACCCAATTCTATTGGCAAGATCCCAAGTAATGAGTGAAAATGAGTTGGTTTCAACACCGATATAATATGCTTAAGTGTGATAATAAGTAAAAGAAAAAGGAACTAACTAAAAGTGATAATGCAAAATTCACAGAAATTTGTCACTGTTACCATTGTCTAAAATGCTTACACATGATAAAAAACCTATGCAATTAAATAATCTACTATTACACACATAAAGTTATTTCTCACTGAAGTGTATGTTTTCTGCTATGTCAAACTTGAACATAACCAAAACCATGCTGAAACAAAGCTATTGTTAACATGGTTTTATTGATAGTGTAGACAGAGTGATGAATTATGACACATTCCAGTCATAGGATTTTACCTCACTCTGAAAGTAATGTGGTGATTTTTTAAAAAAATTTATGAATTCTTACCTGCAGGGCTACTCATAATGCTGGAAAAAGCCATGAGTACTGGAAATTATTTAAAGGTGTGAGACCAATGTTCATTTTTAAAATTTTTTGGAAGTTACATAAATACTACATTTAAAAAATATTTTGCTGAAGTTTTTTTTTGGGGGGGAAGTTATTTTTTAAGTGAGTCAGAAAGCAAATTAAGTTTCTGTCATTTATTCCCATCATTCTTTGCAAAATCCCCTATCTATTGATCTGCCCACATTTTACATCTCCTGAGTAACAAATATCTAACTTCTCTAGAAGAAAATGATTGGGCTGTAAGTGCCTTCTAAAACACTTGGTAAGACCGTACCTTTCTGATTAGAAAACAATATCTCAAAACACTCCGGAGCAAACTTAATAGGATCTATATTTAGAGCTATGTCCTTTCTGATAATGTGTTTAGTAAAATATTTTAGTCCACAATATGTTTATCTAGATCTGTAAATAGGTGATAGGTGCAAGAGTTTAAAAGATACCCTACATACTAAGATATATTTCTACTAAAATGTAACTTTAAATATTTTTTAGTAAATAAAAATTCTTGCACATTTTAACATGTCCTTTTCAAATATGGAAATAATTTATAGGTCATATGAAATAGGGTCACCTACTCATATTCTTAGTTATAGCTAGTTAATTTATATGCTGTCATTCTACTAATAAACTACCTAAAAAAACGAAGGAAAAAGCATGGAAAATGCTACAAAAAATTCTTTAAAATAAACGGAAAATGAAGAGAAGCAGGGGCAGACCCTAAAATATTCTTCCTTAAAGAATAAATTACTGATTATAAATTACAAATTTGAAGCATAAACATGAAAAAAAAAACATGGCCTTTCATGTTCTGCTTGTCAAAAAATATAGGGAATTAAATTCTGAGATGACAGAACAGAACATATTTTATTGTCAAACATCATCAAAATGGCATACATCCACCAAATTGATTTTGTGAAGAGTCAGGAAGCATAATAATCCCCATCACAACACATTGTATTGAGAATAACACTAGATATTTCACTCAGGAAACCTGGATTCAAATTCTATGTCTGTCATGTATTAGGTACGTGATCAAAAATAGCTAACAACTTCCCTGACAGAAAATTTCCTCATCTGTAAAATGGGTTTATGTTGCAATACTTCACAAAATTATGGAGAAAGTAGTTCTACATAAATGAGTGGTTACTTTTTATTGATGTTTTTCAAGTGGATGTCCTTCATGAATTATGTGTTAAGAACATTTGATTAATGAGTAGAGGAAAGAGATACTTAGTTGGGTACTTCACCCAGTATGATCTTCTGAACTGTAAGTACTTCCCCCTCAGTATCTTAAACATTGTTTTGGTATTGTATTACTGCATTACGCAAATTAGACAACTATCTTTTCTTTAATAGCTTTTATGTGCAAGAACTTATCTACTGGGGAAGTAATCTCTGAAAATATCCTATTAAATACTTATAATAATGTAATTAATTACATAAGAATAACTCTTAATTAGGCTCAATTTAATTTTACGAGTGTCTGTTTTTTAAAATAAATTCCCTAGAAATATTCTATTACCAAAAAAATGCAAAGTGGTCTTATTTAAACTTAGAAAAGTCAGAGATCCTAGAAATATCTGTCCCCCCACCCATGTGGAAATTTATAACTTATATAAATTTAACTTTTGATTATGCACATAAATCTAGAACATCAGAATGAAAAGGAATCCATTCTATCAGCAATAAGAAAATTTATTGCATTAGATGAAACCAGAAAGATCCTAGTCTAAAGAATCTCCACTTTTAAAGAATGCTGGAAAAAACCCAGTAAACAAGAAAAACTTGATAATGGTTGTGGTTACAAAAAATGATTGCTTAGCTTTATCTATCTTATGAAAAACAGAAATCTGAGCTGAAAACTCTTAGAAGCTGTACTCATTTCTATTCACCAAGAACTGTTCTACTGTCTGTCTGCAAATAAATCTCCTCAGTAAATAGCTCCAAGGTTGAGCTAAAGAATATTGTATGGATCAAAGAATTCATGTCTTCCTGTGTAAAGTGAACAGGCCGCAAGCTCACTTGTTTGTCTAAAACAATTAGAGCCTGTATGAAAAGGAGGGGGCTGGGACAAATATGTTACAGCTGATTTTACTTTGCAAAAAATTTAAGGGGGGGTGGCTCCAAATTAATAACTGGTCAGGGCTCCCAAACAGTCTAATCTTTGTCAATTGGTGCCAAATTATGCACAGTGCTGCCAATTCTGGCTGTCTAACAAATCAGGAACCGTGTACATTACTGCTAGGCTGAAGTCTGATTGATTCTGGTCATTATTTGGGCTGATCTCATTTTCACACATGGAATTAATATGTGCGCCAGATGTTCATTTGCCGAGAAGCACTGAAACTACTCATCTACACGCAACTTTATCCTGGACCACAGCACCACGGCCCCATCGCCTCTCTTCCCCAATACAAAGCTTCGCACAGTACAGAATCTATAAAACATTCTACTAATATTTCTGTCAGCTGAATGACTTTTACAGTACTATATAAAGTTGACAGATAATACATGCCAGTCCTAATTTGAGATAGACCTTTCTTTGGGGACCTCAACCATTGAACAAGCAAACAGATTGAGAAGTAACATTTATTACAACACATAAATCATTTTCCTACAGCTACTACGGGTCTGGCCTGAGGGTGAAACTTCTGCATTGCCTATGAATCCTAATAAACTGGCAAAGTTACTAAACTGAATTGTCGTTTGACCATTGGCTCATAGAGAGGATTTCCTAAAAGTTCTTGGGAGCAATTTACTATACTACTTATTTAATATCTTATAAGTTGAAATAAATGCTAATAATTTGTCTTTCTCAGAAAAAGGCCATAAAGTTCTTTCTAATAATTTTATTTTTTATTTAAAATTAAATTGAAAAAATCCTCATCTCATTACTTCGGAGTTCATCTACTCAACTCCTTCTACAGATGCCCAACTAAGCACTGACATGAGATGGATGAAGCTCTATTATGTCAGATAGATTTAAAGAAATATTTATGGATAAAGTAGCATATTTTAATAATTTTAATCACATTAACCTGGAACTTGACTTTACAGAACATTTTCTTTGTAATATCTCTTTTTGTAGACAATACACATATTAATTATTGTCATTTTACAGATGAAACTGGAACCGAGAAAGGTAAAGTAATGCATCCAATATCATAATGGTGAAACTTACATAGAACCCAGCACTCTTAATTCCAATCCTAAAAATTTAAATTACCTACTTGACTAGGTTGAGAAATCAATTGTATTCTTCATTCTAAAGGTTTTCTGTTATTCACTTTAAAAAAAAAAAAAAGGGTAGACAATGATTCCAAATTTTGGATCCATCTGTTTTCTCTGACTCCACTGCCATTTTGGCCTCAGTGGAGTCCTCATAATTACATTTAGTCTTGTCCTGGATTGCTTGAGTCTATTCCAAAGGATGTCTGTTTTTCATCAGGTAACGACCATTAAATTTGGCTGCATTTCCTTCTAAATCTTGTTGACTGGCACAAGAAACAGAAGCCATAAACCTTTTTTTTCTTGTTGTAGTTTGTGATTGTTCCTGAACCAAGACCTTTTGGCAGTGGTCTAGAATTTTAGCTATGACACTACAAGACAGCACCTACTTATAATGGTCTTATTTAAGAAGTTGAGTCTAATTTTCCCTCCCTGATTTATATTCTTGGGACACTAAAATTAATGCATTACTATAAAGTTGCAAAGTTTGACAGTCACTTTGAAAAATGAATCTTTGTGTATGTGTTCAAATGGGAGTACTGAGGTATATACTTAGATACCTCATCTTTACTTCTCTTGTGATAAACAGAAATAACAGCTTTATTAAATGTCCTCTTATATATTTTATAATTCCTCAATCAAAGCACCTATTATCTCAGCAAAATCCTTATTTTTTTAATATGATCCAGCATGTTTTGCTTCACCTGCATAGGCTTCAGTTTCCTCATCTTTTAAATGAGGGCTCTGGATGTCTGTAACTTTTTAAATTGTAAGGTTTAGCCGAAAGAACAAAATCTTTGAGCCTCCAAAATCTGGTCCCTTGTTTATCCCTTCAAACAAACTTTCCACTACTTCCTTTTGTAGTTAACATGGACATCATCTATCTTCCCAATATGTCATACACAGTTTTGATTCTGTATCTTCATACACATCATTTCCCTGGCATACACAGAATGCCCTTACCTGCTGAGAATCTGTCATATCCTTCTTTCAAGGCAGATCTCAAGTCATACCTTTCTCTATAAAAATTTAAGTGTTCATTCTTTCCCCTCAACATTTATAGAATTTGTAAATGTGTGTGTGTGTGAGTGTGTGTTTTGGATTCATTTGATAGTCTGGCAAAAGCTTAGGGCTCCTTCTTAGAATAATGTTTTTAAATGTATAAAATAAAATGCACAGGATTACCAAGTAAACCAATTATATTTAAATACAGTTAGCAAAAAATTTTTAGATTATGGAACCTAGATAAGGAACCCCTGGATCTACAGACTTTCAATGCCTTTATCTCCCATTTAACACCTACACATGCCACAGCCTACATTATTATTTTTTATATTTAGGTTCTATCACTCCAGGCTTCTGAACAGAAAATTTACATTGAATTTATTTTAGTTCCCCAGTGATCTGCTCATAAGTACAATTTACTACATATTTATTCATGAGCAGGAAGAGGAAGGGGAAATAAAAACAAGACAGTAGGGTTTCCTGCTCTGGATTTGATCTGAAGTCTTTTGGTTTTGTGAAATTAATTTAGAGGATGATAGACACAGTCGTGTACAGGTGTAATTTCAGTCACATTCAAAAACCAAATTATTAAACTCACTGTTATCCAATATTCTGCTATTCTATTCTATTAACCTGGCAATAACTACGATAAAATGATGATGACCCTTAGAGATGCCAAGGCTCTGAAGTGTCCAGTGCATCAGCAAAGACTGAATTGTATTCAGTTTCATTTTAGTGTTGAATGCAGTCATGTTCTAAACGTCTGAAAGTTGGTAGTGTATAACTATGTATAGTACACAAGTAATTCTTTGTAAGCCAGAATATTTGATTAGCCAGACCACCTCCATTCTGCAGCCAAACAGGATAGTAAAGATTTAACTGTAAAAATGATTTCTGGATAGTCTACTGTTTCAGATTATCCATGCCCTTAAGATCCTTCCTAGCACAAAAAATTGAGAGAAGACATTGAATATAATATAATTACTTTGGACAGAGAGGTCTCTGCTGTATTACTCCAAATTCCTTTACTAAGTTCTTTTTTTTAAAACATAACTTTCTAACAGCCATGCTGACCACACATTTCACAGTAGGAAATATTTCACTCTCAGTACTGGTCACAACATGATTACAGAATATCAAACGAGAGAGCACTGGACACGTTTTTGGAAAATCCAGATTCAAGTCTCAATTCCACTGCTAGCTAGCTTTGGGACTATGAGTGAGCTGCTTGATTTATATGATCTTCATCTGTAAAATGGGCATAGTAATAACATCTGTTCTCCCTGCTTCTCAGGGTTGGCTGTTGTGCCAAAAAGAATTCCATCATGGACTTCCTCCTTAACTCCTCCCTCAAAAAATACCTCTTCGGTCCTTCAAAGCTCAAGCGCCCTCTTTTATAGTAAGTCTATCCTCATCCTCTCCGTCGCTAATGCTCCTCCCCCAATTACACTGTACTAGTTTTATATAGATAATTTAATTTCTCCCAATGGAATGCAAACTCCCTGAGGACACTTTCCTTTTTTTCTTGGTTTCCTAGATGGTTGTCAAATAAAAGATAAATACAATATGCAAGTTGAGTTGTTAATATTTATTTTGCTTGGCAATTTCCATGAATTTTATTTTGTTACATTTCACTTAAGCTAGTTGGCTCAGGTAAATAAAGTATAAGGCAAGTGAGGAGGGTTTTAGAGGCTGATGCCAGTAATTTTTGGTATACTTAAATTAATTAATCAATCAATCCATCCATCAGCTGAATTCAACTGAGAGTGGGTAACCTAGCTGTGAGCCAGATCCAGTTATATAACCTTGATGTCATCTGGTCTGTTCCAAGTATCTTCTGCAGTGATAATAGTCTGTTCACAACTGATGCAGGACAGAAATATTGTTCTTTTCTGTATCACTCCAGGGGCAACTATACTTATATGTCTACTTAGAGAATGGTTAATCAGCCAATTAATTTCAAAGAACAGTTATAACAAGCAATAACTTACTTCGAAGCTCATTAAGGAAAGCAATACGCAGTTTTACCTTAACTCATCTCAAAGGCTAATGACTTTTTCTCCTTTCTCATCTCTCTCCCATCTTCTATCAACTGTATCTTTTTCTTTCCCCTTCAACAACTTTCCCCTCTGTCTTTTTCACTTCTATTCTCTTACCTCCCTCTCCATAAATTAAAGGATGATAGCTTTAACTCAGGAGGGAATATTAGAGGCCAATGAAACAAACCTCATTTTACAGTTGAGGAAACTGAAGCACAAGGTCACTGAATCCTACAGCTAGTCTAAAGTGGAATTTGAACTAAGGTCTTCACTCCAAGTCTAGAGTCCTATCCATTGCAATAAATGCATCTTACTGGGCCCATAAATATGAAGTATAATAAACATTACATATACTTAAATTATTTTTGGTGTTTACTGCAAGTTTTATGCATACTGCTCTTAATTTAAAAAGAATAATCAAATGCTTTACTTTTTTCTCTTAAGAACACACGAAAAACTACAACAAAATGAACACATTTCTGATTGATTATTTTTCCCCATTTGGATTAGAAATTCTCTGGGATAAAGGTAGGCAATCATGGTGTTAGGAAAGGAGCCTTGACTCTGAGATCAGAAGCTCTAGGTCTAACATATGGGCCTGCTGTTTATCAGCTGAATCATTTTAGGCAAGTTGCTGAGTTTTATTTTATAATGGGAATAATCATAGTCATTTTTGAGAAGCATCAAATAAGACAGTATTTGAAGCACTTTGTAAAATATAAAACTATTTGATTGTCAGATATTAGTAATAAATTAGTAAAAAAAAAAAAAGAAAAGAAAGAATTACATAATGAGAAAGGCCCTTAAGGCATGATTAATCAAGCACTTATTCCTTGTTGAAAATTTACAGCACTCTCTGGACAAGAGTGGTCCAAGATGAAAAGACATGGATAGCTTAGGAGAGGAACAGGAATAGAAATAATAGGATATACATATGGATGATATCAGAGATTACTTGAAATACTAAAGAAGAAAAAAACATCATTGAGAAATGTTATATATTCTCTGATTCAAAGATAGCTGTTTTGGGAACTAGCACCCAGATGCCTAAGAGGCATGAAGTCCTGTCAAATGCCTACCGTGCTTTCAGTCCTACACTCCACATTCTACTCCAACAGGTACTCATCCTTCCAATGGGCTTTCCTACCTTCAGTGCAGATTTGTTGAAGAACAGACCCTATGTCTTTTTTTGGGGAGGGGTTTGTTATTTCCTTTCTTTGCAAAAATACAGATCCCAATTTAATTTCTTTCACATAGGACTAAACATTTTATATTCACAAACAATGTATTTCACTTAGAAACATCTAGAATGACACAGATTTTTGTATGGCCTAACAGAAAGCTTTTATAGAGTTGCTGGGTTTGTTGTTTTTTTTTTTAATGGGTGCTGTTGCCTACTTGCAGGTGATTAATCATTCACTTTAGCTCAGGCCATCTCTTTATAATTCAGGCTTAGATCCAATAACTATCAATCTGTTTCCTCCAAGTTATAAATTTCCATCTAGCTGTTAATATAACAGTTTTCTGGGCCTTTGTCATGTGGGCCCAACAAAAAAACTTTACATCAATGACATTTCCTCCTCCTCCTCCTCCTCCTCCCAACTGTCAACTTCCTCTTGAGAGGTTTTCATTGGGACTACAAACCTCTTTTATTTTCACATTTCAGTTTTGACCCTGGTTTTACTAAACAGATTTAATATAACATACAAGAAACTTCTTTAGGCTTCTACTTTCCAATCTGTCAATCTATAATTTGGCATGGATGTCATGTTGCTTTATTTCATCACTATCGGATAATTGCTCGTGCTATAATAAAGTCCACTGAGGAAAGCTGGACATTCTTTTTATTTGCCTTAAACATAAATGTTATTAGAATTATTTCCAGTTAGTGAATATCATTCAACAAAGCAAAATTGAATGGAGCTGAGTGTATAGCATATATAATATGTCATCACTGATAAATATATACCTGTATTAAGGCCTAAAAATGAAATAGTTACATTTTTATTTTTCATAAGATTGCTTTTAATCAAGACTACTGATCAGGTTCTTTGGATCATGAATCATTTATGTCGAGAATTTATACATCAATGCTATAATTAAAATGTGTTTTGGGGAAAAAGAATGATAAATTTTAGGAATTTTTTTTAAAATCTAAACCAAAGTTACACAAGCCAAGTTAGTAGTGGATGAAATAAGCATCAGTGGATACTAAATTTCATCTTTGGTAATAGGTTTTAATTACATCAAATATTCCAGGTTATAAGTAGGTCTTCTTTGGGACCTGAAAATATTTTCTTTATGAAGCCAAGCTTTATTCTAATCCCATCTGTTTTAATGGTGATTGATCTTTTGTATCTTTGCATTTTATGTTTAATTGAATAACTGAGGGGGTCAGACTACATTGAGCCAACCTCCCTATATTAGGTCCTCTCTTGGCAATCAACCAAATTTGTCATTCCTAGGAGTCCTAAATGTGTTTATCATTTCTTACATCTTTCCCCCTTCTGTCCTTCAAACCAAAACTCACTCTTGGTGATATCAAAGAAACAGAAGCCCCATCATTTTGAAAAAGGGATGTCTGACCAAGACAAAATCCCTACTGTATGCCACAAATTCTATGGCACTGAACCAAAGAGATAACAGAATTTAAGGATTCTCTGATCAATAGTTACCTCTTTACTTCTCAATATTAATAATGAAATGTAGACATATTTCTTAGGGATCATTTAACTCTGAAATCATAAGATACAAGTTGTATTCCTACTACACTTAAGTCTGAATATAATAAAGAGATAGCTAAATAGAATGTCAATTCTTCAAAATACATATAGCAAGACTATGGAATTTGGAGTCAAATGACCTGTGTCTGAATCTTGACTGCGATTTATACCTGTGGGACCCTACAGCAAATGGGGGAATTCACTTCTCTGGGATGCACCAATATCATCTGTAAAAATGATCAAGGTGGCTGAGATGATCTCTTTGGGGGGGAGCATATGTATTGTTTTTTAAAAATCTTTGTTTACTCCCATTTTCGAAAATCAATTTTATTTTATTTTCAGATTGCATTTTTACCTTCCCACATCTTCCTCACTGCTACCACCCTCTACTAAGAAAAAAAGAAAACAAAGATCACTACCAACATATACAGTCAAGCAAAACAAATGCCTGAATTGACCACTGTGTGTGCGTGTGTATATGTAAATCAATCACCTCTCTTGGGTAGCATGTTTCATTGTGAGTCTTCTGGAAATGTGGTTGGTCATTGAGTTGATAAGAGTTTGGAATAAACGATCTTAAGTCCCTTTCATGTCTTCTTCCATGATGATAAATAATGCTGCTGCAATAACCTTCAAGATATGAAAGGGTTATTTTATTCCTCCTCAAGTGGCACCCTTTCTGCCACTCATTAAGACTGTGTAAGGATTTCCATTTAGGCATGTCTATTTTCAGGGGTTTATAACAGCTATAAAATTTTTATCCAAGCTGAAACTTGGCAAATAAGAACTCAGCATGAGGACATTTTTTTTTTTTTACAAAGCCTAAATTTAAAAAAAAAGTATGTTGAAACAGTTTTATGCAATGGAAGGACAAAAAAGGAGAGAAGTTTTGAGGTTTCTGTTGCCTCTTTAAAAAAATCTGCATTCCTCAGAATCAACTTTGTTTTTGAAAATGAAAATTTACAGAGGATAAACCCAAATTCTGCCCTGAGCCTTTGCAAATTTAGAAGAAATTAACATAATTTAAAATGGACTCTATGGCATAGTGCACTCATTATTAACCAAATTTTTAAGAACTTTACTAATGCCTCTTTCAGTATATATGTGACACAAAATACTTTCAGAAAATCATTTTCATGAGGGATAATGCTTAATGATTTTTCATCATATTTTTGATCAGAAGGCGTAGGATGACTCACTGCAACCCCTTATTCAATGCTTATAAATTCACACAGACTATTAACTATATTATAATTAATAATAAAGTACTAGCTATATATAGTATATATGCACAATCATACATAAATATATACATACATGCATATATATGTATACATATATACATACATATACACATATATGCACACATGCATATATACATGCACGCATACACATATACACAGGTAATATGTAATGTACTTTTTGAGGCACTGGACTAAGTAAATATTATCTTATCTGTTCTTCACAAAAACCCTGAAAGGGACTGTCATAATAGCCTATTTTTCTTTCTTTCTTTTTTTTGGTAAAATACTATCTATACTATAATATTGGGCTTGGAGTCAGGAAGCCTTAGATTCAAATCCGGTCTCTGACACTTACCAGCTATGTAACCACAGACAAGTCATTTCATCTCCAATTTTAAGCAACGTATAAGTACTTATCACTTCAGTTATGAACTAGAAATTTTCTATAGCCCCTTTGCACAACGATAAGGCTATAGCTCCTTAATACCGTTTCTCCTCCATTCCTTTTTCTTTATGCCTATTACGTTAATATTCCAAAGTCTAAACTGATTAATTAATTGATAATTATTCAATTATTATTCACTTGATTACTGAGTGTTTCACAATTCAATTTGGCAAATGTGTATAGTTGGTCTAACAGGCGAAGAACCCCTTACTATATGCTGGAGCAGATAGGAAATTTAGATTGGATGTGATCTCTACTCTTAATGTTCTCACAGTCTAATGGGTAGAAAATTCATACATACAATTCAAATACAAATATCTGAGAAGTAAACCAAGTAGATACTAAATGACATGTGGAAAGGGTTCACCTCTGAGTCTGGTCAAATGGACAAGAAGGGTAAGGGGAGGCTTCTTGGAGGATGTGTAATTTGATCAGCGATAGTGTCAAAAACTGAGGAATGAGAGAGGATGGCAAATTGTCCAGTTTGGAATGCAAAGTATGGAAAGGGAAACCATATGAAAGAAGACAGGATGGACCAGATAGTGGAGTGCCTTGAATACCAACCAGGTAAATGGTTGCCGCTGAAATTTTTGAGTAGCAACATCACCTGAACACTAGGAAAAACAGTTTGTCAGTGATATTAATGATAGATTAAGAGAGTGTAGAAGGGAATTATACCTGTTGGTGTGCAAATGCAATATTCCAATGGTGAGAGAATCTATACTAAGGTAGTAATAGGGGAAACGGAGGATAGTATACATAGGTATTGTGAAGATAGAATATACAGACAGAAGAGAGTATAAACAGAATTTAGTAATCGATCGAATAGGAGAAGAGATGCAAAAAGTCAAAACGGGTGAATGGTGGAGTCACTCACCTACATAGTTAAGTCCTATGGAAAAAATGGGTTTTGTGGGAAGAAAAAAATTAATTCCGTTTGGGACATGTTTGAGATGTCAGTGGAGTATCTAGCTTGAGAGATCGTGGACCTCTATTTCTGAAGGATAATTGTAAATGTTAATCTCTCTCCTACAAGACTGTAGACAACGTGAGGGCATAGTCTTTCTTTTATTTTTTTTATCTCCCCTGGTGCCCAATAGAGTTTCTTGTATGTAGGCATTAATTAAAAAACTGAATTATCTTTATGTCCTTTAGAATCTGGTACAATGATTTATACATCTCAGGAACATAATCACTGGTTTTTGAATGAAAAAATCTTAGTGACTATAAAAACATAATTAAACAAAAACATTTTCATTCTACAAAATTTTCATTCCACAAAATAATGAATTAAATGCAGAATGACAAACTTTTTATTAAATTGTTTTGCTATAGTGGCTAAGATTATGAGAGTAAAGAAAAAAGCCAATGATTTAGGATAGAATTGATGTCTTGGTAAAAGCAAAGAAGGTTACTATTCTGAAAACATCCTGAAAACAAAAAATATTATTTGTATGTCAACTCCTTATATGAATACAAAGGGAAGACCGATTTTGTCCCAAGGCTATTTCAATTATTTTCACAGGGAACTATCAGAAAATGTGTAAAATTGGTAATCTTTTTAAATGTGGCTTCAAAAATTAAAATATTTATTAAACATAATACACAACTGAGAGTTTTCTAATATGATGTTCATCCCAAATTAGATCTACTCTTGACTTACACCAAACTGGAAGACTCACCATTACCAAATATGACCTGCACTTTTTACCTAGTGTCTTTTGTCACACTAATCCCTATATCTCAAATGTCCTTGCTCCTTATTGTCTGTTAATTTTAACACTAGGTATTTGCACCATAAAATAAATCAGTGACCCAGATAGACATGGAATTGCCACAATTCTAATCTATCAACAATGATATTTTCCATTTCAAATCTTTCCACTCTTTCTAGAATGAATAGACAAGAGCTTTTCCATGTAAAGCAAATGGACAACATGAACATGCTGCCCAATTAAATAAAATAAACTGAGGGGATAAACCCTGGCAAATGTTCCTATATAAATATAGAAAACTGAGTGGCTATTGGTGTTGTGTATTCCCCCAGTGCTCAAGCTATTCCCTGACAGAGAATACCCAAGTACAGTTAATGTATGATATATTTAAACACTTTAAATAAAATTCATAAAGTGACTTTCTCTGCTACTGCAGAGTTAAAGAACTAGTTATTTTATTAGGAGATTGCTTTATGGAATTTTTTAGCATGAGAGATAAGATTTGATAGCAATTGTTTCTTGACCAATTAATGCCAATATATGAGGAAAACATATTGATGATGTAGAGAATCTTTATATGAAGCAAATAGAAATGCTGAGTTTTCAGACAACAAACTATGTCTGTTGATGATAAATCTTGCACTGTTTACTCTAAATAAATATAATCTGTATATTTCATATCCATTAGTTAAAAAAAAATATGTATTCCTCTCCATACCATTCTCTCAATCCTGCACCAAAGTTGGGGACAGAAGAGATGCTTCTAAGCTACTTTAGAAATCATTTTGTTTTTAACCTTTGAATAAACAAGTTATTAATTGCCATGTAAAGAAGTACTGGATTTAAATAGAAGATCTGGGTTCATATTTTTGTATCAGAAATCTATTACTTGCAGAATAACCTGGGGTAAGTCACTTAACTTCTCCAGTCTATGTTTCAAAATCTAGTAACTGAGGTAGCTGTAGTAGAAGATACTGAAAGTAAAACTATAGGTCACACATCAGACTGAAGGATATTTTTTTCTACATTAATGCCAATAGGTATAATGAAAAGTATTTTGGTTACTCTGTGGGTCAATTAAAAATATTTCCTCTTTATTCTTTTTTCATATCTATTAATATATTTCAAATAAATTAAGGATGAAAGAATATGTACAAATCTATAATCATTCTATTTCTAATTATCATAAATTGTAATTTTTAATCATATAAAAATGTAGTTTTAGTATCAACAGAAAGTTAATTTTGCCTATCTAGTGGTTATACATTAGTTACTTTTAGGAAAGGGTAGATGAAAACCATTCTAAATCCCAAGAGCTTTATCTTGATTTGTTTTCTACCCACCCATAATCTAATTTTCTTTGATATACTAGGAACTCTTTGAGCAGACACCAATCACTTAAGTGATTTTATAGAGGACAAGCAAACCTGTCAGTTATCTTTCAAGTACTTTCTTTTGCATCCGAAGCACTTCATTAACACTGTATCTTGCATATAACTGTTCTTTTGAATGTCCATAAACACACATTACTTAAAATTAAATCAACCTGGAAGAAAAAAGTACAAAATAAAAACCTAAGACCGTTTTATTTGATGTGCTACAAATTTTAATAAAATGTTAGTATCATAGCTATTGTAAATAAATTAGGCTTAATTTAAACAATAAAGAGAATAGTTTCAAAAATATTAACTCTTGGCCTCAAATAAATTTATTGCGTATTTTTAAATATATTTATACCTTGCTCAATTTTTCCAAGTGATACTTAATGTTTCCAGAAAGCTTTAAGCTACTGATCTCTTATATGATTTTATGTTATGCAGTAAGAATGATGTATTTTCACAACAGTCTTCTAATGATAAGCTGGTAATCTCAGAAAAGAGAAGAATATCCAAGACATGGAAAATGTGAGGATATTTTAAAGTT
The DNA here is from genome assembly GCA_028658325.1 of Potorous gilbertii. NCBI lineage: Eukaryota > Metazoa > Chordata > Mammalia > Diprotodontia > Potoroidae > Potorous > Potorous gilbertii. The sequence continues at coordinate 143,570,142 of CM053773.1, forward strand.
TATTTTCTGTAATTCTGGCTATTTCCTGTACTTAAAAAATCCTGAAGAAAAAACATTTTAAAGAATCATTTAAAGATAAATAGCATTTAGTTTAAAATTGGTTGGTTAGAAAAAGTTGCATGTCTTATTGGGGTAAAAAAATTACTTTCAGAAGCCTCAGTAGTTTTCAAAAGAATCTTATTCTTCAAGATGACCACAGAGACCTCAGACATATTCTGGGCATCTCTGTCAAAATTCATAATTGTTAACCTGAATCCAGTTTGGAAACCTTCCAGTTGATTTTAAAAGTAACATTTTCTGTGTTTCATATTTAGAATGCCCTCTGAGCTCATAAAACATATCTATAAGATACCAAACAAAAATGCCAAAGATTTTAGATGCTCTGAATTCTTATTACCAGTTAGATAGCTATTTCTTATTGCTTTCTTATTCTGATCATCATAAAAGGTTTATATTGTACAGAAATACTCAATCTAAAAAAAGTATTTGTCAAAAGTGACTTTAACAAAACTTAACTCTTAGGACATGCATATAAACTTGCATGTGATCATCTGAGATTTCTAACATGACTTTTTAGTTTTTTTTCACAAGAGGTATTATAGCAGAGTAAACAGAGGTAGTGTTAGAGCCTGAGAGATCTGTGTTCAAGTACTGTGTTCAAGTTTTGTTTTATTTTTTTTTTTACTGTTATTAGACCACTTGATATCTCAATGCCCCCTATCAAAATCTCTAAAATTATAACTGAGGTGGTGGAAGTTCTTATTTAGATAAAAATCAGAGGTCTGTAACACATACACATATATATACATATATATATATGTATACATACACACACATTTCCCTCAAAGCATTTTGATACTTAGATCTTTAAATAATCTGAGATGCTGAGGAATGTTATAAAATATTCTATGTATGACATAAGAAGTCCTAAAATGAAAATAAGATATGCAAAGATTTATTTTCAAAGTAACCCAGCAAACACTTAAACTTCATAATGGAAAATGGGATTAAATGAATCATGTTGTACTGGATATTGTGAAAATATATGAATGCAATGAAATATAGAGTAAAGACTCTGATGTCTCATCACAACACAAATGTAACCATGGGTTCTTGAAGGCTCTTTCAGTAAAATGAAAACTCTGGCAGGTCCTACAAACGAAAGCTTTGAGTGTCTGCCAGATGACAGAATGAGAGCTAGTTGTCCAAAGATGGGACTAGCTAAGTTTGGAGAGGTTCATTAGCAGAAGGCTTTCCACGTGATTGCTGAGAGATGGGAACAGGGTAAAATATAGTACAAAATTCTGACCATCTTCCATAATTTACATGCCATATTAAAGACTTAAATGTCACTGGTCTTCTACAGCTCTGTATACAATGATGAGGAGTCATTGTTGGATAAATATCACATGCAAATCTTTCAGTAACTTTCACTGGGCACACGTAATATTAAGTTAATACTGGATGGTAAGATTACTAAGAATACAATCTTAAGACATACTCAATTGGCACTGAAATAATATACTTTCTAGTGCCAACTAAGTGTGAAGAATACATGTACAGACAATAGAGGACAGTAGGGCACCCAGGGAGTTGTTTAGCCTCAAATACTAGGGTATGGCTGTGTACTGCTTAGAAACAATAGTTACAAATAGACATACGTATATCCAGACACATACAGGGATCAGATGACATGTGGCACATTTTGATAAATGGACTTAATCTCCATGTATGGAAATAGCAGCTGGCACACATTTGGGGTTTTTTTTAAAGATGTGCAAAAATGTTTCCAGTGCAGAAAATACTGTTCATGGTGGTCATATTGGCCTTTAACAGATAAAGACAGAGGTGATCATCGTGCTATAGCATCCTTGTGCTAAGACTAGAAGCAGGAACTGTTTCTATTAAATTCTTTATATATGCTCTGAGCAGCTGTAGTTGCCAAATAACCCTAATGGGGACAACTTATCTCTTTCATGATATCAAACTTCTTACAAATGCTATTTTAAAATATTATTAAAGTACTTTTTGGTTTTTACTTAATTGTACTTTATCTTTAAACATGGTTATTTTTCTGAGTTCTCAAGCTGATTGATTTTTTCATACAGAGAATGTGAACTCTAGTAAACCAAGGATATAAGAGTCCTTGAGATTAATATAATTTTAAGAATAAAAGAGGAAACACAGAACCTAAAAAAAAATTGTTACTGAGACAAATACAATATTTTAATCCTAAGGGAAATTACCTTCTTCAATGGGTTTTATAAGTTTCTTCTTTTAAAAAGCTTCTTTTTTCTTTTACATTCTTTTAAATGTAATTCAACCTTTTTCAATTCAAATTCAAACTGTGAAATCCACAACATAAATTGAGAATATGTTGTCTTCAGAAATCATATTTCCTTCTAAGATTTGGAAGGAATAACATCAAAGCCCCATAGAAGGTGTTTCCCTTACCTGGTTTTATAATACAAAATCTACCAAGCAATTTATCTCATGATTCTAAAGTTAAATTAATAGTCTATATGTTGCTTGCTAATTGAACTTTTTGACTTACAAGGCCTTAGCAAACAGAAATTATTCATAAGATATTTGACTTCCCTCTCAGCTAAAACTCTTCAAGAATTCCTGTTCTATTTCTATGCACATATAGCAGGAGGTAAATAGGGGAGAGCAAGACAGAGAGATAGAGGCAGAGAGACAGTCAGACATAAAGAGACAGAGACACAAAAAGACAGAGAGGGAAAAGTAGACAGAAAGACAGTGAGATACAGAGACAGACACAGAGTGACAAATGGACACAGACACAGAAAGACTGACAGAGACAGAGAGAGACAAAAGATGAGGCTATGTATAAAGTGGAAAAATTACAGAATTCATAATGAAAAGTCCTTACTTCAAACCCCAGCTCTGCTTCTTACAACCTATGTAACCTTAGGCAAGTCATTTAACCTCTTTAAGTCTCAGTTTCTTAAAATAAGGGATGACAATTTGAAGGCCTCCTAGTACCTTTGAACTCTGGATCAAATATCCTATTATTTATATAGAGAGATTTAATATATGTACATATACACACATATACATAATACATAAATCTTTCCATGGGTATTTTTATATCTCTGGTATATAGTAGTATGGCTCAAGATATACACTGTGTATGTGACTCTGGGTAAATCCTTAACTTTTCCTGGCCGACACAACATGCACACAATTATATGTGTGTGTGTATACATATACATACATACACACATATATGGGACAAATGGAGGAGTAATTTAAGAAGGAAGACAGTAAGTTTAAGAAATATTAAGAAGGATCCTTTATGGTACATGAGACTTCAACTGAAATGTGAAGGAAGCCAAGGGGGCAAGGCCACTGAGTTAAGGACTGAGAGCATCTCAGACACAGGGGACAGCCAGGTGACATGCACAGACACAAGACAGGGAGTGCTGTGTTTGAGGAACAGTAAGGTGGGCAGTGTCTCTGAATCACAGGTTATGTGGAACAGAGTAAGGTAAGAGAAGACTGGAAAGGAAGGAAGGAACTAGCTAATGACAGGCTTTGAAGGCCAAACAAATGATTTTACATGTAATGCTGGTGGTAATAGGGAGCAATGGAATTTACTGATTTTTATATGTCTCTGATATATATATATATATATGTGTGTATATTACATACATGTATACATACATGTATATAATACTTGTACTTCTACCCTCCCACATATGTTTTGAAGTCTTCCAATGGCACCCTATATCTGGCAATAGTCTAGATTTTTAAAACTGCCTTTAGGCAGTATCACAACTAAATAGTGCCCACCTTCAGAAACAACAAAATCTCCAGATTCTGAATTAGAAATACCTGCTTACCATTTCAGTATTTACTGTCAGGTCCCTGACTAAACCAGATTTAGAATGACCTTCTTAGCTATTTTCTCAATCTTTATTCAATTGCCTGAAACTCCCCCGGAGATATTTCAGACCAAATACTTCTAACACTTAAGCCAGAAAAATAAGCAAGGCATCTCAGTTCAGTCATCTAAAGAACATGCAGCAATAATAAAAGTGACTGTGGTACTTGCAACAGTTCTTCAAGAAGGCTCCAGGGTCAAAAATTATAAAACAGTTAAAATCAGAGAAAAGAATTTCAGAGCTGGAAGGGACATCAAAGGCTGTCTAGCCCAACCCATCCCTAAGGGAAAAAATCGTTTCTCCATCATTCGAAACAAATGGTCCTCTAACCTTTGATTCATGACCCTCCCTAAAAGGGAACCTGCTGGCCTCTTAGAGCTATCTTTTCTAGTTTTACATAATTGTGAAAAAGCCTAGATTTGCTATCTTCTTGTTCTTTCTCTTCTGTTTCTTGTAGATATTCCTTCAGTAATCATCACTAAGGAAAACACCTATGTTCACATTTTTGTGTTGGTCAAAGACAATGGCATAATGTCCCTTTCTCTAGGGTTGTGCAAACAGAAACAGTAATGAACAGAGAGCAATACTGTCCCCCCTTCAGAAGGCATTCCTCCAGGTAATATCCAACAATGGCAACATAGACGGAAAGTGTGTACTAATGCACACAAGTATGGAACTGAGCACAGAGAAAAAGAAGACCCCAAGAAGTTGTTTAAGCAGTGTGGGTAATGAATAGCTCTTGCCTTATTCTCTTCAATCCTTTGCTCCCATTCCCCCTACCCCCCACCAAAAAAAAACCCCCCAAAAAACAAAAAAACTAAGAGATTAAGGACAAGCTGATTCAAGTAATTTAAACAGCCCAAGGATAAATCTCCAGGTTTACTATTGAGTTTGTCAAAACACAATAGACCACTTAGTGAGGGAGACAAATATTGCTTCCTTTCCTCTATCAAGTACAACAATGTATCAATGAATCAAATTTGTATTTGCATTGCTTCAGTGGAAACTGCCACTCATGTCTAACTGCATACTATAACTCTGAAATACAGATTTTTGTATATTCTTGTTACCAAATCTCTTTGTTTAGGTTGATCACAACTGAGGTGACAATAGCAGAAAAATAAATGATTCTGCCTTGCAATTTAACACACATAAATAAAGTTGAGTTTTGTTTTGGTTTTTTAAACTTTTGTCCATCCCTAGTGTTTTCAGGCACTATTAATGATAATCAGGTACACAGACAAAAACATTTAAGAGCTGTATGGGTCATTTTAATCATAACTTGATCAATTATATAGACTAGGCATTTGTTCAAAAGAAAAAAAAAGTTGATTGGGAAAAGAAATGATGTTTTCATTTACATTAAGTGAAACTGAAATTTATTCAACCTCTAACAAGGAATTGAGAATGTTTTTAAAGAAAATTTTGTCAGAATCAAACTTACATGGGCTATATAGCTCATAGCACTTTGAAAACTATGGATTCTCTTTAACAATGAGAATCAGACTTGGAACAAGAATAGCGCCATTTCTATCCATTTTTTCTGTCAAAGTAATCACACTAGTTGTGTTTCTGCCTCAGAAAGAAAGACCAACAGACTTTGAGAATACATCATGAATACATATAGCCTGTCTGTGACTGACAGTTCAGGAGATACACACACACACACAATGAGATGAATAAACACAAAATTTTTATTTAATCACTCAGTCTGTATTCTAGATATGATCAAAAGGCAAATGACTTTTATAATAACAGAATAAGAGGTACCCAAGAGGTATAGAACATAAATGCTACCAACTGAAATGGAAGGACAGTCTGGGATATAGACCAACTGGTAAAAGAAGTTCCAAGTCAATCAACTAGTTAGAAGGGGAACTGATCCCTTCCCATAGGTGTGATGTACTGAATTGTTCATTCAGGAATTCAGGTGGTAGTTGTAGAACTTATGAGATTTTAAAAATAAAAAAAAGTTCTGTTATATTCTACTGAACTAGCTTAAACAGGATTTTGCCATGGTCTAAAAAATAATATACTAAATAATGTGTTACTGTACCTTCCATCCCAATAGTTCCAGAAACCAGAAACAAAACTCAGAGAAGTTTTCTAGTTAGACAGTGTGCAGAAAAATCTTTTTTCTTCAGAAGAGTATCTATAGTATTTATTCCCAAAATTCTTACCATTTTTCAACTTGTCTAAATTGTTAAATATGGACCAAGAGAAGGGAGATAAGAAATGATTTGAAATTATTTGTAGGAGAGAATGTAAACTTTGAATACTTTAAGATGGAAAATCTCAACTGTTTATCCAGTTATATCCCAGCACATGGAGTACCTAAATACTTTTATTTTCTTTTGTTTATAACACAAGAAATAGATAAGGAAAGAAACAAATTACCAATATGTAAATGCAATCCAATTTACTAGTACTTAACAAAACCATTTCCATAATCAATCAATGAAATTTTATACATTTAGGCCAATGATCTCAATTGCTCCTGGCTATAATTAATCCTAACAATAATAGGAATAATTCTATTTCCAAATCTAGAATTTCAATCACTTTTACAACAATTAAGTTATGATGGCTAATTAAGGAGTCACATTATCACTCAATCTCTCTACAGACATGGACCTTTATTGTTTCCAGTTGGGAGCTGAAGTTATTAAAGGCAAAAAGTGTGATGTATATGCCTTCTTGGTTATAGCACCTGATATATTTTATAATCACAATAAATTTTCCCATACTACCAGAATTCCGATGTTAAAACAAAAGCTCCTATTAAATACCTCATTATGCCATGAATTGTTTTAAATATCAGATCAGATCACATCCACAGTGAAATGAAATACATTCTACAAACCTATGCTAGAAAATGTACTAACCAGGTTGCTTTGCACCAACATGGAGAAACTGCAAGGCATGTCATTTTCAAATGTGTTTGCATAATCAGGCTGAATGGCAGAGAATCAAGATACAATTCAATTCCATCCAGGTCAATTCAATTCAATTAGACAAACATTTACTACCTGTCGTGCATATTTGCTGTGTATATGTACATCCAATAAACAGAGAAGGTTCCTGATGATCAGTGGAGAGACTGGGGCTGGAAGCCTACATGGATGGAGACTTGGATGGATAAGCTGAAGAGGTCAATGGACAGATGCATAAAGACAGACAAACAGGTAGACAGACAGAACAGGGCTTGACCATATCACTATCCTACTGAATAAATATCAGTAGCTTGCTATCTCCTCTGTGATCAACAGTGAAGTCCTTTAACATTTAAAGCCCCTCAAAATGTGAACCCAACCTGTCTACATTTGAACCAAACTGGTCTTTTTGCTGCTTCACGTACATTCCATGCCACCTAATTCCAAGTGGAAGACGAAGGGAATAAACATTGATTGAATGCCTACAAATAACCAGGAACTGTGCTGAGTACTTTACAAACATCCAATCCCTCCTCAGATCTGTAGGTTAGAATCTCTAATTTCGTGGGATGGATCAGGAAAAATCTCATGCAAAAGGTGACATTTCAGCTATGTCTGAATGGAAATCAGGAATTCCAACAGGTAAAGGTAAGGAGAGAGAGCTTTTCAATGATGGTTGATAGCCAATGAAAATGGATGGAGACTGGAAATGGAATGCCAGGTACTCCGACGGTTCTTGCCATCGAATAATCACTATTCCAGGGGCTCTTTAAAAAAAAGAATCTCATTTTCTTCAAGTCTCGCCTTGTACTATCTTCTAGATGAAGCCATTTCTGATCCTCCCTAGCACTTCGTGTCTTCCCCAGAATTACCTTTATTTATATGTCTATGGAAGCTCCTCAGAGGCAACGATACATTCATTTCTATTTTTGTGCCTAGGAAAATGCCTGGCACACAGGAGAAGCTTTTAAAAAAAAGCTTGGTGATTGATCAACATTTCATTAGTTAGTGATAATAGCAGGAGCAGAAGAACTCAAATCTTTGAACCACGTTACTGATCCTGAGGTTATGTTGTTGGTTGTTTTTTTTTTGAGGAGGAGGGGCTAGCCGGTGCTAAAATTTCCAATGAGAAAAAGTTTACAAATTCTAAAATGCAACATAAAAAAATATTTCATTTTATTTTTTTCATAGTCATTACTGAAGTCCCAATGCAAATCATATTGCTCATGGTCTACTTCCAGTCAATCATCCCTCGCATCTCTTCTATTGCTCAGGATCACATTCATATAGACATGGGCAATTTCAGTTATTTTCTTAAACCAGTGAGATTTTTTTGCACTCATTAATGAAATTTTGCATTTATAGAAATTCCTGATTTTATACATACAAATATACACATATATATGTATACATACATATATACATATATATCCATATACAGATCTGTATATGAATACATACATTTATATATCTGTCCCATTATACTTATTACACTGAACTGCCTATTTAATTATTAAATAATCAATGATCCTAACATTTGAAACTTTAAAAAATAACCTCAGACCTGTGATTTCACTGATGCAGGGGACTCTGAAGACATCCCTTCTTCCAATTCAGACTGTTAAACTCTGCAATTCAACACAGTTGTACTTGGGAAACTGATGTGTTAATTGACTTGCCTGGGGTTGTATAACTAGGATGTGTTGGTAGAGGTAGATATATAGATATATATAGATATATCTATATATATAGGTATATATAGATATATCTATATATATAGATAAATATAGATATAGATATAAGCATTCTATTATAAATCTTTGAAGAGCTAAAGCATTACATAGGATCAATATCATTGCTCATCTGACTTTAGAACTCCTTCAGGTGCACATGGCTTATGCTTTTCAACTGATGAAAATAATTTCGTGAATTTGTCATACAAGAGCTAAAGAAAATCGCTGGTTTCTTAAATAAAATGATTGCTATCGTGGAAGTCATAAAATAGGTGAAATCGGGGTTGGTGTGATGGTGGCACTGCAGGATTCTGAATCTAAAAATGACTCACCTGATTTCAAAGGCTGACTTAAAATTTTAAAAATCACAGTTGCTCGTTAAATAGACTTTTCACTAAAAAGGTTCCAGTGTCACTGGAAGAGGACAAATTAGGAAATGACATAGAGCAAGAAGCATCTAAGAAGTACCTCTAGATAGTATAATCAAAAGAGAAAAAAAAAATCAGGTTAGAGGGGCCACACCCATTGGATATAGTTCTACAATTAGGTCTATCAGCTTCAGGAGTCTGTTCAATGACATCTGCTCTCTTTTTGATTTGCCCTTAATTTTTTAAGGGCAATCTCTAGTTTATCAAAAGGGGCTGCTAGGTAGTTCGGAGGATAGAATGCTGGGTCTGGAATCAAGAAGACTTACCTAGCTTCAGACAAGTACCAGCTGTGTGACCCTGGGCATGCCATTTAACCCTCCTTGCCTCAGTTTCCTCATCTGGAAAAAGAGCTGGAGAAGGAAATGGGAAACCACTCCACTATCTTTACCAAGAAAATTTCATATGGGGTCACAAAGAATTGGACACAACTGAAAAGACAACCGGACAACAACAACTTTACCAGAAATGACAACTAATAAAATAATTAGCAATCTTAGAAATAAGAACAATATAAACACCAAGTATAGATGAAAATAGTGTAGCCTCATTGTGACCATTTACTGATTAAAACATTCTGAGTTGAGAAAAATAGGGATTAAAGAATGATATTAAATGATATCAACAATTTATTTAATTACCCTTCTTTGCTTAAAGTGATGATTATTACAGCAGGTCAATATTTAAACCAAAATATTGTGAGCCATTCATTGGTCATAAAAGAATCTTATTTCTTTTCCAGTATTATATCGGACTTGATTGATAATCGGTTAATGTG
>CM053773.1:143580418-143604373 GCA_028658325.1 Potorous gilbertii
TCGTATTAAACGAATCAGGTCTGGTACAATAGTCAATTGTGCCTTCATTTGAAACCTTTCCAAAAAAAATCAGTCACTCTTTTTTAAAAACAAGTTTTTAGACATTGCATTTAACTTCTCCAATACAGTGAGGGCATTTTGAAATAATCACTTATGTAGATGCTTCATTTCAGCTGACATACTTTCTTGGAAACAACAGGGTTTAAATCACTCACTCTTCTATATGAAAATTAAGAGCCCAATGTTAACTAATTCTGTAACATGTAAAATCCAAGTAAAACAAAGACTGCATCCTTCAATTCCCTCCTTTCTTCTGCCCCCATGAAATACTGTTTATTCCACTTAGATCTGCTCAGACTTAAAAAAGAAAAGACAATTTAAGAAAAAGTCAAGATATAATCAGTGAATTTTTAATATATTCATATTAATATTGAGAAAACTTTCTCTATCTACTTTTTTGCCATCCCTGAAAGGCAAGTGATGAACCTAAATGCATTAGAAACAGCTATAATAACCATCTTATGTGATAGGTAGATTTGTGTCTTATTCTATGGATCACAGCATCAGAGATTTAAAGGAGGAAGAGACATTAAAAGGCATCATAGTACATTCTGTTCATTTACAAACAAGCAAACAGATCACCAGAAAGGTGAAGGGACTAACCCAAAGTCACACAGTTACTAAGAGGAAGAGAAGGGATTTGAATTCATGTCCAAAATAAGCACATACTTCACTGTACTACTAAAAAGCTTCAGTTTGACTCTGTGATGACCTTGGTGGTAAAATACGTCAGTCCGGCAAAGAGCTTAGCACAGTGCCTGGAACATAGTGACTACTTAATAAATTCTTATTGACTTGCAAAGCAAGGGCATCTAAGTAATAAGGAGAAGTTTTTCTGTACCACATAAAAGCTTTTAAATTCAGCCTCCATAACATGAACAGAATGAAAACAGAAGTTGACACGCCTTTAAATATAGCAAAATTAGAGGTGTAGTTTCAAATACTAACTCTTTTTTATCTCTGTGTCAATATTCCACTATTTGTGAACGACTCATTTCAAGTTTCACTGACCACTAACCCAAGTAACTGTAAAATCAGCACGCCAGTCCAATACATAAGTAGTGTTTCTGCTTACCTTGGAAATTCTTTGGACTCTGGATTTTAATAAAAGAAAAGAAGAAACTAACCAAAAAACTAGATATACATTGAAATAGTTTCCTTAAATTTAGTTAGAGAATATAATTTTCCTTCTATTTGTACTGTTCCATTATCATGTGAAAATTCTACTTTCATACTATTTTCCATTGTCAGTGTAATTATAGGATTCCACCATATATAAGACTGTACCCACTACCTTCCAGATTACTCCTTTCTGAGATTAATACATGATCATGTTACTAAAAATTCATTAAAACATAATTTCAAAAGCAGCCTTTTCTGACTGATAAAAAGATGCCTTCCAAATACTACCAAAAGCAAACACTTTCAGAAGACAGATATTTCAGGCTAGGAAAACAAACTTTTAATACATCAGACTCTTTGAGCCTTGGTTTTTTCAACTGTAAAATGAAAGTTTCACCTCAAGAGAGGATTCTTAATCTTTTTGTGTCATGGACTCCTCTTTAAAACAAAGTTTTGAAATGCATAAAATAGAATACATAGGATTACAAAGGAAACAAATTATAATGAAACTATAGTTTTTAAAATATGTTAAAATTAAGTCATAAACTACAGGTTGAGAACCACTGAACTAGACTGATCTCTGAGGTCTTTTCAACAAGATGAGGGGGAGTCAACTAGATGAATCTATAAGGCCTCATGTTAAAGAGTTTATGATCTCTGTATTTGCAAAGAGGGGAAAACTTCACCACTAGTGTCCAACAACTCATTTGAATTATAACACTATCTGACTACAGAGCAGAAGTATATAAGGTCCAATAAAGGGGAGAAAGAGTATTTAGGGTACCAAGTTTAATAACGAGGTAACTACTGAAAACCCTAAGTTTTGATGTCTATTAATATTGGCCCATAGAAAATACTGCAGAGCAGTTAGGATGCATTTAGATGTTTTAAACACATGACCAAGGGACAGTGTTTTATGAGAGGCAAAAAATAGTTTCATACGAGCTCTTTCTGAATACAAGGTACCATAGAGATAAGAAGTAAGTCTTATACATATAATTAAAGAGAATGAAGAAACATTTTAAAAAGGCTAAAATGACTTAACTCGTGAAGGTACTCCAGAGGGGATTTTCAGGTGCCATAAGTGATCCTTGTTTTGTTCCTAAGGTTTCACCTCTACTTTCTCAGAAAGCATTATAAGAGCGAGCCATCAACTATCTTTACTACTTATCTTATTATTTTAAAGCCCCACAAATCAGACAATCTTTTGTGGAGGATGAGGGTGGAATTCACAGCCTGATCCTATCAGAAATATTTTTCCAGGCCTCGGGACCTTAATGCAAAACAATCTCTCAGTGTCAAACCTTAGGAAAGAAGTTTTCATCTATGCTCTTGAGACTTTTTTAACCCTCAAATCATATTTGTGATTTCTTACTAAGTGGTTTTGAGGCATAGTTTCTTGCAACAAAAGAATACTGAAAATACCTGAGAGGAATTTTCTAGATCCTGGGGGCTCAAGGAAGAATTTAGGTTCTAAGAGAACAAATACGTAGTCCTGTGTTCTTTCCAACAAATTTCCAACTTAAGCAAGTTTATCTGTAATTTACTTATAAGGATTATCTTATTCTTGTTCTGAGGATGGAGAGAGTAGCAAAACAAATTTCCTGCACTGATTTCCTGTTTAGAGGTTCACCCTTGCTCTTAATTAGCATATGTATATTACAGTTCCAAAGTCTCTGATTCAAAATAGTCTTGAGATTTGAAATTTTGTACCTTGATGCATGGTGAAACTTGTGACTCTTCATAATGAAATACACATATGTGTATGTGGGTAGATGTGTATTTGTATGTACACATATATTCTATATATTATATATATCTGTATGCTATGTATTTATAACACACACAATGAATATATATACATATATATGTGTGTGTATACACATACACACACAAATTCTTTTTTACTTTCCTCTCTCTGTATTTCACATAAACATGGGGTGAAAGGGATAAGTACTGAACCTATTATTTAATTGGTATATGATGTTCTCAGGTGAAGAAAACTCCTTTTACTAATGAAGTCCTGAAGTAAAGGAGATCTGGCTTAAACTTCAGTCTGTGACTTATATTATGAGATCTGTTAAAGATGTTAGCTTGAAAAGGCCAAGGTCCCTCATTGCATCCTAGGCTACCTCTAGTAACCCTGATTTATATCTAGTCACTGGCCCCAGATGGCTCCAAAGGAGAAAGTGAGGCTGGACTTTGCACAGCCCTCCCTCACTTAAATCCAATTCATTTGCATGTCATGGCATCACTTCCCTGATGTCATGATCCTCTTCGAGAACAAAGGACAAACCACAACAGCAAGGTGTTCAACCTAGGCAAATCAATTAAACTCATAGTGCTGAAGAACATAAATTGTAGAATTGACCATTTACACTGGTAAAGGTAGTTTCATGTTAAGGAAATCACAAGTAACAACCAAAAAAAAAAACTGAAATTTTATTAATGGATCTGTGTCAAACACTATAGAAGAAAACAAGAGATTGGGGGCATTACCCCTGACCTTGAGAAACTGGTCCAATGTGAGAGATAAGACTTAATTACCTAATTACCTAAAGAGATATGAAAAGAATGCCAAACTAGGTTTTAGGAAGCCCTGGTAATAGTCTTGGCTTGGATACGAGCTAACTGTATGTGTTTGGACAAGTCACTTCACCTGTATGACTTTCAGTTTCCCTACCCATAAGACAAGAGACTTGGATTTATAGCATACAATCCTGTTATATGAGTTGTTCCAGTTGTGCAAGTATAGGGTAGGTGGCTTGACATAAACATTGAGGTAGGATCCTGACAGTTCTGAATCTGTAAAAAAAGTGTAAAACGCTTTAAAGTGCTATATGCTTTTATGAATTATAAAGCAATAAAACAAGATATTAATCATATGAATAAGGCTTTATGAACAAGGCTACCTTGATTAATCAACAGAAATAATTACTTGGTTCCTCTTCCTATCAGTTATTTGAATTCAGCAAATCAGTGAGTTTTCTTGTTTGTTGAGGCATAATGTATAGAGCTTTTCTTAAAAATAAAAAACAATTAACTCCTTGGTTTCACTTTATTTTTGTGATTCCAAGTTAATTTCAGAATACTTGAATTAATTTACAGGTCCACACTCTTAAACATGTCAGATAGGATTGTAATTATTTCAATTATTGCAATATAATTGCAAATTAATGATTTTAAAGGATCTCATTATTTAACATTATCAACAACTAATAAAAGAGATGAATATGTTATTAAAAAAACAGAAAGAAGAAACAAGTTACCTTTCTCTTTCATTCATTAAACATGTACTAAGTGCTGAGTATGAGATGGTAAGGGTATCCAAAGGAAAAAAGATGTGGTGTTTGTCTTCAAGAAATTTACAATCCAGAAGTCTAGGTGAGGTACCCACATATGATAAAACATTCCAAGAGAAAGGTATTTAATAAATGCTATCAAAGAGAGGCAAAGAAGTTTCTTTGGAAATTCAAAGTAAGATCAGGTCAGGTCACATTAACCTAGAGGAAGCAGAGTAAAGAATGAGTAGGATATAGACAGAGATAGGAGGTGAAGGGCAATCCAGGCACCAACATTAAAGCGTGACTTCTTAATCTTTGTTATGTCATAAAGTTTCATGAGGCCTACGGACCTCTTCTCAAAACAATGTGGTCTCATCTCGACCTTGCAGAATTCTCATTTCTCTTCAAAGCTTGCACTAGGTGTTACTACTTATCCCCCTCAACTTGTCTTTACTTCTCTACATACCTGTTGAATCTCTCACCGAATTCTAACTCCCTAAGAGCTGGACACTTTTTCATTTGGGGCTCTATTTCTCCAGCACTTCACAAATAGAAAACTGAGCTGAACGGAGAGAATAAGGAAGAGAGAGTGAAAAAGCACTGTCCATATTTGAAAGAGAGCCCAGTGGGAAATAAACATCAATGTAGATAATTTTACTAATTTTGCTGAAATCCACTAATTCTGTATTTCAATAGAGAGCTATCTTAGGCTTGGTTCTTAAATGTAAGCTTAGAAAAATTTTCTTAATTTGTTTTTTTTTTCCAACTTGCAAAAAAAGGCTATGATTAAGTGAAAATTAAATGTTTTAAGTACACAGATTCTCCAGAGTATAATGACTTGAAAAAGACCATATTAACTACATAGATATATTTAGTGAGTCACTCTCCTAATTATTTTTTAAAATAAGAAATATAGTCACATTCTATTCTAATTTCACAAGTTATTTTCATTTTAAGCATTCTCCGTATGGGGCAAATGGCTTCTGAAGATGAAAAACTTTTCCACACATGCTTCACATCATGTAAGGGGAGAAAGATCGCTCCCAAATTCAATCTCTCCTTTGCTTTTTTTCTTCTTTGAAATGAGAGGTATGTTTGGCAAATCAACAACAGTGATACTTCAGAAACTGTACAGGACATACGATGCTAAACTGATTTGGACTGAGTTGCATGAAAGGAAAGATGTAGAGAAATAAACTCACTTCGATAGGCCACATTTTTCCAATTACCTAACCTAATAATTTATATATACATATACATATACATATACACACTGGCACATATATATGCACATATATTTTAAACATCATTTTAGAATTTAGAATATGTTGTATTTCCCCCACAATATTTCCAATAAAAAGCTAGTGTTATTTTTTGGAAGAGGGTGGAGATGTAATAATCAGAAAGTCATTGTACATTTGCACAGCAGAATATTGTCTACATACATCAAGGTCAAGATTTAAAAATCACCTGCTTTATATACTGTCCAATGGTATGGTTTATTTACTCCCCTAAAAGAAATTTATTTCTATTTTGTAATTTCCATAGCTGATGTTCACATTCAGTTTTGTAATAATGGCATCTTTGGGATTTTATGCTATCCTGATCTGAGTCATGTTGCAACTACAAAGAATCTTTTTTTTTTTACATTTCTAACTAATTTTGTGTGGAAGACTACCACAGTGTACACAGTTAAAGTCCCTTGTTACTTTGCTCAACTATTACCATATTTCATGTTCAAATGGTGTTTCTTTTTCTTTTTTGCATTTTAGAATAAAATTTAATATTTATAATTTTGTAATGAAATGAAAAAAACTAGTATATAGCAAGTGCTGAAAGATCTCAGAAAAACTTCATAATCATGGAGATACAGACTACTAAAGAAGGAAAAAAATGGGCATGAATCAGCCTATATTTTATCTATTAAAAATTTATTTAAACCTAAACTTACAGTACATAATGGTAAGTTATTGTAGGTTGGCTTAAAAAAAAACTTAACTGTGTAGCTTCGCCAAAATTCCTCTAAGCACTTTGAAAATATACTGAACTCGTTGCCAATTCTGTTTTTCTCATTTGGGTACGTACGAACTTTTATGTTCCTGTTCCAGTTACCACAAGAGTCTGCACAAATGCATTTCGTTAACTTTTAGTCTCCACTAATAGCAGCTGAAGTGATAACTCCAAAAGGCTGGACACTCCAGACCTTAGAATTTGGTTGTCACTTTTCACTAATCTCTGGGTATTTGCTACCATCAACTGAGGGATTTTTTTTTTCTGTACTCTTTGAAATATATTTTTCTAAAAACTTCTAGATAATTTTTAATACACTAACCAACAAGATAAAAACATTAGATTTGAATTTAGACTGTAACTTTAGTTAAAAGTTCTGCACAAACCTTAATTGCCCTGCAAGGCAGGTCAAGTTACATGACAAATCCGCAGAAAAACCAGATCTTGTAATTAGTAAATTGCTTCCGTAGAGCAACAGAGGGAGCTCACACATATTCTATCCCCTTGTAATTGTGTAGCTGAATGGGGAGGTAGTTGTTTGTTTGTTTTTAATCTGTTGTCGCTTTCATTAAGTGACTTCTCAACATGAAGAAATCACTTTAAAAAAACTAGATTTGGTGGGCGATTTTAAACTAAGCTAAGACGTTAATTTAAAATATTTTTCTTCTGCACTTAGGCTTATCATCCAGAGGGGTTTTTTTTTGTACTTGAATTATAAAAGCCTCTTGGGACAGCCTCATGAAAAATGATTCATACTGTTCGGTATACTGCATTACAATAAAGTGCTCTCAGAATCATAAAAGTAAACGTTTCAAGTTGTTTCCAATATTTTCTGAACATGAGCACCTTACAGTTTTGGCTTCATTTCTTGCTTGTGGAAAGAGTTAAAGAAATCCCATCAACCAAAACAAAAACAAAATACCAATAGACCAAGCACATGTTTAACTTCCACAGAGGTGACCAGGGGAGTAAATCTAACTCCGTTGGCACATATTTTACAAATTCCTTATATCTGTACGGAATGAATACAACAAAATACTTTCAATTTAAATACCTTAAAAAATATCATATACTGATATTTGGTTGGTTGGTTGTTCCATCCATTAATTTCCTATCTTCCCTAAATCCAAATGTTCTCAAAAGAAAGCAAAAAACAGTATATTATAAATTAAATTATAATTTCAAGTAAATCCAATAATCAATTTTGCACTAAATACCCAGGATTTTACTTTAGGGGAAAAAATTGTAAAGGATAACTGAATCAGTGCACCGGTAACTTCAGAACTGGACAGACTATTTTTCCTTGCTTCCAATTTGCTCCTGGTTTAATCTTAGTCCCATTTTATGCAGCTAACACTTATCTTCTAGTGTTGAACTAATTGCTTGGTGCTATGTTTACTACTGGGAATGAACCACAAGATACATCACTGTAAACTGCAGGGAGTACTTCAGTGATCAGAAGGTTAAAAACTCCCTATCGGTAGAAAGGGAGAATTCTTTACTTTACTCAGTGGTACAAATGATTTCCAGGTGGTGATAATTATCACTTGTGGTGTTTGATATTCCGGACTTTGTATCTAAATTTATACTTGACAAGTTAAACTTTTCATCATGTGCATTTTCCCATAATCTCTCAAAGACCTAAGACAAGGATAGACGGATTAGTGATGGGTGAAACCAATTCCACCCAAAATGGAAACACTTAATTACAAGCCTTGTTGTTTATAATTAACTGTGTAAATCACTAACTTGAAAGTTTCTTTTCAAAGTATTTAAAACCAGCTCTTTCCCCAGAGGGTTTTAATACTGTATATTATTATATAGTTAAGTATTATTTTGTTTTCTCTATGAACAAGATATATATATATGTGTGTGTATGTGTATGGCATAATCCGTTTTGAAGACAAATTTGGAAATTATTCAGGAAAGCTTTTGCTAGTTATTCCTCTTGACATTTTATATGTTCATGTATTTTATACCATCTACGATCATATGTACACAGATGCAGAACCGTACATACACATACAAATGTGCATATGTATCTTAAGAAAGATAATGCAATTGTCTAAATGGCCGAGAATTAACAATGTCAGAAATCAGAAAGTGAAATTCAACCTCACTTTAGGAGACTGGAATAAGTAAAAACAATTTTTTAAATTTGTTCATTTTAACTTTCTACATAAATCTTAAGAAATGCATTCATTTTTCAACAGTATTCAACAGTATTATCTAAAAAACATTGACTCCAAAATAACAGCAAGAAAATATGGCAAGAAACTAGTGTAAAAATCTGTTATCAAAAGAAAGTATAAGCATTTATGGGATGTAGCTTTTGTGAACTCTATAATCTTAATAACTATGCCAGAGTTCACCCTTAGTCATTTAAAAAGTTATAACATGAAATGGCTACTTTCATTCTCTCTTTTTGTACAATGATATTTGTTGGTGACCACCAAGTCCCTCACATTTAACTTTCCACTTAAGACCATGCTGAAAACTTCCCTACTTCCTTAAAAGATTGCTTTAAAAATACACCAATGATGATATATTAATGAATTATTAACCTTCATTAGAGAATCCTCGACTATATTTAAACTCAACACCCCTGTATAATGAAATTTTAGCAGGTAATTTTTTTTCTATATTTTATAATGAAGGGAAAGAGCATAAATCAAATCCTGGGAAACAAAAGTAAGAAAACGCTACATAGTATAGAAGTTGTGCAATAAATTATCTGTCTTTTTCTTGTTGTGAATTTTAGCTATTAAAATCTGTTTCATTACTTCCTTACAGTTTCTGTTGTGAAAAAAAAGTATTTAATATATTTAAAACCTCCTCTGAATTAAGAATCTCAAAAAATGAAGACAGTATAATTCAGAAGAGATTATTAAAGACCCAGGAGTCATTAAAAATGAGTGTTATTCAATCGGTAGTTCTTAAACTGGGGTTGGTGAATTTTAATTTTTCTTTTAATATCTGAAAATGAATATAAACTGCTTTCATTTGTAATCTGAATTTATTTTATATATTTTGAGAAGGGGTTCACCAGTCTGTGTCAGTTTCCCTGACACAGAAAAGGTTTAGAACCCCTATATTAGATTCTGACCTATTGTATAAAATCTATTGTATGAATTTGTACAAGCTCAATATATCTGGTATTTGTTTCTTTTTATCTAAAGTCAGTTTTATCCCATGGCATACAGAATTATATCACAAACAAGAATATTTTTAATGCTGCACATAAAAAGATATGTTCTTAATTTTATGATTTACATATAAACAAAAATAAAATATATAGGCATCATCCATCAAGTATTAGCAATGTTCATAAGGAATACAATAAGACAGCATAAAGACCAATGCCTCACCATTAGTGTATATATGTGTGTGTATATATAGATATATATATATATCTATATATATGTATATATATAGATATATATATATCTGAATATAGGATACCTCAAAATTAGAGTAGAAATCCCCCAAAATGGCATTTACGCATGACAATTACAAATTGGTGCAAAGATATACTGGCTCTAATTCAATCCAGAGAAAATAAAGACTATGCTAAAAAGTAGACTGAAATACCTAAAGAAATCAACAGGGGAAAATACTTTCTCTCATTGTATTCAATTTTAGCTAGGAGGGAAATTAGAGATTTGCAATTTCTAATTTTACAAATGCAAAAACTGAGGCCCTAATTTGTGGGGATGTGCTTATTATTTATCAGTAATGTTAATGATCTGAGATGCAGTAAAGATACAGTGGAAATGCCAAGTCCATTTATGAGGGTATATTGTGCAGTGACAGGGACCCTGGACCTCAAGAGACAACTGAGTTTAAATTTTAGCTTTTATAATTATTGCGGGCTGATGGGCAAGTCTCTCTAAGCCTCCATTTTCTCATTTGTAAAATGGGGGTAAAAATACTTGTAGTAGTATCTACCTTATGGAGTTATTCAGATCAAATCTAGAAGTAATCAGAAGTTAGAGAGGCAGCCAAGTGGCACAGTAGATACAAACTTGGAACTAGAACCAGGGAATCCTGAGTTAAAATCTTGACTCAGCTTTTAGCTTTGTGATTGAGGACATCACTTAATATCTTTCTGCTTCAGTTTCTGCATCTGGAGATAACAAGAACACCTACCTCCCGGGATGGCTGTGATGATCCAGTGAAATAATATTTTTAAAGCATTTTACAAGATTTAAATTGGTACATGAATCTGTAAACACTTTGAAAATGTTAAAGCTCCATATAACAGTTAGTTATTCATATTATAGAGGAAAAGAAAGGACTCTCGATTTCATCCTATTCCTGAAGAAGGTGAAAATGTTCTGACATGTCCAACTCAGTTACATCTATTTTATCTCCCTCCCACCTTATCTTTCTTTGCAGTTTTTATCTCTATCTCGTTAGAAGGAAATAGGAAATCCTTCTACGGTTTACCAAATTTCTCCAGTAAGGAGATAATAACCTTTGATCTTCAAAGCAAATTTTCCCAGTGTCAGTTACACATATATCACCCTGTATATTAGTACCCTGTACTACATATAGGAGTTACCCACAGGCTCAAGGAGCTTGAGAAGCTATCCAGTCTAATCCTAGCACAGGCAGGAATCCCTTCAAGAATATCCCCCAATGGCAACAATAACTCACATTTGTTTATCCACTGATTTAAGGTTTGCACATCATCTTCCTCACAATAGCCAAGTGCAATAGGGATGGAAGTATTATGCCCATTTTACAGAAGAGGAAATCAAGGCTCAGAAGGGCTTAACTACTTGGCTAAAATCCCACAATGACTGTCAGACCAGGATTCAACTCTCCCCTGAATTCTTGTCCAGAGCTCTTCCTACAACACAAGTGATCATCCAGGTTTTGCCAGAAGATCTCTAAAAAGGGGCACCCTCTAAATCCCCAAAAGGCAGCCCATTTCTCTGTTGCAAAGTTCTAATTGTTAGGAGGATTCCCTTAGATCCAGTCTACAGCTACCTCTCCGTGACTAAAATCCAACTTCTAGTTCTGTCCTCTTGGGCCAAGTAGAAGAGAGTTAATAACATTCTCTTCTTCCTGGGTTTCCTATCTTCCATATTAAGTTTGTCTCTTTCAAATGATCTTTATATACCATAGATTCCAGGTCTCCCACTATCCTGATGATAGAACAAACCAACTTGTCAATATCTTTTCTAAAAATGTCATGCTCAAAAATTAACACAATATTCCACATGGAGCTTAATCAGGCTAAAACACCATGGACCTGTCACTTCTTCTAACATTTATATAAAGCTTTTGTGTTTCAAAAGTGCCTCACAAACACTATTTCATTCCTTTTGCTATACATCTAAGAAAACTGAGTTTCAGAGGGATTAAAAGACTTGTCTGTTCTAGGTGAGTGGCTGAGTTAATATTTTAACCCAGGTCCTCTAGACTCCAAGTAAAACCCTCTATCTGCCCTTTCTCACTGTGTTCTGAATGTTGCCTCTCTCAATACAACATGGGATCACAGTAAGACTTTAGTGACTTGGAGTGGTTCATGATCACTGTATAAAAATGAGCAAATTGTATTAATGATTTTAAAAGCCTCTGATTTCCCAAAGGCAAGGGCTTCTTAATTTTTGTGTACTTTGTGAACCTCTTGGGCAGCCTTATGAAGCCTTAGGGCCTTTTCTCGGAATGAAATTTGTAAATCCATAAAATAAAAATTTAATAATGAAAAATTGCAAATTTTTGATAAAATTTTTTTGGGTAATTTGTGCTTTAGTGATTATAGGAAGCATTCTGGAAATATGCACCTCAATTTAATATTTTTTGTGCTTTTACTTCAAAGAGGACAAAGAATGGGTGAGATGATCCATATATACAAAAACATTTAGGGCAGTTCTTTTCATAGCAGCACTAAACTGGAAACTAAGGGAATATCGGCCTATTTGGAAATGGCTAAACAAAATATGGTACAATAATGTAATGGAATATTTTTCTGCCATAAGCAATGATGAATGGACAGCTGCAGGAAAAAAAAGAAATGGGAAGTGATAAAGAGTTAAGTGAGATCTAGAACAATTTACAAAATGGTATTATAAATTTAAAAAAATCACCGAAGATTTGATAATTCCAATAGATGTCATGACAAACCAGGAGTCCAGACAACTAAATATGAAACATGTTACTCAATACCTGTGAGAGAGATGATGAATGTTAAAGTATAGAATAAGGGAAATGTTTTTGGACATGACCAATGTAGGAAATTTTTTGATGGACCGTGCATATGTGTCATGTTTTTTCTGTCCTTCATTTGGGAGAGCAGTGGGAAGAAGAGAAGTATATAAAATGAATGAATGAATTAAAATAAATACTGCTTTTGCTAGACCTCAAACGTATCTCTACATATATATATGTTTCATGTGGGCTCATGTTTGTCTACTGCCGGCAGTAACTACAACAGCCAAGTAGAAAGTACCACTGTCAATGCACTGGTATAACTGGAGTTCAGGCTAGAACCTCCGTCCCTCACAGAAACTAGAAATTCGGTTCTCCCTGCCTTATCGTTGCTGATCAGCCTTTGACCATGCACATCACAGAATCAGCCCTTCACAAAGAAATATGATTGAAAAGGACAGGAGAGAATGAATTTGAAGCCCCTTCTACCTGCTCTGCTGCCAAGGATGAGTAGGCTACGGGTCCAAAAGGATTACCCAGGTACTACCAATGGTACTCTAGGCTTTTGCTCCAATCAACTGAGAATTCCAATCAACTAACTGATTGATTGTTTTTGTTCAGCAATTCCCAATTCTTGGTGACCCCATTTGGGATTTTCTCGGAAAAGATACTGGAGTGGATCAGATCACCATTTTCTTTTCCAGATTTTTTTTCCAGATGAGGAAACTGAGACAAATGGGGATAAGTGACTTGCCTAGGGTCACATAGCTAGTAAATGTATGAAGCTGCATTTGAAATCAGGAAGATGTCTTCCTGACTCCAGGCCTGGCACTTTATTCACTTTGCCACCTGCATGCCCTCCTCATACCCTATCAGTGGGTAAGAACCTCTCACTTGGCTGTTCTCTAATCCAAGTGATTCCGTCAACACTGAGATGCAAACTCTTTTTTCTTGTAACTCTGTCTATACTCTAATTTCTATTGAAACTTACTTTTCCCTTTCCCTTTTGTTCTGCTTTTCTGTTTGCCCCTATCATTCTCCCCTATCATTTAAAATTGGGGTTCTTAATTTTCTGTGATAAATTCCCTGGGCCATCTGTCTGGACCTCTTCTCAGAAAGTTTTTTTTTTTTAATGTATAAAATTTGTAAAAAAAAAAACAATTAAAAATGAAACAAATTATCTTGTAATACAGTTATCAAAAATTTGTTTAAGTTCTCAGACATGGCTTGAGAATCTCTGATCAAAAAACTCTGTCCTCTGATATCTTAACACTCCTTTTCCATATTCTAATGGCCATGGACACCTGATTTTCTCCCAAAAACATCTCATCCCTTCTCTGTTCCAGTGCCAGCTGTGCCTTTCTTCATGATCCAAGACCCATGGAGCCAAAAGTAGAGTGAGCCCTTCTCACTGTCCTTTCCAGTGCATTTATATAAGCTGACTTCAGGCCTCATCTCTTTCACAGGCAATTTTTGCTTTCTTTCAAAGCTCACCTCAGGTACTGATATCTCCTCCAGGAAGACTTTTTCTGATCCCTCTCCTCCCCCCAATTGTTAGTGGAATCTCCCTTGGTAAATTTTCCTGGAGTGTATAGTATAACCTGTTCCCTGCTCCAACCTTCTACTTTCTCCTCTGTATATATGATATATCCTATATAATATGTGAAGTTCTTGAATCAGAGACTAGTCTGTGGCATTTTGTTTATTAAGCACATGACAGGTCCTTAATAAATCTTTGTTGAATTTAATTACTCAATTCTTGTCAATAGCAAGTTCAATAAGAATCTTCCAACTTTATCCCTGACTATAATATAGGAAAATATTGCTCATCTTATTCTAATTCCCAAACAACATAAGTTATAACAAACTCCATAGCATAATATAGAGAATATTCATCTTAGAGACTGAATAGAATTAATCCTATCTGGGATGTGTATAGACGTGTGACCTCAGACTAGTCACTTACGCTCTTTCATCCTCAGTTTTCTCATTGGCTAAATGGGGGTAATAGCACCTGCCTCATCATGCTATAGACAACAAAAGAGATAATACATGTAAAGTACCTTATAAGCCTTAATGCACTGTTAATGTTATTTTTCACTATTGTCATTTTCTTCACATAGCAAACTCCCAATTTGCCACAAAAACCAATGTTCTACCCTTGACAAAGTCTGCAGAAATTTCCGCTTCGGTGGACATCTTCCCAGACAAACTAGTTTCAATTGGTTCAAGTCAAGTCAGTTCAAGTATCAAAGGAACTGTACTAAGTACTGTGCCAGGTACTATAGTAAGGCAGTTCATTATCCCTGTTATTCTACGATCTGTGTTCCATTATCACCTATATATAAATTTCTAATGTATTATTGGTATCTTTGTTTTACCATTTATCTATATCATACTGCGATCGTGTATACTGAGATTGGTTTGGGGGGGTGCGGCATTTGTGATTTCATTGCCATAGGAAATTTAGAGAAAGGCAGAATTTGAGAATTAAAAGGTATTACCCCAATGGTATTTGTTCAAACTATACATGAAATGAATTCCCATTATAATACTGTAGTGTCTCTAACAAGTGGTAAACCAGGCTCTGGTTGAAAATCTGAAAAGAAGATGAAACTACCATATCTCTAGGTAGCCCATTCCACTTTTGGACACTTCCAACTATGTTTTCTTGATATCAAGCCTATATTTGTTTCTATGCAAACTCCACCCACTGTGCCTGGTTCTATCCTCTGGGTTCAAATGGAATAAGCCCAGTCATTCTTCCACATGACAATCCATCAAATTCTTGCAGACAGCAGACAAATTCTTGCCTTACTATAGTACCTGGCACAGTACTTAGTACAGTTCCTTTGATATTTGAACTGACTTGACTTGAACCAATTGAAACATGTCCCCCACCCACTTCTCTTTTTCAGGTCAAATATATACTCAATGGCTTTTCTGAATCCTACATGCCTTCTTCTGGATACTCCCCAGTTTATCACTGTTTTTGTTGTACTATGGTCCTTAGAATTTCAAATGATACTCCACACAAGGTCCAATGAGGGCAGAATATCATGTCTGTATTTCTGGAAGACATGGGCCTCAATGCAGTTTTCTGGTTATTACATCACACTGTCGACTCATATTGAGCTTACAATGCACTAAAAACCCAAGATAAATCTCAGAAAAAAAAAAACCTGCCATTTATCCATTTGTCCACATCTTGTGTTTTTTGTACAATGTGCAAGAGTACACTTAATACTCATTAAATTTCATCTTATCAGATTTATCATCATGCTCTGTACTGGAGGTATCAAACACTACCTTCAAGAGTCCCCAGGGCAGGAACCAGATCAAACATAAATGGGAAACAGTTAATAAAGTAAGTAAAAATGCAATATAACACAATAATGCTACTATGTGGTTTTCCTCACAGATAACTTTATACGTGTATCTATTTCAGTATGACAACACTGCTGGAGACTCTAAATATCCTTGAGTCCTGACCTTTTTCATCTAGTGTGTTAATTATTCCTCCCAGCTTTCTGTCATCTACAAATCTTATGAGCACACTACCTATGCCTTGTCATCCTTGTCATCAATAAAACTGTTAAACAGCACAGAAGCCAAGTTCTGATCCCTGGAGTAGACAAATGGAGACCTCCTGCCATGCTGACACTGAATCACTGATAAGGATTTTTTGAATCCAGACATCTTATTTCTGAATTCATTTGATTGTATTATCATCTATTCTAGAACTGTTCATGTTCTTGCAACAGTATCATGAGATATTGCACCAAAGCTTTGCTAAAATCCAGATAACCTAGATCCCAAGTATTCTCATCTACTAATTTAGTAATCCTGTCAAAAGAGGAAGTCAGGCTGGCATGATCTGTTGTTGATGAAGTCATATTGTCCCTTAATAACTACCACTTCTTTTTCCAGATGAGAAATCCTTCAGTCAACGTAGACTGGCAACTCAACTCCTCTGTCACCTCGTCTGTAAAATGAGAGTTGCACTTAATGATCTCTCTAATCTGTTCCAGCTCTAAACCTGTGATACAATATAAAAAGTAATATGAATTTAAAAGGCTCGACAACCTCAATCATAGAGCTAAAAAGAAAGCTCAATACATGGGCATTTATTAAGCAGCTACTCCTTGCAAAGCATAGTGCTAACTGCTGGAGATTTAAAGAAAAAGAGCAGCTCTTCTCCTTGGGAAGGGGGGGGGTGGGTTTTTATTTCACAGTAAAGGTGCACCCATGCACATGAAGATAAATAAATACAATGCAAGGAAAAGGGAGAAGAGTGTCGCTGACAGTAGAGATCAGGAACTGCTTTAGATTAAGAGGTCACAATGGAGCTTAGGCTAGTAGTGGCATTCCAAATAGCATAAGTGACTACAGAAAACACTGCAGACTTAGGAGCAGCCTAGGCAAAGGCATGGAGGTGGGAGATGGAAGACCATGTACAGGGGTTAATAAATAGGATAATCTGATGAAAATCTAACATGTGGGGAGTAAAGGTATTTAACATGCATAAATAAGCTGCAACCAAATTTTGAAGGGCTTTTAAGACAAGAGAATTTTTTCATTTACTTCAAAGATATACAATGAGACGGTGAAGATGGTTGAACAGGTATGACATGGTCAGACCCATGTTATGGCAATATCAGTTTGGCAGCTTGAGGGCAGAGTATGGAAGAAGGAAATTAAGAAACTTTGTCTAGGTGAAGGGTAATGAGGGTTTCAATTAGGGTGTTGGTGGTGATGTGAATAGAGAAAGGGGAAAAGGTAAGAGATATTGCTAAGGGAGAACTGAAGAGATATGCCAACTAATTGTTCTAAATATTCAATCATAAATGGATAGTACACGTGCTCTCACAGCCACATAATGCTGAGACCTAAAAAAATGATATCTGTGATATTAGATGGCCTTTCTGTGGAGAATTTGCTGGAACTTGGGGTACAAGTCTCAGAGGACGAGAAGGCATCTGGGATCTGTTATTCAGGTATCATTGGGATCTACATTCAAGAAGTAGTAGGTAGAACGCTACTCTTGAAGTCAGGAACACCTAGATTTGAATTTTTCTTCAGACTTTCCTAGGTATACTAGACAATCTCAGCCTCAGTTTCCACATGAGGTAAAATGGAGAAAATACTAGAATTTACCTAACAGAGTTGTTGTCAAGAACAAAAGAGACAATGTAGGTAAATTACTCTTCAAACTTTCATATCAATACAAATGTTATTAACGGAAAGAGTACCACAACAATGAGAAAGCAGGTCATCAAATACTGGTGTATTTAAGCATTTCTCATGCTTAATTAGATAACACAAAACAATCATTGATTTTTCTATCATTTGATTCTAAAATTCTACATTGAGTATCCTCAAAAAAAAAAGACCTTTATACAAAAACATAAACAGCGCATGTCTCGCTCTACCTTCATAGAATAAAACCCATTTTACTACATTAGTAAATACAGACAAATATCTGTGACACTCTAGAGAGCTAGGGATTGAGTCAGATGACCTCGGTTCAAGTCCTGGTTTTGCACTTATTTCCTCTATGACTTAGTAAGGTCTTCTGAACTTAGCCTCCTTTATGAAATGAAAAAGTTGGACTGGATAATTTCTAAGATCCTGTTCAGTTCTAAAATCTACCTAAATCCATGATTTTAATATAATTCACTATATATGGGTATATTTATATATATAATGCATACACACATGTAATTTTTTTAAAAAACATTTTATTATCATTGCTATTGTTTTTTTCTATCATTTTAGCCCATGTATATATAAAACCCAGTGGGGGAAAATCACTGTTTGTACTCTCAAATGTCCATAGCAAAAATATAGCAAATTGAAGTAAATTTGCTGACACAGTTCAAATTCTTGGTGGAATATTATTGGAAATGGATCAAGTACATTTGAGATCAAAAGTATGTATGTAGATTTGTATCACTTTAACTGATTTAAAACTTACATCACAGAAATATCAGAAAATATGAAAGCTATAATTAATCCATTTTCCTTCCACTGCTTTTTAGTGTGCATTTTCTTTGATAATTCATTATCATACATATATATATATATATACACATATACATATACACTATACATGTATATATATATATATATATATATATACACATACATTCTTATAATTAAATACTAACCATCTATAGCACTGATCTTTCTGCTAATGCTAGCCATAAAAAGAGCACTACTCTCTCTATTCCTTAGTGAAGGACAGATCACTTACATGAAGATATGCTTCTAAAACTGCTTTAGATCTGTTTGATTTTCATGGTTAGAGCTAAAAGCATTCAAACCACAAAATACACAAGAGTACGAAAATCCATTTAGAAACACATCTTTATCTTACAGTATTTGAATACTTTATTTTTTAATTTCCCAAGAAGTCTCTTCCCAGTATCATATGGAATCTTCTGGATTTTTTCCCCCTGACCACATTCCAGTTTCTGACTTTCTTGACACAGTGTAGTCAAAGCTCTCTACTGTAATCCAACACTTATGAAATGAGCTGTCAAGCACGCACTGTGCCAAAAACTCTTAAGTCCACACACAGCAGGACACAAAACTAGTAGCAACTGTACTGAATTACAACCAATAGGAAAAGTCACAGGTCAATGAAGCCACACAGAGTCCGCTATAGCCAACAATGAAACTTAATGTACTTTCCATGTCCAGAACCATTCGCTATATAGCGCCTGCTAAACAGATTAATGATAACAGCAACACAAAGTAGAAGCAAAACGCAAAATATAGAATCCTGGCCAATATTCCATTTGTAATTTGTCACACCACAGTACAATGAGACTTCAGCATGAATGTGTTGCCAATTTACAATTCAAATAAGCTTCCTTGAATTTTAAAAGAATGGACTGTGTACACATCAGTCAGTAAGACACAAAAATGTCCTGTCAGGTTCATTTTAAAAGCACGTTTTCTTCAGTACTGTTAACTAATCACTATCATTGCTGTTTAAGGATGCAATATTTATTAGGGAAAATGTAATTTGGCCTCCTCTTTTGCACCTAAACTATTTCATTTCCTGGCTTCCCAAAATATTTATTTCCTGATTAGACATATTAAGCCTTTAAAACTGTTAACTTTGAGACGATGTATTTAGTTGTAGGTCAATGTTAAAAAACTACATTTCTGTATAGGGGAAGGCTTTGGAGAATTATTCAACATATATACATAAACCCTTTTAAGACATTTTATAAGATATTATATGAATTTCATGGGCAAACAAATAATCTTTACTACCCTCTGATGTAACATTTAGAAAGAGAAAGGAAGGGAAAGAAAGGGGGAAAGAGAATGAGGAGGGTGAATTTAATAGCTAAGGTTCAGATGATTTAAGTATCAGTCATTTTGGAGTTTTAATCCTAGTTTTTAACTTTGTCTCTCCTCTTTAGCCTAGGGCAAGACTCCTTAACTTCCTTGTATCAGTTTCCACATCTGTAAAATGGGGATGATCATACTTACCTACCTCACAGGGATGTTGTGAGAATTAATTACGGTTTGTGAAGAGCTTTGAAGATGAAACAAGCTATATAAATACTAAGTATTGCTATTAAGACAACTGTCAAATACTATAATTAAGGAGTTTTAAGGCTCACAGCTCAACCTACCCTAAAATGGTTAGAATTTCATGAGAAAGAAATGTAAGATCATATTATCTCAATAATATGAAGAAAACAAACCACCGTTTTATTTTAAACTGGAAATAAGGTAAGAGTCCCTCATTACCCACAGGCTTCACAAAAACAATATCAGGAACTCCCTGTGGCAATTTTTAAACCTGGTTTACATCCTCAGGGACAAAGGTGCCACTACAGGGAAAGAAAAGAAAAAGACTCCAGATAATGTCACCCCCACCAGGAGCACCGGGGTGAAAGAACAACAGGTATTTTTGTTATTATGGCTTTCTTATCATTACCATATGGAAAAGAACATGATCATAAGGAAAAGGAATATCTTCAACCAGCAAGGGAAATAACGAAAACAATGGTCCAAAGGATTAACTTTTTTTTCAAATCAGGGTGCTAGATTTTTTCCTCAAGAGTATGAGTGGCATAAAGGCTTGAGAAATCAACATATTTTAATTTAAATAAAGTCTAAGTGATTTTAAAGTCATCTGATTCTTCCTAAATTCCAAATAGATAGAGTAAAAGATTAGATTTTATTTGCCTTTCATTTACATGAAACTGATTACACAAAATAAAACCTTAAAACAAGTTTAACCAACTGACATTCTAGAATATTTAAATGAATTCCACTCTCTTCTAAATTGCTGATCAAATTATTTACAGAGTTAAGTTCTTCATCTTATCTAAATGTACTTTGGATGACTAAACGGAGCAGGGAAGGCTTCAGTTAACATAAATTAAGAATGAAATAGTATCTCCCTCTCAGCACTCAAATAAAAGTCTTACACACTCTTCAGATCAAAATGCCTTTCTCCACCCCCTCTTCTGAAGTATTCCAGGTATTTTTGCCTTTGCTTAGATCTCTTAGTTTGAATTTCAAACGGGGAAGGCATTTGATAAATGAAAGATAATTCAACAATTTATTTCCTTAAGTTTCCCAAGAATAAATAGTTTATGAGAAGTATGGGTCAATTTTTATGATATCAGGAAGGTTGGACAAGAATTCAACCTAGAGAGAGATGTTTACTCATCCAGATCCATACCTTATGGACTTGGTAAATGACTTAATGGTTAGGTTACACTAACACTGTCCAGATGAGTAGGAATTTAATAGGAAACAAAATATCATAACAATTAAAGGAAAAGCAACCCCAAAAGAAATAAATCCAAATCCTTAGACAACATTCTAATACTACTGAAATTAGAAAGTATATATCAAATCCCCAAATAGGTATACTTGAATGCACAAATAAACATATGCCTATATAGTAATTTAATTCTACTCTCCTATGTATAGAAAAAATTGATGGACTTCAGTAGTTCAAGAAAATGCCACTCAAACAATATACACCACTGTTCTGAAAATAACCTAGTACAGTGTGATCATTGCTGGTGCAGGAAGGAGTGAACAATTAGGTCAACCTTAAAATTTGCTAAGATTTAGTAAGGATCAATTATAAGATGTGGGAGACACTGGTACAAGACCACCCACCCTGGCTTACCTGCATCAAAGAAGGGGCTGCGCTGTATGACAGAAGCAGCATTGCAGTAGCTCAAAAGAAATGGGAGATGTGCAAATCTAGACATCTCCACTCCACATGTTCACATGGACTATTTGTACCCGATCTATGATGGAGCCCTCCAAGTTCATACTGCTTTGATCAGTCACAGTAGGACACATTGTACCTTGACTCCAACATAGTGATGTCACTTTAGTCCTCTTCAAGAATGAAAAACAACAACCAACCTACCAATGAAACTACATCACTTCACTGATTAATTTAATTTTTCCATCCTCCAGGAAACTGACTTCTATAAGATTCACTGCATCCTTAAAGAACATACACTGAATCAATTTCTAATTTTGTGAGTATTTGGACCTAACTAGATTACTGTACGAAAACAGTAATTTAAAAGCCAATCTATCATTACAGATATTGCTTAAATTTTTTCAAGTTCAGTTTATATCCACCCTGTTATTCTGAGGTGGTATGGTGGACAGAGCATTGGACCTGAGTTCAAATCCAGCTCAGACACTTACTAACTATGTGGCTCTGGTCAAGTCACTTAACTTCTGCTTGCCTTAATCCACTAAAGAAGGAAATGGCAAAGCATCACAGTATCTTTGCATGGAAACTACATGGACAGATCATGGTCATGGCATGGTCATGGGGTCAAGAATAGTTGTACACAACTGGACACATTAATAATTCTGACTACTGACAACAAGATAATTACAATAGAGAGAGAAAGTGACAGAGAGAGAGACTTCTATGTTTTTGATAAATTTTTCTGTTGTGTCACTACTCTCTAAAACAGGAATTTCTCAGACTCAGTTATGGTTAGCAGGAATGTATATGAGTGTGCACACGGTTTGAGAAAGGGATGATTTCTTAATAAAAACCTATACAGCACAGTCATATTTTGGATTTAGCAAACCATCTTGGGAAACAAAAATGCAAAGGGGGGACTTCCACAAAAAAAAAAATGTAGAATATGCATTACTCTTATCAATGTGATGGTCTAAAGATTTATGTGTGCTAAAAAAAATGTTTTATATTCTATTGTTCAACACAGCAATTGCATAGATGGCTGACCCCGAAAGCAAAAATTGCATCATTAGCATTGTAAATTAAAGTGATTTTTTTGAAATATCCCTTCTACTCATAATTTAAGTGGTTATTTACTAAGTAGCACGTTACTATCATATGCAAAACCCAGGGCTTTGCCGCTTAGGAACTACTAAAAAAAATTCAAAAAAATAAAATGCTGAATTTTCAAAATATCAGTAATTTTCATTCTAAAAGCAATATTATCTTTAAATTCCATAGAAGCCACCAAGAAATGATATGTGACGAGTTAATTTCAGTTATTCAAAGACACAAGTATAAGAGTAAATGAAATTATATATGCTGAGTCTTCTATAAACGTTGAACTGCTATATGTGTGAGTGTGTGTGTGTGTGTGTGTGTATATGTGTGTGTGTATGTGCATGTGTGTGTATATCTAGATCTATCACTAACATTTCCTTGAGGGAAAATTAATTCCTTTCTTTATTCAATGAACAGACTCATAAAGTGAGGAAAATGGAGATCAAATGTAAAAACAAAGTTCCTTTCCTCAATTTCATTTTTTTTCTTCTCATAAAGAAGAAATAAAGAAACTAGCAAAGTTAAGAAAATATCTGTTATCTGAAAAAAATCAATAGTGAAATGCTTAATCCTTCACAGTTTCCATCAAGGCAAAGAAAAAAATCCAGATTGTTTACAATACTAACTGGGCATTGCTTTATTTAAGTGCTAGCATATAATTAGGAATGCCAATAGTGGGCAGTAGAATAAAGAATTTTGTAATGCAGAACCTTCAAAAGCTATCAAAACATTTAAGGTTTTCCTTTTAAAATAGTGAAATTCATTATCAAATATCTTCTCAAAATTGTGTATATGCTTTTGAAGACACTCAGTTACCATAACGATTTTTTAAAGTATAACTGGATTTCAAATTTAAGTGGTCCTTGGGAATTACTGTAAAGGTTTTTGTTTTGTTTTAATGATACTTTGATACCGTTGTTGAGTTATTCTGGAAAAAATAAAATATTTTAGTATACTCAAAATAATACCTTTGATGCTTATCGTTTTATTACCTAT
>CM053773.1:143604873-143635334 GCA_028658325.1 Potorous gilbertii
AAATGTCAAGGATCTGAATTATTTTGCACCCATTTTTTTTTTTTGCTTTTTACCTGGGTTTTGTCATTAATGTTCACATCATTTGACATAAGATTTTCCCATTTGATTGTATATAAATGTTTATTTAAGCCTAAGTGACAAATTCTCTTTGATCAGTTTTTTATTGGTTTTCATAAAAAGTAAGTTTACAAAGCAAATCAATTAAAAAAAAACACAACTCGTATTCCTCTGGAATTTTCTGATTATTTTTATGGCATTGACTGAAAGGATCCCCATTTTCCCCCCAATAATCTTGGTACAGCCCCACCTATTTTTATTTTACGTAGCATGATAGCAAGATTAAAGCTGATTTTATAATGTATTGTACTATATTGTGGTAATATAGACCCAGATGAAATAGATCCAAAGGAGAGTTGGTTAATATGTTCTTTATATTTAAATTCAACTTCCTTGCAAGAGATTGCTTGATGGATTTAGTAAATTATTTCCAAGAAGGATTTTGTGAGAGATAGCAAATGATACTCAATTTATGGACCACTATAATCTAAAGGAATTAGAACCAGCCCTTACAACAATCCAGTTCATAAATGAACAATTTTAGATGATATCCTGGGAATGTTTCATACAAGAATGATTTTCCTGGAAAAAAGAGCTTTATGAAGAAATATGTAGATTTGGTGTTCTTGACAAAAATGAAATATATACTAATATTTGAAGGAAATGTTAATCCATTCCTTTTCAAATAAAGCATAAATTTCTTCCAAAGATGTGGTTTGTGTTTCTACATTTGAGTTTATTGCCAGTCTGGATTATTTGAACAGAAGCAATCTTTTGGTATTTACCCATACCTGGTCAATTCTGGGGAAAAGAGTTCAAAGGACTTCACTATTGACCTAATCTTAACTGAATCTGAAGAATTTCCTGTTAGCAATTTATTCAAGAAGCGATCATCTTTGAACATGATTTGAGATTTGATTGAAGATCTTTCAAGAAGAAGACAGTTCCTTTCTGTTTTTGCTGCTGCTACTTGTTGATATTACAGAGTCTTTACTTTTATTTGAGAGGTAGCTAGATATATTAGATGACGTATGGTTTCAAAGCCAAGAAGACTTGGGTTCAGACTATGTAACTTCTCAGTGCTCTCTCAGAGACTGTGGGTTATTTTTTTTCACCTGAAATTTGCCTATAGCAGTGAAATCACAGGTTCATTTCCAATTAAATCCTAAACAGAAATTTCACTCTGAAAATTCTATAAGCAGGACAAGTGCAAGCCCTTTTCCACAAGTTATTCAAATTCATTGAGATATAACCATATTCTCTCTACTTTCTTTGTTCATTTAAATGTCCTCAATTTATTTAACTGATATTTATATGCTGTTGTTTCCAATCTCTTCCTAGTTTCCCTCTTTTGGACACTTTCCAACTTATTCTATCCTTCCTAAACTGTGGCATCAATTACTGAATGTAGTTGATGGAATAACATAGACTATGATCAGAACCTAAAATATAATGGCTTCCATCATCTATTTCCCTTTTTCCTGAGTACTATGATTCTTTTAAACTGGCCACATTAAGTTGTGTTGTAAAGCTACTTCAAACAAGTTGCTAAAGGAGCCTTCCCACATCAGTCTCACAAATTCTCAGTCCCATATGCTTTCCCTCAATTCATTCTGTATTTTCAACCATTCTCCTCCTGCCTTCAACCTGCTCCTTACTCTAGATTTCCTGTCACTTTTCACTTATCCCCATCCATTTCTTTATACCACAGCACACTATTTTCTTCATCCCCAATTCCTCAATTATTCTTGGTCATGAGAGAGATTTCATGTGGGCTGCATAGGCCCCTGTCCTCAAAGCTGAAGTCTTCTTTTAGGAGGTGATATTTAACCGGCATCTTAAGTTAGAAATCTTGAATACACTTTGTCGTGGATCACATTTCTGATCCAGATAGAAAGATAAAAGTATGGATGGTTGGAGGGAGAGAGAAAAGAACTAGAAAGTAGTGGTGTACTCTAGATTGTTTCTTAAATGATTGGAGAATGGCTGAAAATGTTATCCTTCTTCAAGAAATGTTGAAAGACATAGTTTTAGAGTGGTATGAATTTATGAAGAGGAAAGTAGAGCAGTACTGTTCAAAAAAATGAAAGACTTACAAATTCTAATCAAAGCAAATATCAACCGAGTCTCTGAAGGGTATATGATTAGACCTACCTTCCTGACAGAGAAATGATACCTGAAAGTGCAGAAAGAGACATCCATTTTTCAGATATGGCTTCTGTGTAGAATTGTTTTGTTTGACTATATTTATTTTTTACAAAAGTTTTAGGGCTTTTTTTTAAATTCTTCCCTTTCTCTTGGTTAACTGGAAGGGAGTGTGGGGAGATGGGGCTAGTAATGATGTAAAAATAAAAGGAAGGTCAGAGTAACATTTTTAAATGCATAAAAGAGAATGGAAAAAAGTTCGGCAGGAAGCACTGATAAGCTAGATAATTTTGAAAGCAATGTGTAGAATCTAGAAGATTATTTCTAACCTTCCATCTTCCTTTCGAAGTCTAGAAAGGCAGGCTGGTATGGAGGAAACAGTTCTGTCCTTAGAATTAGAAGACCCATTTACAAATTCTGTCTCTCTCCTCATTACAACTTACATTAGCTTGGATATCACTCAATTTTTTTTACTGTAAAATAGGGACAGTAACACTTACATACTACCAACCTTACAGAGTTATTATAGGGGGAAAAGTAGATGTTAAAACACTTATAAAAAAGGTAAGTGTCTATTAAGTACCAAATACTCATTATTTTCATCTGGATAATCTAGATTAACTACCTACTATTCATAAATTCACACAAAAAAATTCTTTACACATTTTTCTGGATGACACTACATCTGCTTCACATATTCTATGGTAGTAGAAAGAATATTAACTGTACAATCTTAGAAATTTGTCCATGGATTTGTCACTAATAAGTTATATAACTTTGATCTAATACTTTAATGGCTTTTAATGTTTCTTCATCTGTCATATAATGGAGTTGAATTAAATAATACATAAAGTTTCTTTTACTTCTAAAAGCTGTTGATTTTTTTTCCCCAGATGTATGTTGTATAGCTTCTTAAGGTACATGGATAGTTATTTCAACGATATAATCATATAGCCAGTCAATAAGCATTCATCACACAATAAGAAGCAGTAGTGGTGGCAGAGTCAGTATAAAAGTGTCTTAGGAGTCAGGAAGTCTTGAATTCCAGTCCCTCATCTCACTTTATGACTCTAGGATATTCATTCAACCTGAGAACAGATGCAGATCTGCATTGATGAAGAGAGTTTCCTCATTGGAAATTCCTCTACTAATAAAACCATAGGTCCCCCAACCTCTCTTCTACCGCAAAAGGTGCCAGCAAGCAAGTTTAGGGTAAAAATCTTACGTTCTTTTATTTGGTGAAATGACCACCACTGATGTCTGAATGATAGAATATACTTTGGCCTTTGGGATCATAAAGAATTATATTTTTAGATCTGGTAGAGATCATAGAAGACGTAGTCCGGTTCCCTCATTTAATAGGTGAGGAAACTCAATCCCAGAGAAGTCAAGTGATTTATTCAAGCTTAGACAGGTAGTAAGGAACTCTGAATTCTGAATTCTACTCTGTTCTTGATTATAGCTCCTTTCTCCTTACCCCCAACCTGCAAAGAGCTTCTTAACTCCTGGGAATTGCTCCCAGTTATTGTCCCAAATGAGTTGAGGGTTTTAGAAAAATGACTTTAACTTGATTGACTTTACCTCTTACTAGAAAAGCCTCATCCTTCAAATGGCTTTGTTTTGAAGAGTAGAGTTTTTAAGGTAGTACTTATGAATGGGGGTGAAGAAAAGTGAAAGCAAGATGGAGACTGAAAAATTCTGGTGAGAAAGTGACATGCTTTTAGTCTGTTTCCTCTGTTTTCTGGCACTGAGCAGTGCCTGTTTTGTTCCCAGTCAGATGTTCAAATGGGAACTTTAGATGCAGAGACTAATTTTAGTAGGTGGGGGGCAAATTTCTTATGATTCCATGAATAGACACTGATCCCAGCTGTTTCATTACAATTATAAAAATAAGATAGGCTGTGAATCATTCAGAATGCCTTTAATGGTCTTGGAGAAATAATTTCATCTTTTTAAAATCTTAAAAGTAGAAAACTGCCTCAGGTTCTTCATTGACGTCAAGTTATTTCACTGTGAACATGTGAAATTCTTCATGTCCAGGTGATCATGGTTCAAAGTGACTTTTGTTCATCTTTCTTTTCCACCTATTTTAGTGCTAGGGATGAATAAGAGAATATGGGAAAGAATATTGGTGAAGTTAGGCACTGTTAGGTTTATAAATATTGTGTAAAATAATTTTGGAATTTTGAAAGGGAGCTGATTGACAGATATGAATGGGTCTGTCTTAGGCAGTAGTCCCCTGAGAGTTGGAGTTGTTGAAGAATTGTTCTTTTAGAGTATCCTCAGTGAGAATTGCCTTAAAATGAAAGGTGAAGGGTAAGAACCCAGATCTTTTCCTGGAACATTTATTCCCTTTAGTTATAGAAAAGTCAAAATTCTTTAGCCATCCTGAAATCTGTGCAAAGAGGTACTTGAATGCTATTTAACTGACCTGACTACATTATGCAAATAGAATATTTTGGAGGATTTAGAGTAATATTTTACATATTTGAAAATTCCCTAGGAATCAACTCTAACATTTGAGTTAGATAATTTTTTTCAGCTTCAAGGAAAGAAAATCAAGGAAGAAAAAGAAACAAGGAGCATATTGCAGTACAGTGGAGCATAATGCAGCGTATTTTCCAGCATGACCTGGAGAAATCTCTTGAAATGCTCAAAGAGCCAGCTGAACAAATCTGACCACAAGTCCTCCTGGGCTGAAGTTCTGGGAGCCTCTTTTTGTATCTGCAGTGCTCAGCATAGTGCCTGGTACATTTGTCAGGTGGTCAGTTATTCACTATGCTCCTGTGGAACACAGCATACCAGTACGATGCATGGAGTTTTCTTAACAGAGACACTGGAGTGGCTTACTATTTCCTTCTCCCAGTGAATCAAGGCAAATGAGTTAAGTGACTTGCCCAGGGTAGAGGCCAGAGTCTTCCTGACTCCGGGCCCAGTTCTGTATGAAATGCCTCTGACACAGTATGTGCTTAATAAATGTTATTGATTGAGTTATTAGTTTCCCATTCTCTGTCCCTACCTCTTCATTACTCATATATTCAAGGAGAAGATTTTCCCTGGGAACTGTCCAGGAAGGTCCCCATTACTGTCTATATTACATGGCATTAACCTGAATCATCTACTCCTTCACCCAAGTTATCATGAGAGAAAAAGGAGAAAGTAGAAGTATGGGAAAAAGAACGCATTTTTGCAATTTCTTATAAAATGGTACTGAATAGGTTAGACCCACATGGTCAACTTATACCTGGGATTTTTTTTTCCTTATCCTGACTTAAGAGTTCTGCAGTCACTTTTCCTCAAAGCTTATTTGTGTTGCATAGATCTTTTTAAAGAAAAATAATTTTAACTTGACACATGCCTGTAATCTTTGCTACTTGGTAGGCTGGGGCTAATGATTCATGAGTTTAGAGTTCTGAGTTACAGTAAGGTATAAGCTGATGTGAAGTCTGTAGTAAGTCTGGCATCAATACAGTACGCTTCTCATTGTGGGGGTGGGGGAGGGCAGTAAGGCTGCAAGAGGAGTGCCAACACCTGGAGCTGAAGTAGATCAAAGTTTCCATGCTGATCAGCAGTGGAATCAACCACTATACCTCCAGTCTTGTCAAGATTGTAAGAGTTAGTGCAAAAATAAATACATAGATAGAAGTAAATGAATAAACAAATACATATCAAACTGCATTACAGTCAATCAGTAAACATGTATTAAGTACCCACTTAATAACACCAACAATAAGTACCTGCAACTGTGGTAAGCTCTGGGGATACAAAAAAAAATGCAAAGGACTGTCACTGCTCTACTAAATGTACACAAATGCGAATAGACTTTATACAGGATTATAATTAACAAAGGGGAGGCATTAGAATTAAAAGAGTTGGGGAAAGACTTTCTGTAAAAGAGGGGATGGAATTAAGAAGTGAAAACATTTTAGGCACCTGGGACAGCTACAGAAAAAAATGCCCAGAGAAAAGAGATGAAGTGTCTTCTTTGTGGAACAGACAAGAAGCCAGTATGACTAGTTCAAAGAAACATGGTAGGGAGCACTGGGAGGGGAGCAAGGTGTAAGGAGACTGGAAAGTTAGAAGACTAGTTTATAAAGGGCTTTGAATGTCAAATAAAGGATTTGTATTTGAAGGATGATGTGGAGTGGGGCAAGACTTATGGCAGGCAGACCATCAACAAGCTTTGGTGATAGCATAGGAGTGAGATGATGATGGTCTGTATACTATAGTTGTGGCAGTGTCAGAGGAGAAAAGGGAGTATATCTGAAAATTTTACAAAGGTGAAATCAGCTGGTCTTGGCAATAGGTTAGATGGGAGGGGAGGGTTTGGTGGGAGACAATGAGGAATTGAAGATGACTTGGAGATTCTTAGCCTGAAGGACTGGGAGGGTAGTGTTGTGCTTTACCATAATAGTGAATGTGTGTGTGTGTGTGTGTGTGTGTGTGTGTGTGTGAATAATGAGTTTTATTTTAAACATGTTCATTTTAAGATGACTACTGGACATCCAATTCAAGATGTCTGAAAGGCAGTTGGAGATGCTAGATTTTGGGCTCAGTAGAGAGGTGCATGGGAGGATAGGTAGATTTGTGAATAATTATTATAGAGATGGTGATTAAATCTATGGCTGTTGATGTGATCACCCTGTGAGTAGTAGTAAAGAGGGACAAGAATAGAGGCCCTAGGACAGAATTCTAGTGGACACCCACTGTTATCTGGATGAGTTTCCAGCAAAGTAAACTTAGGCATGGTCAGACAGGTAGCTTTCTATTTCTTTTCTGTAATTAAAAAGAGGTTTGCTGTAAAAATTTTGTACATATTGGTGTTTGCATTTATTTTAAGCTTAGAATAGTTGGTAACAATTCACTTCTCCTTTTCTTAGGGAAAAATAATATCTTCCCTTTGTTTAGGCTATCATGTTTGTGTTACTAGTGTAAAAGGCAGCTTTACTAGGTGCTAATGTTACATGCAAAGGTAGATCATCTCTTTCAACTGCCTGTTTTTGTTTCTCCAAATGTGTAGTTAGTTCTCTGGCATCATACAACAGTTCTGGTTATTTTGAAATTATAAAGCTGTCTTTGTATAATTTTGTTTGACATCTTGAGCTTCTAGAAAGTATTCTTATGGGGTATCTTGGTATAATTAAGTGAAAATATCTTTGATCAGGCTTCTGTTCCTTATCTGGCATCATATCATCAAGGCTGTTTGGACCTGAGAGTGTTTAAGCCTCAGACTTGAAGGAAAAGTCAAACTCTAAATGTAAACTCAACCTTTATATTTTGTTGGAATCATTTTATTTGCTTTATTCAAAACTTGATTTCCAGTCGTCTTGAATTGGGATGGATCTTGGATTCATCTAACAAATATTTATTCCCTTTGTCATTCCAAGTTCTGTGCTTAGCTGACAGGAGATACAAAGAATTAAACAATTCTTTCTGTCAAAAAGTTTAGTTAAGTTCATTCATTTGATAAACATTTATTAAGTGACTACTATGTGCCAGGCATTGTGCTAAGTGCTGGGAATACAAAAGGAGGGAAAAGTTGACCCTTGCTCTCAAGGAGCTTACAGTCTAGTGGTAAGGGAAAGGAAGCTGTGGATTTTAAATAGAAAAAAGCTGACAAGACCAAAATTGTACCCGTAGCAACGGGCAGAGCCACTTTTGGACTTAAGCAAAAGGTTCGTTATTACTCCAGCAAACTTGAGAAACAGCAAAGATTTCTTTCAGTTTATACTGTCTCTACTTCACTTTGCTGTCTGGGTCTTATTTTCTCCATCTTTTAAATTGGGGAATTGGAACGAACAATCTGTGGGATCTTTATTAGCTCTCAAATCCTATATTATCTATTTGTGTTTATAAGAAATGAAGACACACAGGTAGTAGATGTGTCAAATAGTTTTGGAAATCAGCTATTGTAGCTCAGTATAGCTTTGTTAATTAGAGAAGCCTTCATGTGGACATTGGGTTTGATCTGGATCTTGGAAAATGGATATAATTTTGATAGTAAGGGGTTAAAGAGATTTTGGAGGATAATAGGTTATTGTCAAGAAATATGACTGTCAGGAATCCAGGATGAGAAAGAGAGATTGTTAATATTGGCTAAACCTAGTTCTTCCCCAGCTGAATGATTTTGGCACATCTGGTCACCTGAGTCATAATGTTTAATTTGTTATGCATTTTAAAAACACTCCAATATTTATGCAATAAAAGCCACAATTTAGACAGTTTTATAGCCTTTAGGAGGAAAATTTTCTCTGATTGTACTGAATTTGGCCTAATATTTATATTAGCTCATATTTATTTAGGACTTTATAGTTTATAAGCTCTCTTACAACAACCTTGTGAGATAGGACATGCATTATCCCCGTCTTTCATACAAGGAAACTGAGGCTCTGGCAAAGTGAGTTATTCATACATACAGA
Source organism: Potorous gilbertii (assembly GCA_028658325.1). Lineage (NCBI taxonomy): Eukaryota > Metazoa > Chordata > Mammalia > Diprotodontia > Potoroidae > Potorous > Potorous gilbertii. Next base: position 143,613,495 of record CM053773.1, read on the forward strand.
GGCTGTAATACCAGCCTTAATAAGTTTAGGATTGGCGTTGCATTTTGTCTTTAAACTGTAGTCCTTTGCTCTTTTCACACACACACACACACACACACACACACACACACACACACACACACGCATGTGCGTTCTCTCTCTAATAATCTCTTTATACTTAATAGAATTCAGGAGAAGAAAAAAAACTTCACTGAAATAAGCTTGCTTCAAAGTACTTCCTAGTCCAATCTGTGCATGCTGAAAAGGCCCTAAGGCTAATCACACAGTGTAGACATTTAAATCAAAGTTTGAAGTTTAAATGTAATATATTATTTGAGAAAGTGCATAGAAACTTCAAAAAGTTTATTTTCTTTATAGAAACATATACAGATAAGGATCTGGATAGGTTTATCTGTATGCATACATACATTTACATATCTATTAGTACTTAGGGAAGATACATGCATCAAAAGAAAAAAATGTAGCTTATATACATTTTGTAAATCCGTATCATATAAAAATACATGTCATAGTACACCTAATTGACTTATTCTGTAATCTTAAGAATGAGTTGTAGTACTAGTTTTTATCATTTGATATACTAATTTATTCAAAAATCACTTCTCATATTTTTATTCTGATGTTAATACCTTACTTCATGTCTCATTTTGTTCATGAAAAAAAGAGAATATTGATCTTTGGCATATCACCTGTTATATAATTTAAAAAAGTGTCACATTAATGCTGCCACAAATACATTTATTTTTAAATAATAAAATTATCATTTTATTTGGAATTCTTTTTTGTTTAAAATTCCTGCAAACCCTGGGTATTGGGTGGGGGGGCTAATTAGAAAAATTTTCTAAGCTTCAAGGCTTTCAGTTCTTGTAAACAACTTGTATCTTAGAGATATACTTTTGTCCTTTTACTGGTCTATTTACTGGACTTAATGTTAAAAAGTTAATACTCTGGGGTTTTGTTGTTATTGTTGCTTCATTTTAATAAGTACAAAAAGAAATGACTAAAATATTCAAAGTCCCCAGTGATCACAAAATTTATGGTAACTATTTTAAAAATGCTCTGTAAAATAATCTGAAGGATTTCAAATGAAAGAATATATATATACACACACACACACACACACACACACACACACATTTCTCCATTATTTCAGTTTACATTCTTAGTAGGAGTTTTAAATGTAGACAAAATTTAAGCATTTTCTTCTCAGTTCATAGAATTGCTAGCTTAATCATGACTTAATCAGTTTTCCCATGTGCTGTAATGGTTAACTAAGCTTAGAAGATGGATGAAAGTCACTGAAATGGATAATAGCCCCAAGAGGGTTTGACTTATAAACTTGGCTTTGTTAAATATCTATCTCCTGGGTCAGTCCACTGAGCTCCAGTATCTCTGACTTCATCTAATATCTTGCATGGTAACTCTAATTCAGTCCAAAATCTTACATGTAGTGCTTTTGGTGTGTCAGAGCCCAAGCTGGGCCCCAAACATGGTAATGTGATTTTGCATGGGACTGAGTAGACATCCATTCATTAGATTTCACACATACGGACTTTTGTGTGGCTTTATGTATGGTTTTCTATGAAAATTCCTGGATGTGAATCCTGAACTTTTAATCTGATAAAATAATTAGTTGGGTACCACTGCAGTTTTTCTTTTAAAAAAATCAGATTTACTTAATAGTGTAAGTTTCTGTACTGCATCATGATAATTTGGAGACCTAAGTGAGTAGAGAGTTTAGAATAACAAAACTGGGCAACTTTTAGGGTAATGTATAGAGAGAAATGATAACTATTTAGATGGAATTGATTTTTAAGCAAATAAGTTATCCTTCCCCCCTTTTTCATGCTGTACGTAACACATGAACTCTAATACACCTTTAAAAATCAGTAGTGAAAAGCAGTTTATTTTTTCTATGTATCAGTCTATGTATGACATACTCATTAATCTTCCATTAAATAAGACTATAAAAATGAAATTAAATTAATATTTGAGCATTAATCTGGGAAGTTACAGTATTCACTAAAAATCTGGTTGCTCCCCTGGAATAGCTTAAAAAAGAGTACTTTGATGAGTGTTTTTTAAACAGAACTTTAAAAAGTATTAGAGAAATTCAACAATGTGAATTTGAACTTGGGGGAAAAAAAACTTTGATATCTATATCTTGAAGGAAACCCTTATCATTGTATTCTGTGAAAAAGAATTCTCTGTTTTTACCAGAATCAGATATTTTTTAGTAGTTTTTATGTCCAAAACCATTTCCAGTCAAAACTGAAAACTATTTTGATATATTGCACAAATATATTAGGTACATACAAATATAAATATACAAACATATATGTGAATACACACATATTTTACCACAACGAATAATATGATTCTTTTGTATCTTCAGAGTATCTAGTCTATTTAAAATGCTGCTAAATAAAAATAATTTAAAACTAATAATAAATAAAAAAAAAAGCTACCCAAAAGGGAAGAACACATTTTTCCTAGATCTATATTTTGAGATCACGAATGGTGCTTTTCCTATAATTGCCATGTGCCTGAGTAGAGCCAGGAACTTGGAGGCATACTGGACATGTAACCAGACCAGGTCAACATAAAAAAAGAGGAATAGTAAAGAATTATGAAAGCACTTTATTAACTAACTACTGAAGTAGTTTAAAATAGGAAAACCAGAAAAGGAGAGTTTTAGGGGACTTGGATTCTGTGTCAGAATGCCAATCTACTAGATTATCGACTTTGCTAATTGATTATTAAATCCTCTGGGGCAGAGAGAGTATCTTTTTACATCTCTGTATCCCCTGGGAATATCAGAGTGTCCTATACACAGTAGGTATGTAATGTCTGAATTGAATTGAATTCGATAAACTCATATCTCAAACGAACGAAAGGACTGTACTCATGCTATTTCAGCAGGGTTGAAAAAGTAGCAAAAATTTCTGACACAAGAATGTGTTGCTACAAGAAATTGTGGGATTGACTGGCTACCATGCAAAATGGGAAATAGAAGAACCTGGTTGACATTTTCACTGAACAAATTCTGTTCTATAGTACTGTTCCTAGAGATTCTGTTACTACACAAGAGTGACAACAGAGACCAGCATCTTAGCTAGAAATGGTGTCACAAGAGTAATTTATTCCCTTACAGGTAATTCACAGCAATTTCTGTTTTTTTCTCTTAAAATATAATCTGTTCCTCATGGAAAATGGTTGCTCTTTCTTTATTGAATGACTTGGAAGTATATTTCTTTTATAGATATATAGATTTAAATAGTGCTTGGCTTTCCATCTGCTGATAAGGAAAAATGAGATGCTAATTCAAAATGACAGGAAATAGTACTTCAGTAGTAGCTGTTTCCAAGTGAAACACCTTAGGAAATCTTTCAAAGGAGTTCAGTTGTAATTATTTTATTGGCAATTAAATGAATGCAGATGTCTGAACTAACTGAGCTCACTTAATCTATTTCATCTACATATGTACACATGCACACATACACAATCTTCATATACATGTATATCTATGAATGTGTATATACATATATGGCAAAAATTTTAAATTTAAATTTATTGTGCATTATTTGACATTTTTGCCATTATAATATCATTTTTGAATGTATGCAGTGTAATATTACAGGTACATGATTTGGGCAAGAATAAATGTCATCATACAAAGGCATAAAAACTGTAGACAATGTTTCACTAATTTGGAACCTATATGATAACCACAGTGAGCTAGCTAGAGAGAGAGCATATGGGACCTCAGTCAAAGAAGACCTCAGTTCAAATTCTGCCTCAGACCTTTATGAGCTGTAAGCCTAAACAAATCACTCAGCTATTCTGTATCTTATTTTCCTCACCTGTAAAAAGTGGATGATAACAGTGCCTAACTCACAGGTTTGCTGTAAGGATCAAGTGAGTTAACACAAAGTATTCTGCAACTACCGGCTTAGTATTCTCACCAGCAAGAAAAAATTTCTCAGGTATTCTTTTAGGTGCTAAAAGTAAAAACCCCTGGTAATTAAAATATAAGCAGAGAGGAATATAGGTTTGGACTTCTGAGCATTTAAGTTCTCATGGGGGAAAGCTGTACATAAAAGGGATCTGAAAAGGAGGTGGGAAGAATGGAAGGAAGAGTATCCAACACTAGGCATGAGGGAGATAGCAAAATGAATGAGTCTCAGAGCCTGGACTGCATCCTGGTAAGAAAGGATGAGATAGCTGGCTTGGGTGCCCTCCTTAATGGAGGGTCTGGGATGGACTATCTAATCCGAGGGAGGGGCTGAAGGGCCTGAGAATATTTCTAAGATGTGCCTTTTCAGGGCTGAAGTCATCTTTTAGGATGAAGAATTCTCTGAGGTCATGAAAAAGCCTAAGTTTAGCGCTGGAAAGGAATTTAGAGTACATTTGTTCTTACTCCCTCATTTTATGGATGACTACACAGTGAGTGATACAAAGCGGTTAAATACCTTGTTCAGGGTCCCACAACTAATAAATAAATGTCTAACAGAGAATCTGAATGCAGGCCTTCCCATCTCTAAGTCCAGTTCCCTTTCCACTACACCGTGGTCTTGGTCATTGTCTACCATGTCATCTACTATGTCATATGACTGCAATGCTACGTAGCATTGTAGAAACTTGGCGTCCCACATCTGGATGTAGCCATATCCTTTTTAAGTGTCAGTGATTAGTTATTATCAGTCTTTACTAGGAGACTTACAGTAATGGATTACTCATCTTATATCAAGGCAGCCTATTCCACGTTTGTTCAATTAAAATGGTGAGAAAGATTTTATTTACATGGGACCAAAATATGCTTCTTTCCAAACTGTGGTCATTGCTCCTAGTTCTCACCTTTGGTGTAGAAAAGAAGCAAAACCATACCACTTAAGGACATACCAGTTCTTTAAGTGAAGATGTTCTCCTTCCTCCCCCACATCCAATCTGGTTTTCCTATGGCACATTTTATAGTCCCCTCATGACTCAGGGAACTATTTATTCATTAGGTAGGTATTGACTTGTAAATGTCTTGCCTCAAATTAGAAACGTAAAAATAAACATAATATTCTAGATGTGATCCAACTAGGGAAACATACTATGGGTCCTGGTATTCAATAAATATTTTATGAATTGATGAATACATCCATCTTAATTTGTGAGAAAACTAATATTTTCAAAGTTCATTTTCTCACTGATGAATAAATAACAACATTCATATATTTAAAAAGTGGACAGCCATCTTCTATCGATGATTCATATATAAAATGAGAAAGGAAATAGACTGCACACTCCTTAAAATTGGCTGGACAATGACATAGTTAAGATGCTTGTGTTAAGAATGGCAAAATTTATAAAAGCAGTAGACTCCTTAGGCCTTTGTCTCAAAGCAATCTGGAGGAGCACATGGTTGTGTACTTGGAAGAAATATGACACAGCATGGACAGTGTAGAGAAGTGGGTCCAAAAGAATATAGCATTCAATTAATAATAATCTTTCTCATTCTTTACTTTCTTCCTTTTTGAGGAAATACAATGGAGATTGAATTTTGAAAGCATAAAAACCAACCAGATTTTTATCACTTATAAAAGCCAGGCTTTCTTTAGATACTGTACAATCTGAGACCTTATGTGTGTAACAAAGCTGTTTGCAACTTCTGGTATGCTTACCATTAGTAATAGTTTTTCACTCAGTTCCTGAATTGCTATATTAGCACTGATCTTTGTTTATATTTCTAGCATTCAACTCAGAAAAATTTTGTAATACATAGAAAACTTGTTAATTGCTGTGGAAAAATCCAAAATGTCAGTGCCACAGGTTGGATCTGAGTTACATACATATTAGTGGCCAAACCACAAATTTTGGGAAGGTTCTACAATTTTTAACAGTAATATACAATGTGTACCTCACTCAAATGTTGTTTATATACATATATATGTATATGTTTGCAAGTCCTTGTATTCCAGCATTATATATGGTTTATTTGTTGTACTTGACATGCTCCTTTTTAAAATGAGTTTTAAAGCATTTATAAAGTGCTTTATATAATTGATTCTGGTGATTTTCCCTCTTAGAAGAAAATCATTTGTTACATTTATTTTTCAGATGAAGAATCTGAGATACAAAACAGTTAACTCTTGACTAAAATTTTGCAGAAATAGTAGAGAACTGGGGATAGCAGAGACCTTATGTTCCTCCTTCTTTCCTTCACTTCTCCCTCCCCCCATAATTTTCCTTTCTTTGTTTTACCTTTTTTTCTTTAAAAAAAACTTACAAGCACATATAAAAAGTTCATTAAAATAGAAATATCAAAATTTTGGCTTACTGAGTCTTCTGTTTAGGTTTTTCCTTTCTTTTGCAAAAGCTTGAGATTCAAATTATATTTAGAAAATGATGATAGCAATGAGCCCTTTTATTAGTCTAGTAAAGCCTTGAACCCTCTTCTCAGAATACTGTGTTAAAATGTTTAAAATAAAATTACAAAAGAATAAATCATATTGAAATGTAACTGTCAAAATATTTTTAGAAATTCACAAACCTCAGGTTAAGAATCACTCCTCTAGTATGTAAGTATCTCAGTTAAGCTAGTCACGTACAACTACACATTCATTCCAGCTTTATAATTTTATCATTGTACCTTTGACTTTTAAAGACAATTATATTTGTGACAAGCAAATTATTTGGAAATCAGTTTATGTCAAATCAGAATCGTGGTAATTTATTATTGAAGTGGAAATGGGAAGAAAGCCCCCAATCAGTGAAATAACTGTTGTTCCAAATTGCAATGTATAGTGTTAATCCCATGAATAAATTTACGGGAGGCACTTAGTTTCAATACATGTTTAGTTGTCTATCCGTATGTCTCAAGATCAATTGGCCATGCCTTGTGTACTCGATATATCAGATATAACAAAGTCACTCAGCCATTTGTGTCATTGCAGTGAATTAAGTTGCTATGGTTTGTTAGGAATAAATGGAGGAAAATGTAAATTCACACAGCTGAGTAAGGCACTTCAGTGGAGTTTTAATAAAGGATAAAGAAATCAGAAAACATATAGGTGATGTAGTAAAATATTTTCAAGGTAAGTTTCACAGTATGCCTAAGTGAACTGATCTCTTTACATTCCTAAATTATTAAAAAATAGAAACCTTTTCCTTTTATTTCATTCTTAATTTTCTTTCCATCCTCTTGAATTAATTTTATGTGATTTTTGACTATCATATTTCCATCTATTTCTCATATTTTGAAAAAAAAAGTTGAATTCTATCTAACTCCAATAAATTAGAAAAAAATCAAAGCTATCTTAAATTAGCCATGTTCTTCTGTTGAATTTATTTCTTCACTGTAGGACTCTGCATCATAGCAAAGACAGACCTGGGCCATATTTCTGGAGGATGAATGGCAAAAGTGATGACAGTCTGTTTCTTTTCTTTGTTCTCTGAATCACTGAAACCTGGACTGCAGCCTTTCTCCACATTTCTACTGGCCTTTGAAAGTTAGCTGGCATAAAAACACCAAAACCCAACAAACAAACAAAAAAAAATGTAGAAATCTCAACTCAGGGGAAGTCAGCACAGCCCCTCTCTTGCTGCCATTCAGCCTAGGGCTCATTGGCCAGTTTCTTTCTACTGTACTTAAGACTTGGGAGACCTGGAGTACAGCCACATCCCATTCTGCCAACTGGCCTTGAGCAAGGGGCCAACTACTCTCCTCTTTGCTCCAGGCTTAGAAGATCTGGAGTACAGCTTCTTCCCACAATGCTAGCTGCCCTGCCTTTGGGCAAACTGGCTAGAGATGTCTTGTGCTGTTGCTTAAACCAGGAAAGCTAGCCTGTAGAACTAAGTGATACTTACCCAGGCTTTTCAATCATAGGTGGATTTTCTGAAATTCCCAAAATGATTCAGGTAAATGAGCATTTACAACATGTATATTACTAGTAGGAGAGAGAGAGAGACAGAGAGGGAGAGATCATGTAGGGTATTTTATATGTGTGCAGTTAATAAAGTGGCACTGAGATGTACATTTACTGGAATTATATGACATAGAATACATAGGACACAAGAATGCCATAATTATTTTCCAAGCAAAACAATGCTATTCATAAGAAATTATGTAAAAATATTTCTCTGGTTACTCTACGTGGACTTCTCACCCTTAGGTTTGAATGTTGTGGAAATATAGCTCTGCAATCACATCAGATTTCTTAAACTAGTACTTTTCACTTCTTGGCACATAGCAGGTACTTAAATGCTTGTTGATTTGCTTGCTGATTTGGCAGTAGATTTTTCACTATCTAAAGGAACATTTTTACATTCCATTGCTGATATATTGAAATTACTAATGCAGTCAATAAAGCTGTTAAAATTGTATTTTATGTTTTCAGACTCACTTCCTGAAACACTGTAGCTTGGTAAAAAAAAAAATCCTACACTCACATTTCCTGCATAATGGACTATGACTTTTCCCTTTGATTATATATGCAAACAGATATCTTGGCCATAAGAGCACCTTGATTAACTTGTAGCAATACTGATAGTTGAAGGTAGTCATTCAAATTCAAATTTTTTTTTTTGAGCTAACAGAACTCAGGTGATGAGAAAAAACAGTAGTCAAGAAGTTCTAAAGCTTAAGATACCTTCCCCTTTACCAAGGGAAAATAGGCCTTAAATGTGACTTTAAAAAAAACCCAAAACAATTGCTTAGTGACTGTAAAATGAATCGTTAGTGGCCTTAATCCAGTTCCTGTGTTCAGATGTGTACTCTTATCAGAATCTCAAACTAAAGTGACATTATCATCGGAAGTATCATTTGAGTCTCTCAAAAGAGACACTGAATCTTTTCCTTGTCCATTCACCTTTAGAATCACGTGGAGTTAAGAACCACTTGTCAGAGATAGGATGAAGTGCATTTAGGGTTTTTCTTGTTAGAAAAAAAAATACACTGCTGGGCATGTTCTCCTATCAAATGGTGCACATTGTTATGAGACATTTAACTCTTCTTCCTCTTTGCAAGGGGGACTCTCAGTTTCACATCTGAGGTCTGTAAAACCTAGTTAAAATGTCAAGCTAAGTCATCGGTTCGATGTTCCTTGGGCCTTCTTAACATTTTCTGATAATTACATACTAAACATGACTTTTCTCATTTTTCTTCTCTGTTCCCTTTCAAGACTAGATACTAAAAACTCTAAGTCCTTCAGAGATTAACCCTTCTAAGGGATGTTAAACCTTTTCAACACATTGAATACATGTACATTGGGACTCATAGATCAATAGGAGGATGTGAGCTCTTCTTGTTAACTGTTCAATTTCTTTTTGTGGATACTATTCAGTGAATATAGAATGCTTTTACAAAACAAAAAAAAAATGAAAACAAAAGATCTGAGGATGTGACTTGTAGCTTGAGATTCATTATCCTCAATCAACCATGTTCCCATTACTAAACTATGCTTTGTGATGAAGCAGAAATCTTGACGTATCAATATTGTGAGGGGGTGGCTGGTATATTTCTCATAGAGGACTGAGGGAGAAAAATAATTTATGGCCAATATGACATACGTAATGCACACTGTTGACTGTTTGAAAACATACCAATTATTTTCAAACTTTCATTACCCATCCATCACTAGATTGCCCAGTGACACAAATTGAATTGTTATTTATCCTAGCATAGCATGGTCTTGTAAGAAACAACTATCTTTTTGAACTTTGGATTTTGAAATATAAGTATCATCGCACTATTAATATATAAAAATGGATCTTATTCATAACTCTAAGCAATAGATTACTGTAGAATATCTATATCTATATCTCTTCATCCAACTCTCCTTACCTGTGATTTCATTGGTAGAGTGATATCTGCCTATTTGCATAGATAATATTATAATAATACATAATGGATATATTATATGTAATATAATATTTACTAGTATAACATTATACATATATGTTATGCATAGATGTATGTGTATATGTATCTGTCTACATATCTATTTCTATGTATATGTATAAATGTGTGTCTGAATGTTTGTCTACATATCTATCTCTGTCTCCATCTTCCCCTCCTTTCCTTTAGTCTAGACTTGTGTGTCCAGAGTAAAACTGTCTCTGTCAATGTTCTTTTTACAATGTAGCACCTTTAAAAATTGTCTTGGGTATTAAAAGTTTAAGTGATTGTCCCACATTCCCATAGTATGTATTGGAGGTAACACTTGAACAGAAGTGTTCTCCCTTCTTTCCTCCATTTCTTCCCTCTCAAGGTGGAACCAAAGAGATAGTTAAGTGGATATGCAGATACAGATAATAACAAGAAAACCATGCCAATGTGTGTGCATGTGTATGTATGTATGTATGTATGTGTGTGTGTGTGTGTGTGTGTACAAATAAGCAAAATTAAATGACTCCTTAGGTATAAAATGAAATAATTAGGATAAGTGAAGAAACTTTCATTTTTACTATATGTAATAATATAATCAATCAACCAGCATTAATTAAGCATTCACTGTATCAGGAACACACAGTAGTAATATTTTATGTGTCTTCTTATCTTACATGTAATAATATTTCTTTCCCTAAAAATTGTCTCCAATGATTTCCTACTCTAGCGTCTTTAGTGAATGAATTCTTAAATGCCTTCAGCTGTTTTCAGTGTTAACTTGACATATGAATGTGCCATAGTGCTCAGTAAATCCTGTGATAAGGTTGCCTCACTCACTTTTCACACATGTCCTGTTTTAAAGGTAGTTTTTTCCCTTGATCTCTCTAAAGGCAGAGTAATGTTGATGAGGTTTCAGAAGTACCCTTTAGAATTGCTGGAGCAGGGTGTGGGGGGGGGCAGGGGAGAGTGCTCTCTCCATGTAGAGAAGTGCAGGTCCGTACCATGACATAGGTAGAACTCTTAGTAACTGATTCACTGGTCACTGAACATGTTTCACCTCTGGCAATGTTAAATAAATACCAGACTGAATTTTTTTCCCCTTAGGAAATATAGCCCAGTAAAACCCATTATCATTGTGTGAGTTATGGCATCAACTAATTCCTCAGGGATTGTAGGCCTTATGGATGGTAGTTTATTTGAAAAGTCAATGTTAACTGAGCCTTAGGTGCGTCTGTGACTACAAGCTTTAAGCCATATTTTTACTGTTCATCCTGTATTCTAGTTGTTAAAGTAAAACTTTATCATTTGAGTTCTTAAATGTTCAGTGTCAAGGAATGAACAAAAGCCATATAACCCGTCTTAAGTTTCTTTTATTTTTTTTTTGTAATTGCATAAGAGGAAATGAAACAGTACAAAGTTTTAATTTTTTTCCTCTCTTTTTCTCTCTTCTAAACCACTGGTTTAGTGATTAGCACAGAAGACTTTCATATTGTGTGTTGAGCTCAGTTCCCTGGCTTCAGTTCACTCATCCTTGACGTAAATCTGAAATAAGTACTTTGTGAGGGGTTAGCCTTTTGTGCAGGGTGTGTGAGAAATCCTGCCTGACCAGGTTTGTTACAGAAGCCAGTGTCAAATTGCCTTTGCCCTGAGTGGTGAAGAAGAAAGCCGACAACAGAAACAGGAAGGTCTTCCCAAGAACACCCTCACCTGCAACTTCCGAAAGACTCATTGTTGTCTTAAAAAGGACTCACAACTTTTTTTTAAACTCTTGATTGTTGTGTTTTCTTTCTCCAAAACACCGTCCAATGATTTTTAGTGGATACAGTATGTCGGTACAGTAGAAGAATGTCTCATTCACAGAATCTCTATTCTATGGCTTGCTTGTTGAGGCTAGTTGCTTTTAATTTAATCTATTTGATCATGCTATTTGCCTTAGGTGATCACCAACCTTTCATGTAAATCCTAGCCAATCTCATAAAACTAATGGAGAGAAAGGAAGAAAAAAAAAACACCTCACAGAAATTGTAGTCATGCCTTCACTATTGATATTAGCATTATCCTAAGACAGATAAGATATGTAACCCTCCCTTTTTGTACAGTATACCTTTTTTCTACTTTTTAAAAAAAGTTAGTTAAAATATATTACCATGTTACCCCAGAGCCTTGAAGTTGAAATAAAAAAAAATACTTGTTCAAATTTGTTGTAAAGTTTTAAATTTAAGGCTATTCCCATTTACCTAGAATCCTGACTTTTAATTTCTTCCTTTTCATTAGCCTGTTTATTAATTAGTTATTCCTTAGGTAAGTACTACTGTATGAATTGTGTCATACCAGGAAATTGTGGTTTTAAAGTTATTTATATTTTTTTGAGGCAAAGGGAACATGGGGATATTTCTTGTTATAGCTAACTGTGTGTTTGTCCTTTGTTGCCGAAGAAGACCATGCCATCAGAAAAATAATGACATGACTTGCACTTGATTTTGTTTTGAGTGAGGGAAGGCTGTGCAGGTCACCAGCCTCACTTCTCCTCCAGTGCCATCTGAATCTAGTGACTTGATATTCATCAGGATGACTGGAGATGACTCAGGATGAGGCAGTTGGGGTTAAGTGACTTGCCCAAGGTCACACAGCTGGTGAGTGTCAAGTATCTGAGGTGATATTTGAACTCAGGTCCTCTGGACTCCTGCACTGGTGCTCTACCCACTGCACAGCCTAGCTGCCCCATATGGCTAACTACGTAAGTACTAGTTTAATTTAATTTTAATTTTTCATATACTTTCTAGTGTTAGAATTATGAGCAGTAAGAATATAAAAAATTAATTGAAATGCTCTATTTTCATTCAAACATTCAGAATAAATTGCATGTTTAACAAGTTAAATCATTAATACAAGGTGCCCCAAGTTTTTTACATGGAGGTTCTGTCTTTGGAGTTTATGTTTGTGTGGTATGGCCCTATAGTATTTTAAAATTGTATTTTTAGTATTGCATGGTTTGTCAAAAGTATGAGCTACATCTGCCCCAAAAAAAAAAAAGACATACAACTTCTTCATATTCATTTTTCTTGTATTATAGATTTCTTTTTGTTCCCATTCCCACAGCCTTTCTATGCAACTGTTTTTTAACCAATGAATGCTAATATTATAACCGTCATTATTTGTGATTAAAAATTTGGACAATTATTTTATGGTCAAAAGAATTTTTCACCCTTCTTTCTCTGTGTGTTTTTAAGATAATCCATTTTTCTTTCCTTGGCATGCTCAATAGTAGCCTTTAAGAATGCATTGGGGGGAAGGGGCTTGTTCAGAAACCCACTTTTCAGATAAGGCCTCCACCTGCCCCCTGCAGTATTTTAGGATTTGAAATACCTTTCAAGATGTAATGGAAACAGTGATCAAAGTAGGCTGCTTACAATGAAAAACCCTGTGCTACCTTGGTAACTGCACATGTGTAATTACTCTATTAGAGGCAGTAACTTAAAAAATATATACATATAATAAGGGTCATGTGGTATATAGAGTCAGAGAAATATGAAGTTGGAATAGATTAATAACATTGATCTATCTACCTCTGTCTTTCCTCAATCTCTCTGTCTCTGTGTGTCGTTCTGTGCCTGTCTCTGTCTCTCTCTGTCTGTCTCTCTTTCACGCACACACACACACATACACACACACACAACTGGTTTTTATCTAATTCATCTCAGACAGATAACTCTTTACTTGAGAGTCACTAAGTCAGCAGAAACTCAACTTCTTTTTGTAATACATTTTCTCTTGTTTAGTTCTCAGTGGATTTGGGGAAGTCCTTCTTTAAGTAAGGATTCAGTTTCCCATCATGCTTTGAAATACCTTGGGATCTCCATAGTGAGCTGCATTATTTTTTGATATTGTTCTTGAGCTTTAGTTGAGTGATATGTAATATTACAGAGTAAATATACATAATACAAAATATTTTTTTAAGTATTTACCTACCTTCTTCATATTGATAAAATGAACCTGTGCTTCTATGTTAGTGATGGAAGATGCTATCAAACTTAGAATGTTAGGAGTTGGTAACAATAGCTCAGATTGGCTTTTAAAAAAAAAATCAGCATTCCTCAATGATATTCATGTGTTTGGGTATGTATGTATGATGCATATGTAGAAAAAGGAAAGGAATCTTCTAATTTGAAGTAGATGGGTTAGGGATGAGAAAAGCTTTCATTTCATTTAGCTGCAAAGCCGGTAAAGAATTGTTTCTTGCCTTGGACTTAATTTGATACTAAAAGTTAATAAAATGATGTGATATTTTAGAATGTGATGACATTCTAAAATATATCAGGGGCCACTAATATTATAAATATCTCCTTTTGTAGCTTGGCCTGACTAATAGCGACAGGCAGGCAAACAGGAGCCATCTCTTTTCATCTCCCATTGTTACATCATCCAAAGGAAAATGTTCACATTAACATCTGGCCTTGCTGAAGATGTCACCTTGTTGGCAACTGTGTAGACATGATATGAGTTTTATTATTTCAGATTTTCTGAGAGGGTCTTGAATAATCATGTGTTATTCATCTTAGAAAAAAGTGGATAGCTCATTGGTCAATATATGCCAAAATCTTAGAAGGTATGATAATTTCTAAGAAAGAATGACCTATAACTTCATTATTATTAACCTAAGTAGTACAGTTTCTGAGTCATTTAAATATAAATTATCACAATAAATTCAAATTAGTCTAGTCTCTTGATTTTTCTTCCCCAAACAATCACTGGGTAACTGGGGGAAAAATAATTTAACCATTTGCTTGTTCATTAAACATACATTTTTGAAAACTCTTCCTATTCAAGGTATCACAATCAATCACTCAATCAGTAAATATTTATTAAGCCCCTACGACATCCCAGGCACTGTGCTAAGTAACTCTACTTTAGGTACTAAGGGTGTCAGAAATAAATGACTGTCCTTTCCCTCAACCAACTTAGAGTCTAGCTGAGAAGAGAAAATATATATCATAAGTAATTATAATACATACGAGTTCATACAAGTATATAAGTGCCCCAGAAGAGCTCTGAACACCTTTAAGACAAGTTTAATAGTAAAATGTCTATCTCATCAGGGACTGTGAGAAATTTTAATTAGTTGTTTGAAGAGTTAGTAGAATATTTAAAAAAAAGAGTTGGATGGGTACAGTGATCTTACATAGCTAATTCATGATCAGTGTTTCCATTATTTAGGGTTTAATATTATGAAACGAAGCTGTGGCTCTTGTAGTTTGAGTTTTACTAAATGTGGAAGAAGTAGTGGAGTGAGAACATGTTGGTGTTAGGTTACTCCCTTGGTCGTTGCCTTCTACAGTAAACTTTCTGCTATTTAGCTGAGGTTTTGCTTTGCTGTTACCAAGTCAGCAGGGACTTTTTAGATTAAGCTCTTGAAATTTACAGTTGAAGTTGTTGTATAGTCAGAATGTGAGAATGAAGAATAAATTGTATTTGTTGCTGTCAAGTGACCTTGGGGAAGCATAGTAATATGGTATGTATCACTTTAGGTCATTGCTAGAAGCAAATTTTAAGAGAGGGCCCTAATTTTTGATTCAGATTTACTTGTGCATATCCTGCATGAACCATTCTGTGAAATGGACACGTTTGATGTACGAACAAGTTCTTGTTCATAATCACACCAGTGAAAGTTTGTTTTCTACAGTAGATCTTATTCAGCTTTTGAGGTCTGCCTTAAAATGGATTCCACAGCAACTCCCTTGGCTGTTCTAAATAGTTCAATATACAAAGTAATCTAGACATTTAAACAGGCTCTTTACACCTTAGCAACATGGTTGTTATGATTTTATGAAAACAGTCTTTGTTTCTTTTCAGTGCTACCTTCTGGCTTTAGTCAGCAAAGATTCCTCTGCCTCATTAAGGTTGTAGGAACATTGAATGGAACTAGTCCTTTTGGATCGCTCTTTTTCCGCAGCCCTGCTATTGATAATCACTACTTAGGTTTATATTTTCTTGACCCATTTTATCCCTTGGGAGGTAAACAGCCAAGGCAGACAATTATCCTTTATTTCTCAAAATGCCCACAAAAATCCATCATTCTAGATCTTGAAATCTATTTTTGAGCCTTCCAAAATTCCTGTTCAGTGAATATGTTCTCTAATTCTAAGAAGACAAAACCTTTGATGGTTAGCAAAGTCTGGTGGTGAGAGCACTGGATTTAGAATCAGTAAACCAGAGCCTCCATCCTATCTCAAACATTTCTTTGCCCCTGGCAAGCAAACTCTCTGTGCCTCAGTTTCCTAGGATTAAGAATTAATGAATGTGTTTTAAGTATATTCAGTTCTATAGGTAGTAGCATATATGGTTAAGACTTGAGAAACCGTATAAACATTGTAAAAGGAACTATAAAAGACTTAAATACCACCTTCTGCATCCCGTGGCTGTTACTAAATAAATATTTTGATGATTCAAGTTCTTATTAATGAGAAACACAAGAGAAAAAATATCACCCAAGATACAACTTTTAAAAATTAATGGGGGAGAGAGGGAAGGGAAACAGTGCTTACAGAAGTAATTTTGTATTTTAATATCGAACTCACATGAGAAGCTGCCAATAAGTCTAATGAATTTTAAGTTTTCATAGACATATTTACCCATAGTAAATGTATCATTACAATCCACTCATTTCCGTGTCAGCACATGTAATATTTATCATTTTTTCCAGTTTACATTTTTTGTTTATACTTCTAAAAATCATCCTTTTTAAAAAGATATGCACTCAATGTATTGACAGCTCAAAAATTATTCCAAAACATAAGTTTATAATCCTGGTAAATTTAACATTAGTATTCATCTCTGTAGAGCCTCCAATGTTATTTCTTCATCAAATGTTAAATATATTGAAGATGAACTTAAGATTTACATCTGGCTGCAAACGTTTAAATTCTAAATATTAAATAACATATGGGATTTAGAATAAATGAAAGATTATTCCTACTGAACTCCTATCATAGTAATCCGATAGACTCTTTGTAAACTTAATGCTATCTTAAAACAAACATTACTGAAGAAATTTGCTCAAATTAAATAATACTATTAAGAACTAATTTATAGATCAGTGAGTTTTTCTGATCTCAGATGTCATGTGACATGTTAACTAAAACCAATTATTGAAAGTAAAAACTAAATAACCCTTTGTCAGGAATTCTTGGTCTGGTAAGGATTGCACTAAATGGTCTCTAAAGTTCCCGTTACCTCTCAGATTCTGTGATTCTGTTAAATATATTTTGAGTCTCTTTAGGTCCTACTTGATGAGGAAAAACATTTTTTTTTTGGAAAGCAGTGGCATGAATACAAGTGAGAATATTATTAAGATGGCCAAGAATTTCATATCTGATTTGGAACTCAAACTCTTGTGAAAACGAATGTTGAAAACTAAAAATAAATAAATGAAATTTAAAAATATTTTCATATCTGTCTTTTACAGTACATTAGTTTTCCAAATATTTCCCATATGTGTCACCTCTTCTCTCCTCAAACAGCCATCACATTGGTGCAAGCCATCATCTACTCCCACCTGAACAATTGTAGAAGCCTTTCTTTCATCTTTTTCTGCCTCAAGTTTCTCCCCATTCCAATCTGTCCTCCCCTTGGCTGCCAAAGAGATTTTTCTAAAGCATTTATCTCACTATGTCGCTCTTCTGTTCTTTAAAGTCCAGTAGCTTCCTCTTACCTTTAGGATCAAATGTAAAACCCTGTTTGACATTTAAAGCACTTCAAAACATGGCCTCTTTCTAATTTGCTTAAAATTTACTGTACTCCCTGTACTCTATCATGCCCTCAGCTCTTCCTCACATGCCATCCCCTCAACTCCTCCTTCATTTCCCTATTCTGCTCCTTTTTGCTGTTCTCCTTCATACCTGAAATGATCTCCTCCTCACTTCTACTTCCCAGTTTCTTAGATTTCTTCAAGACTCAGTTCAAACCCCACTGTATGTATGAAACTTTTCCCAATTTACCCCACCCTTTACCCTTACTCTTCTGAGATTACACAAGAATATAGATGTGTGTGTGTATGTGAATATGTACACTTCTATATCTGTGCATATATATGTATATATTTAGATTTAAAGGGATAAATAAATATGTTGTTACTATTATTAGTGTAGTTAACATTTGTAATCGGTGACAGATGCCGGGGCTCATGGACTTTTACGGTCCATTTTTCAATAGTCAGAGACTTTTAAGGACTTGATAACAGTCAGAACACTCCAGGATGAGAGGACAAAGTGTAGATAAAAAGACAGAGGCCTCTAACCCTGAATCTCTAAACTTCCTTAGTTAATGTAAAAGAACTCAACTGCCAAAATTGTTACATAGAGCAATAGATTAGTGAATTATAAAGCAGAAGTCCAATTTCCTCCATAGACAGAATTGGTCTATAAATTAGAATGAATTTTTTGCCTCTGGTTAAGTCAGGTGAATTCAACAAGCATTTATTAAGTGTTTACAAGCTTACTGTGTGTGGTAAGCGTTGGGGAAATAAATATGGTGTTGTTCAGTTGTTTTAGTTGCGTCTGACTCTTTGTGACCCCCTTTTAGGGTTTTCATGGCAAAGACACTGGGATGGTTTGCCATTTCCTTTTTGGCAAATAGGGGTTAAGTGACATTCCCAGCCACACATCTGGTAAGTGTCTGAGGCAGGATTTGTACTCCTGTCTTTCTGACTCCACATCCATCACTGTTTTTTCAGTGAACTGCATTTCACGTTATTTCTCTTCATTGACTTTGACTCCAACCATTATTTAGGTTCTCATTCTTTCCCCTTTCAATTCATAGCAATCTCTCTGCTGATCTCCTTCATTCCAATTCTTCCTCATCTCGAGACAATGCTCTAGCCCACTGATAGACTGACTCTTTGACCAAGACACAGAACAAAATATCTCACTTCTTGCCTTAAAAAACAAAACCAAACCAAAAATTGTCAGTGGTTCCACTTTATGACTAGCATTGTAATTACTAATTGTTACTTCTTTAATTTCTATTTATCATGGTGACCCTCAAATTCTTGGTAGAAGTTGGTCTTGAAATAACTTTAAAATCATAGTAGTCACACGTTCGTGTTGTTAAACTTCTCTGTCCTTTAAAATGACCAGGGCCAACATTAAGCATGTATTCAGTATGAGAAGTGGACCTAGGTCGACTGCCATCTCCTTTGTACTCTACTGTATTGTCACTTCTTTGTCACCCTAGTTATAGGGACTATGTCTTACTGGCCTTCATATCACATATGATATCTGATCTTGGGCATAGTTAGTACTCAGTAAATATCTATTTAATGAATGAGATAAGGTCTCATTGTGTGATTCTTAATTTTAGGTTCACAGACCCTTATCTGTAGAGAGATTTCAAATAATTCATGAACTTTCATGGGAAGAAAATTATATTTTTATTTTCACCAAACTTGAAAAGAAATTATTCTGAGAAGGGTTTCCTAGTCTTCACCAAACTCCCAAAGGTGATTGTGGCACATAAAAAAAAAAGTTAAGGATAATTGTTTCAGAAAATAAGAAGTAAACATTTCCAAGCAGTTTCTCTAGCCAGTCAGATTAAAATATCCCATTACAAAATTCAGTCATATTCGTAATGTTTATGACTTACTACAATGCTGTATTATCATTCTGTAGATGTGCCCTTTTGTAGAATGTGAATTAGAGATACAACTTGTATAGCATTTTTTTTTAGTTTTATATCTGAATCCTCAGTGCATAACATAGTGCCTGGTGTGTAATAGGGATTTATTTATTAAAAAAAAAAACTTTTGAATTGGTGCATCATTAATTATGTTTGGAAAGTTATTAATTTTATATTTTTATTTAAAGAACAAACAATTCCAATGGTAAGCAACGTGTACATTGAAACAAAGAGGATGGTAATATGTTTAGTGTGTTGAACTTTAGCATTATTTTGTGACAAGGTTTTAAAACTTAAACTGATTCACATTTAAATTTATTCCAGATAGGTACTTATTCTGTAAAATTCTGAGACTGTTTTAGTGTCCTTATCGCAGAAGTTTCTTTTCCTGTGCTGGCTATTAGTTTTCATGTGAGAAAAGATGCTTCACTAAACTCCACCCACCTGACCACATATTTGTGTTATGTGTCCTCTTCCTGTCTTTATAAATGTTCTGCTTCACACACTTACTTTTGAATGGAAAAAAATAAAATTTGAGGGAGGAGAAAGAAGTTTTTGTCAAAAAAATAATTTTTGTACATCTCTAAAAAAAGGTTAAAATATTTGATTCAGTGTTAGTCACATTATGAGTAACTGTTGGCATTTTTTTTGTTATTAGTACAAAAAAACAACACACCAACAACTTGATATTTAAGAATTGTAGATAAATGACAAAATTGAAACAATTGTTATAACTGTACATATTATCAAATGCAACATAAGTAACTAGTAAGTAAATGGAGTTAGTAGGTAGGTGGTACTAAGGTTAAAATTCTGTACTGGCAGTGAAGAAGACATGTTGGAATCCTTGCTTCCATACTTAGTACCTGCATGACCTACTAAGTCAATGACCTCTTCCAGCCACAGTTTCCTCTTCTGTAAGATGAATGGCTTAGACTCTATGACCTCTAAATTCTCATTAGGCTCAAAATCTATGATCAAAATCTGTTTCTTCTGCATACCTGAGTTATTACTGGGAATATCTGCAAATTTATTAAGAAACTATTTTAAACCAAATTATGTTGTGATGGTCTACATTTTAAATTATATAAACAATCATCATTGGAAAATTTACTTAGAAAATAGAATGCCAGATTCTGGTGATACTCTTTGCTTTGATAGTTCTCTCCTAAAGTATTAGAGAAAAGAAACTCTCATATATATTGCACCAAAAGATAGAGAGAACTGTCACTGGGAAGAATAAGAATCCCCTAACTGCCTGAGATAGAGCTACTCTCTTTCTTGTCTAATTCAAAGTCATTATCAAATTCTTCTCAATGTCTTTATTCCTTTCTGTTGGCTCTTTACTCACCTATTACTAGGGCTATTGTCCCTCCACAATGAAAGGATATTCTTTGTACCTCTGCCATCTGGAACAGTCTAAATTTATCTTCAGGCTTCACTGATTCTCCATTTCATTTGCAATACTTGCTGGAATATTTTTTTCTTGATCCAAACCTTGTCATATCTCTGTTTCTACTGTTACGATAAATACACCATTCAATTTCCAGCTTTATTTTGAGGTTTGGTATTAAAGTAGTGATTATGAAAGACTGGAATTGGAGACAGGATATTGTAGGTTTCAGAGTTGGATTTGGTGCTTGCTCATTATATTACTCTGGAAAAGTCACTTTACCCCTCTGGGCCTTAGTTTCCTCCTTTGTAATGTTTGGAAGATAGATTAATGTTCTCTAAAGCCTGTTTACAGTTTAGTGTTACATTTATCTTGGTTTCATAGAACTGTTTATGGTAACAAAAAACTTAGGATATTCAATTGTTTAAGTTGTATCTGACTCTTTGTGACCCCATTTGAGGTTTTCTTGGCAAATGTGTTAGAGTGGTTTGTCATTTCCTACTGCAGATCATTTTACAGATGAGGAAACTAAAGCAAATAGAATTAAGTGACTTGCCAAAGGTCACACAGCTAGTCAAATCCAGTCTGAGGCTGGATTTGAACTCAGGTCTTTCTGACCTCAAGCATGGTATTTCATTCACTGTGCCACCTAACTGCCCTGTGACTTATCACATCATGTCTGAAATATGTATTATAAATGAATGATACATTGTTTTTAAAATGAGGATAGTTCATAATTCTCCTTTTCTCCAGTAGTTTAATTTAAGTTGTTTCAGTTCTTTAAGTAATTGGTGATATCATTAATCTCACCATTCCTTCCACTGACATCATTCAACTCCATGATTCTGTGAAATGCCTTAACTGGTCTTTGTAAGTTACTATTGCTGGGGAAAAAAATCACCTG
>CM053773.1:143635834-143652844 GCA_028658325.1 Potorous gilbertii
AAAGGCATCTTCCAAAAGATCCATAAGACAACCCACAAAACAGGCCAAAGAATGCTGGTCTAAGATTCCCAGAAGTATCTTTATCTCTGTCTGTGTATATATCTATATTTATATTTATATCAGACTTCTAGATACTCAAGAAATTGGTCTAGGAACATCTAAAACATCTCTTCCTTTAGAAATAACTGTCAGATTTTAATATACCAGGAACAACAGCCGATGACACTTTACAATCTGACCTAAAGGTAAAGGTTACACTGTAATTCAGAGGAAACAAGTAACCTATATAATAAAATAAGATTTCAAAACGCAGAAAGTGAAAAAACCACCTGGTGCATTAGATCTCAAAAGAGAGGTTTTCTTAAACTTTATAAAGCCTTTACACTGAAACTTTCCATTTATTTGTGAAAATAAATGTGAAAATAGTTCAATTAGACTTCTTCCTTTCAAGGGTCCCAATTCTGAAATGCCTCTTTTAGATTTTTTCACTTATATTTTAATTTCTCATTCCCTTGTGTTTTAACCAATAATGTACTGCTGAATCTGGATATAAAGATCTACTAATCAAAAAGAGAGTTGCTGTACCATTGCATTTGCAGGCAATGAATACATTTATTTAAGGATAGTCACCTAGAAAAGTAACATGGCATTTAGATTTTCCCAGATAGTTTATAATTTTTATTTTTTTCTGAAAAACTGGTTTCAAGACTTATTTTAAGTCACAAGGCAAGCAGAGTTATGAGAGCATCACTAATGTGGGTGAAATTAAAAGTTAATGGAGAAATGGACAGTAGATATTTCATACAGATTAACTAATCAATGTGCACACTGTATGCCCATATGAAAGAAACACACCTCATACTCAAACATGAAAAATTTCTGACTACCCCAGGAGCAATTGCCCTCTACAGAGGAAGGAGAAAAAAACTTTGCAAGTTTTGAAGATTTACAATTATAGGAGTCTCATGTCTTCTCTACTTACTGCAGGTTAAAGTGTAAACACTAACAAGTACTCCTATGCTTCAGCACTGATTGAGAGTGACAAAGAATTCTCCAAGTCTATGATAATCCAATGCACATTGTCCTAGAGTTTACAAAGATGGAAAGCCTTCAAGTATATACCTAGTATATTTCAGCCTAATTAAATTTTGAGAAGGTCATCAATGGCTGGGTCATAAGCTGATGACTTTTTCAGGCACACCAATTCTAAGAGTTTTTACTAAAAAAAAGGAGTGTGATTCACTTTATCAGATGGGATCCCACACTAGCAAATTCAAGGAACATATTCAGCTACCTTGATTTCCTCATCCAAATTTTATACTTAAGGCTATAGAAGGGAATAATGGTGTGGTATAGTTTCCACAGATGTTAAGCTTTCCAGTCCATTTAAATCTTTTCCCTTTGCATTTAATTCAGAAGTTCAAAATGAAAGTTTTGAAACATGAATGTGTGCGTGCATGCTATAAATATGGCATTAGCTAATTTTTTTAAGTATTACCTTACTAATAAAAATAAGAATGAACCCACATGTAAAGGGCAAAGTCTTATTAGTTACAGCCAAACCATTCTCTAGGGGAAAAAAAAAAAACCAAAATTCTATTTAGTGTGAAACTTAAACAGCATTGAAAGCAGAAGTCAATAAAGGATCATTTCTCATCAGTTCTCAAATTAACAGTATCAATTTAATATAACTTTTTAAAGTGTCACGAGTACAAGGAGTTTACTTAGGCTTATGCCATCATTTTGTACAACGTATTTTTTGTAAATGAAATAGTTAAATGATTACTTTACATATAGTAAAACAGTATTCAAGGCATGAACTGAGAGTAATGACAAATTTACAATATAATCTATAGAGTTTCTAAATGATAAATTTCCAACTCAGGTAGATTTGAGATACCTTATCACCATGTACTCTATACTCTCACAAAACAGAGAGAGAGTGAGGGGGGAGGGGAAGAGATTAATAAAGATGCTCCATAAGCATGCTTTTAAATTAATTTTATTTTGATAACATCACCAAAGTAATTGAGTTAGCATGAAGCTTGGTCCTGACATCATTGCACAAACTTTAAAGCACAGTGGGAGCAGCCAGCTGGCTTTAAAGGTCCCAGCTAGCAATGTACCATTTAAATCTGAATGGCGACCACTAGAATGACAATGGAGTTCAGAAGACTGGTAAAGCTCACCACAGTTGGCCCTCCCCCAGAATTAAAGGCAAAGGCCGGGCAATCTGCTGTAATTAATACAAGTGAGGTGCCACCCTCAGGCTTAGGGGAAATTTAAAACTACAGTGAAGTAAAGAGATAAGCACTTTTTGATGTTCCAAGCACAGTGTGTTTTTGTTCAACATTGGTCAAAAAAAAAAAGTTAATCTATTAAATTAGATAAATGGGGCACAACCCTTCATCTTTGTACCTGTATCGTTACATGAGATTTTCTTTATCTAGTCTTTGAGACTTACATTTTCACACCAGATAAAGTGGACTTATTTTCTTTCCCTTGGTTCTACTTCCTTTTTTGGGTATCGCTGTTATACATTTTTTTTTCAAACCTATCCAACAGCTGTTCCTTAATAATGCAAAAGGATCAGTTAGGGATCCCAGTTTCATAAAGCCAACAGGGCTAAAGAGTAACTTGAAAAAACACTCAATTTAGCCTTAGTCTAGGTATGAATGCAATATAACACAGAAAAGCTTTATCCACCCCACGGAAGGCACTTCATAAAAGTACAATGCCACACTGTACAACTACATTATGGAATACTTACCTTCGAAAAGGATTCATGATTGGAGGCCAAGCCTACTGGGGGTTGTGCAATGATTCGGCAATCATTTGCGCCCATTTGGAAAGGCAAACAACAGCAACATGTTCTCGGGCTGATTGTTTCATATTTGGAATCAAAGATGGAAAATGTGATAGTATGGCCCATAATAAGGGAGGTGATCTAATGAACCATTCTGGAGTACAGCAGCATATTTAGTTAAGGTAAATTGTGAAAGAAAACTAAATCCCATCAAATGTCTCAAATGAGTCCGGATACTAAATAGTCTTTGATACATATTAGCTCTGTCACCCTAGGCAAGTACCTTACCCTTTTAAAGTATCCCAATTGTATCTCTAAAATACAAGTCCTTGGGAAATAAATTAGTTGTGGATCTATACTACTAGACCTGATTTCCACAAAAGGGAATTCCCCTGCCAATAAAATCACAGGCCTGGATCCTTTCCACCTTTGGCTAACTTTCCAAGTAACTGAAATGAAATAGGTGATCAAATCAACTCAGATGTGGTCACATCCTATACTCTGTTACAGGATATCTGTGAATGTGAGGAGACAGATACACATACTACCACTTAGTCCATGCTAATTTTGGATTCTTGCCGTTTCTTAATATGACTCCAGGACAAATGCCATCCCTTCCCCTACAGCTTACCTGTAGTGTCGGAAAATCTCTTCTTCCACCTGGGTAATAAAGTCACATTTGGTACATGAGTGTTCTTTGTTTTCTTTGACAGTCAGATGCCCATCTGTCCCTTGCAGGTGATTTGCTTCTTGTTTGACATCAGACGCCTGGGATTCATGCACATTCTCATAATGAAACAGGAGAACATCAACATCAGGCGTAGAGAATGAGCACTGATGGCACTGATGTTTAACTCTGGAGCTTCCTGTAGCCCCAGGAGACAGGTGCAAGAGTAAGAGTGCACAGTGGGAACAATTACTCTTTCTACAAGCAAACGGATAAGTAATTTCTCCAAGGTGCTTTTCAGGGCTGCAAAGGCCTCTGGGGCAGAATGGACAGTGCTTAATGGTACATTTGTGAATATTGTGTAGCTGTTGATAATGACGAAGGAGTGGCCCCACCACAATTATATCAGGGCCATGGCTCTTGGAGTACCTGAAGTCACAAAACTGACAATTGTAGCTTGTCACTACATTTTCCTCTGCTCCTTTGCTGGAGAAGTCTTTCTTTTTAGCTGCACTGGAGCCCTTTTCTGCCTTAGCTACTGGCTCACCCTCTGTATTTTTGGCTAGATCATTCTGGTTAATGACAGTGCCCCTGGAAAGTTTATCATTCAAGTCTGGATTAAGGCCTCCTGACTGCCCTCCCCCATGCTGTTTACTATAATGTTCCAACAGTTTGAGGGAGCTGGATGATTCGCAGCTGAAACTACAAAATTTACACCAGTAGTAGCTGGTGGCATCTGTACCATTCTGTCTAGAAGAATCAATGGGTTTGATGGGCACCGAGTAACCCACAGGAGTGTCATCTCCTGCTTTCACGGTAATTTTGTCTTGCCACTTTCCCAAGTCTCCAGAATCACAAGATCGAAGAGTGGGGCTGGATTTATTAGAGTTTTTCTCTGAAGATTTCCCAGACTCAGAAGAGGGGAGAGAAGTTTTTATTTTATTTGGGTGAGTCTGAAGAAAGTGTTGCTCTAGTTCAGTTGACGAGTTGCCCATGTATGTGAAATTGCAGAATTTACAGCGGAAGTACTTGGTGTTTCCTTGGCAATCAGGAGTTTTGCGTCCAATGCCAATGAAAGTTCCACCTGAAGTGACCTGCCAGAGAAGAGAGGAATGTTATTTCAAATGTTGCACTAATTAAATTGAAACCTTGATGGAGAGGGGAAGAAAAAAAGGAGAATTCCACATTAAGAAAAAACTTTAACAGTATATTATATCTACTAATAAATTATCTTCCTTTTCTGTCAATAGTCATGACACATTTGAACTCCAAAACACTACAATTTAAAAGAGGGGTAAAGGGGTGGAGAATGCATAGGATAAATGGTAAAGGGGGACAATTCAATGCAACATGGAATATAAGAAGGAAGCAAGGCTGCCAAGGGCATAGATCTTTAAAATTGCTATTCTCATTGCCGATGTCCCAGCTCTTCCTTTGAGTATGCCACACCTGCCCTGTGATGTCAGAGATCATTTGGCCTTGATTCAAAAGTTCTTTATAGGGCAAAGTAAAATATGACCAGAGTCTATGGCATAAATTTCACCATAAATTTCTTTCTTTTTCCTAATTAAATAGTTGCACATTATCTAAGCACATAACACCAGGTATGAGAGAATCTACATGTACCATCTCATACGGGCAGTCAGCATCTATACTAGCAATCAGACTCACTTCCTTCTTCTACTCTCTGCTTAGTGTCAAGATATGATTTTTTTTAATCCTAAATTTCTGACTGAAATAATCCACAAAGTGACAGATTTAATCTTCCAACTGTCAGGGAACTGCTGTATGTCTGCAGGATCCCGTTGTCATATATTAGTCAAATGGAATAATTATTTTCTCCCTTCTTCAACAGCTGTGCCACAAAAAAAGCATGTGATCACTGCTCATATGAGAATCCTGCCATAAGGAATGTCTCAGGCATTTAAAAATCATTAAAAGCAAACATTTAAAAATGCAAATAGTATGCCTTTTAGCCATCTCGCATACTAAAATAAAGATGGCTCTATGTCAAATGTGCTGCAAGCCCACATATATTGAACATGTTGCCATATCATACTCACCCTTTCGTTAAAGGAATGGTTTTATATTTTATGAGAATGCTATACTTAAAAAAAATTTCTGTGTGTGCTATCTTAAATATGATATTTTCTGCGTGGTTTCTGGTTTGCCAATTGGTCAAGGGCTGCAAGATTTTAAAAAGGATAGCCATGGTGGGAAGCATAACAATATTCACCTTTACCCAATATGACCCTAAAATCTAAGTTGTCAGTCTGCTGACCTAGTCACTAAATGAACTGAAAGTTGCACATAGTTTTCTACAAATCTCCTCCCATTTTTGGTAGGTGAAGTCATGAATGGACATAAAAAAAATCACTTTCATTCTGGCAAGAGTTATCACACGCTTGCGCAAGATGCCTTCTTGAAATATAGGTATTTTGTTCTGGAATGTGTGAATAAAACGTGATTCTTTGAAGAGTTGGATGTCTTCCATTTGATATTCTAGAGATAATGGAATAATCATGAAAGATTACTGGGCGTGGGATCATGAAGAACTTAGATCAAATTCTATCTCCAGTACTCTGTAATGACGGCATGTGCAAGACAAGACAACCTCTAAGCCTCAGTTTACTTACCTATAAGAGTAGGATAATATACTATATTACCTACCCTATACGATAATTCTGAGCATCATATAAGTTTATATACATATATATATACCTACACACATGTATGTATATATGTATGCATATATACATATATGTAACATGTGTTTTATGTTTAATGTATATGACACATATAAGCACTACATGTCAGCCATTATTTCATTAATATAGTCAAAATGAGCTAGCAAAAAATTTAAAAATAAGATTACTTAAAACTAGGTCACTATTTCAGAGTTACAAGTCTTTCTAAATAGTAAGTATATAGAATCTCTCTTCACAAGCCAGCCAGTCCCTTCCTATCGTGCAAGTCTTCTTACATATTATTCCCCTACACTCTCCTCTCTAGCCATTCTAGAATCACTGTTGTTTCAGATATTCTCCTATCTCCAGTAAACTAACCCGGAATGCTCTCTGTCATTACTCCACTGATTGAGAAGTCAGGGCTTCCTTCCACACCATGAATAAAGCATCCAAGTAAAACTAAAACAGTTTACTAATGGGGAAGTATAACATTTCATAAATTTACCTAAACTAAGTAATACATTAAATAGCAAAATCAGTACTCTATACATTTATATGTCATTTTCTACATCATGAAGAAAAAAAAGTTTACAGCCAATCTTATGTACTTCCTACTTGTGAGACAGGGGTATACAATGAAATGAAGTAGGGCATTCCTGTACTGCACTACTGAAAGAACACTCTAAAATCATGTGGCCTCGTCTTTAGTACTGGAAGATGCTGCCTACCATGGTGATGCTGCCTACTATTTTTCCTTGTTTTAAATCACAGACAGTTTTTCATATTTCTAAACTCCAGTTAAATCTTTTCCCAGAATAGTTATGTAAGGAAACCAAAGTGTGTATGCAAAGTGATAAGTGCTCATAGTAACATTTCTTAGAAAATGGTAAATAATCACTTCACCAAATTTGAATTCAGTATGATTCAACAAGTGTTTATTGCTGGCCTGCTATGTGCCAGCCACTTTGCTAGTCAATGATGACACCAAAACAAATAAGAAAATAGTCCCTCATCTCAAGCACTTATACTTTGAGAAAAGCAATAGATAAGAATATATACACACATAGATAAATACATATATACACACGCTATGTCCATACACATGAGTGTATACATATACAATATATGTATGTGTGTATATATATATATATATATATATACACACACATAGATATATTCACTATATATTTTTAATATATAAAGTAAATAGTAGAGCAATAAAAACTGCAGGGGGAGAGGAACAAAAGAAAATCAGAAAAAGCCTCTGGTAGGAACAACATTTGAGCTATGCTTTGAAAAGTATCTACACATATAGAGAATTCTTTCAATCTTATACAAAGATAAGGTTCAAAGCACTAATTACATTTTTCAACATTTAACTTTATTGTTAATCAAGATTTAGTAACAGAAATCTTGCTGTAGTGTTTTCTTAAGATATAAATGAATAGTGACATTAACAAAATAAACCAAACCCATTTTATATGGGGCAGAAAAGAGTTGAGGGTCAGTAATATCCTCTTCTCATTAGCATGTTAATATTTCACTTAAACAATGACTTAAGAATGGAAAGCTTTATATCCCAGTGAAAGTTAAACACTGGTTTCCAAATATATTCATATATAGGTGCATGCATACATATATACAAGTATATATGCATACATATATACATTTGTGTATATGTACATAAACACACATGCATGCATATGCACATGCATGCACACACACATATACTCGGTCTTCAGATTTGAAAACATTGTCTGGAAGATGTTTTTCTTTGGATTTTTCTCAATTCAACTAAATAAGTTTTCCCACATCTAAATAGATCTTCCTATCTCCATTTTTGTCCCTCCAATACATAATCAAAATAATCCTTCTTATGCATAGCTGTTCATATCACCATGTTCAAACATAATCCTTAACTCCTACTGATTAAGAAAAGTTCAAGATATTTTTCCCCAAATTCAAAGCCAATCATAATATGCCACTACTGTACCTTTCCACTTACTATTCACTCTATTTTCCAACTCAAGTGGACTATTCACAGTCCTCTGAACATGTTCCATTATTTCTCAAAACTATTCCTCTTCTCATACTATTCTGTGTGTTTCTGTGTCTCTGCTTTTGTCTCTGTCTCTCTGTCTCTACCTCTCTGTCTCTCTGACTCTGTCTCTATCTCTATCTCACTGTCTCTCTCTTTCTCTGACTCTCTCTGTGTTTCTCTGTCTCCCTCTCCTTTCCCATTTAACTCTTACTTCTTCTTTGACTGAAAATTGAAATGCTCTCTTCCCAATGAAGAATTCTTAATTCTCCAAATTTCTAATACAATACTTTGTACCTCTTTAATGAACTTATGAAATAATACTGTGTATAATTAGGTATCCGAGTCTAGATCTTCAGATAGGAATGATCATGTCATCTAAACTGTATCTCCCCTACCACCTAGAACAACGCTCTGTACAGAGTAGGTTATTTAGTGAATATTTGTTGAATACATTTTGAAAAAAGATATTCAGTAAAAGATAAAATTCTGATGGAATGTTTTAACTCTAGATTCTAATACAGAGTGGAGATGGGAGGAGAATGTGACAATAAAAGAGGAGCCATGTTATCACTATAAATATCTGGAAGAACTCATACCACAAATAGCGTGACTATCATATTAAAAAGTCTGGAGATAATTGTCCATTTCCTGACAGCTGTTCAAAAATATACATCTTTTATATACCATGTCAAAATTTTGGACATGAAATGGTGCTTTCATAACATACAGTTCAACTCTTTTAATCTTACAGATGAAGACAGTGAGGCCTGAAGGAGAATAACTTGCCTAAATTCATACAGCTAATCAGTGGAAGAAATGGGACTCAAACCTATGAGTCTGATGTTCCTTCTACTATATGGTTTTCTGAACCTCTGAATTCTTGGAACCTCTATATTCTGAACTTTAAATTAATATGATAAATGGTCCTCCTATTTTAGCCCTCAATTCTGAGTTTTGATACCCAATGCTAGCAAGGCACTTAGAGCTCCTCAGAGCAAGGATATAATGAATGAAGAAAACACTTAATTTATGAATTACCTGCTATGTGCCAGTCATTGTTCTTAATATTTTTCACATATCATGTCATTTGATCATCGCAGGAACCCTTAGAGATGGATGTTATTATGATTCGTATTTTAGAGTTGAAGAAACTCAGGCAGACAGAGGTTAAGTGACTTGCCCAGGATCACACAACTAGTAAGTGTCTGAGGCCAGATTAGAACTTATGTCTTCCTGACTAGAGACCCAGTGCTCTGCTTCTCTGCACCACTTTGATTTCTGTCTATATAAAAGAACTCACTAGTCCTAGAATCATGATATGAGAAAGCATATCTCTTCAAGGACAATGCAAGACTATATCTGTGCTCAAGTATTAATCTACTTTCTAGTCATGTTTCTATGAATTGGGAGTATAACAAAAGTGAAGAACCATGAGCAGAGACGTACATAGAAGGGATATGTAAGCTTTCTATGGTGAAATCTTCTCTCCATCAATGACAATGGAAACCTCCTACTCTGACTCCACAGATCAGTCCCTCATGTGCTCCATGAAAAAGTCATAATGGCTCTAAACAAAAAGAAGATGGCATGCATAGCTGGACGTTAGCACAACAGGAATCAGAAGAGGCCCATGTGGGAGACAACATAACTGTGAAAGTGATAAGGGACCAGTTCTCAAGATATCTGAAAGAGGGGATGCCAAAAGCTGAGAGAAGTTGTTATTACCAAATAAACACGTGTGTCTTATCCCATATCTACAAAGTGTTTCTAAGAATGATCAACCCACACAGAAAGGGCATGTCTGAAGGCATATGAAAAGAACAGGCTATTTTTTTTGCAAACACACTCTGTCTTCAAGGTTGTCCTCTAACAAAATGTCTCCCACACTTCTACGTAAAATCATGGAAGATTTCATGAAAAATGCGATGACAAGGGATAACTCTGTCTACATATGTGCTTGATTCTATCAGGTTATTAATATTAAGTAGGGAATAAAATAGGAAGAGGGATATTCACTAAAGACAATCATCATTATCATAGAGG
Organism: Potorous gilbertii; assembly: GCA_028658325.1. Classification (NCBI taxonomy): domain Eukaryota; kingdom Metazoa; phylum Chordata; class Mammalia; order Diprotodontia; family Potoroidae; genus Potorous; species Potorous gilbertii. The sequence continues at coordinate 143,646,079 of CM053773.1, forward strand.
ATGTCCAAGGGAGAATCCAAAGAGCAATTATTTGAAAATGGTGAAGTCTTTCAGATACTACTGTTGTTGATAACACTGTACTAATTACATCACGCCCCAGAACAATGTAGACCCTCCCACATGTGATCTATAATTACTCAAATTAGTTCGGTCTAATTATATATGTAGGAAAAACCAAGTGGATGTGAAGAATGTCTTTTGTCTCTACTCTGATAAACAAATGAATGAACAATCTACAGAGTTTGTTTATCAATATGTAAATCTTAAACAGACATTGAAGATAGATGATAAACTAGACTAGCATTCAATAGGAGGAGGAAAACAGGCTTGGTTACTTTTAACTACTTTTAATTGTTGCCGAAAAAAAATCTTTAAATTAATCATATTCTTCCAGAAATTAGATGACAGGGAATCATTAACTAGTACAATCTCTGAAGAATTAAGACCTACGGTCACCCAAAGGCAATGTCAAAAAATTCAACAGAAAGCTCCTGGCTCACTGGGTGTATCCTTACTGAAGATATATGGGAAGCCATGGAGAAACGTTGCAGATGATGAAAAGACAAGGGTGAGTTGTGATCTGCTATGGATGGGAGCATACGCATATCAGTAAGATCACAATTCATCAAAGTCTTAAGTTGCACACCTATTACAGCATGAAAAGAACCACTACAGACATCAAATTGCTATCATGCTGAATTTTTTTCACTTTCTGAAAACTATGACAGTGTAGAACTATTTTTTTTTTAAAAAAAAGGTCAGAATTTCACATTCTATTTTTATCCTGGTTTAAAAAACTTTTCATTTTATGTACCATGTTTATGGTTTTTTGTTTAAAGAAGGATTTATATGCACTTTTTGCTGTATCTCTCATTAAAGAGGGCTCAAAATAACGGATGTTTTTTGTTCCTTTTAAATGTCTTTAGTCTTTTATTCTTATTATTTTTCTCTTAATCAACACAGTTGGCATTAATGTGAAACAGTAATCAACATTATAAGACTAATACATAAAACACTTCAAAGGGAAAAGATTTAAAAAACTCAGACCACTGAAAATGACACTGTAACACACAGTACTTATCCCCAACCATAACGAAAGAAGTTGTTTGAACTGAAAATACTGATTTACAATCTTTTCTTCAGATGTGGTGTGTCCTCAAGAACTATGACTGATTGCAGTGGAGAAGATTATAAGGGACCAATTTAAGATGACTCTTAGTCAATGGATGGAAATTTTGGAGTTTGAATCTTGATTTAAAAACCCACCCATCTTATTTTAAGGTTTTTCTAACTTCAAAAAAATATCTTGGAAAAATTGGCACAGCCTACTAAATTTATAGTATTGTATAAGGAGTCACAGTAATATCTTACCCATGCAAAAGTACTGCAGAAGATATTATTAACCCTCTGAATAAGGAAATTAGCCTGATATAATAAACCATTTCAAATAATAATCTAGAATGTAGAAAATATATCCAATATTCTGTTTTGAGGACAAAGAATGAATGCTTTGAAATGACAATAAACTATCATCGTAGTTAATGAATGGCTCAGCAATCATAAGGACCTCAGTAAGAGAGGTTGTAGATTTTGAAACAAAATAAAGTATTGAAGTTTGTAAGAGCAGGGGCAACAGGTAACTCTAGAAGAAAAAAAACTCAACCAACTCTTGAGTAAGTCTATATGGACAAACCACTTCTTAGATTAACCATGTTAATTTTTCAACTAGTCTTGCCACTCAGCATGGTCTCAATTCATTTTCTCCAATGGTGAGTTGCTGTGTGTGCTTAAGCAATGAAAATTAACTTTACGACGCATCTAAGCAAATCACAACTGTGGAGATAAAACAGCTATGTTTTAACGTGAGTGCATGTGTGTGTACATGTATATTCTTCCAAAGTAAAATATAAATTACTTGTGGATTATTCATGGCAGTCCTCCGTATTAGGGCAGATAACTGAGAGCTGATTGTATATTCTAGAAATAATTATAAGAGAAAAATGCAAGGTCTAACCACTGGCCATTAATGACCTATTAGGGAATATTACTTACACAGAACCCAAACCTTTAACACCCATATATTATGTTTCCCAAGTGCACTTCTACAAGTAGGCAGGTGGGGAAAAATGTCATTTTTTTTATAGTGCTGGATATTTGTGTTGAATAGAAAATACCACATTTGGACTATAGCTTACTAAATGATTTTTTAACTAAACAAACAGGCTATTCCAGAATTCCCAAATGCCTCACTGTACCTTATATTTTCAACACTACCAGGAGCTAACAAAGCTGGGCAAGTCCCAAATGTAGTTGGGAGTCTGTAGCACATTCAAAATAAGCAATCCAAAGACTTTCTAATTTTATTTTTCCTATCACCACACCCATTCATACTTGTTAATTGACAGTGGATAAAAACTAATTACATAAGTATAAAAACACAAATGGAAAAAAGGTACAGTTCCTCATCCTTTAATCTCCACAGTTAAACCAACATAATCAAGTCATGATGTGAATGGTAACTAAAGGAATAGGAAAAATACTGTACAATTTATTAAATCACAAATCCTTGAAAACTTGTCCCCAATTAGTGGGATATGAATTAAATCTGAGGCACAGATGAAGTATTCATTAATTTTAATAATATCCCTAGCTTACTGAATCTGAATGTGAATCCTCAGTTCCTGGCAAAGGGAGAAAGAAAACAAGCTCATTCCTGAGAACAAGAAAATTAGTAGTAAACATAAATCCCAGTAATGGGAGAACAAAATTACTATCAGCAAAATTCCATTTGTCTTTCAGAGTTCACTTAGCATAACAGTTCATCTACCAAGGCATCCTGACATAATTTTGAATATGATTAAAGAAAAAGAAAATAAGAAATCACTAGACCTGGGAAAATTATATTCAGCCCAGTGGTTAGGATAACTAATATTTACATGATGTTTTAAAATTTAAAACACACTTTACACACACTGTGTCACTTGACTCTCATAGCAATCCTGCCATATTGTCACTACAGATATCTTATTATTCCCATTTTATATCTGAGGAAAGCAAGACTCAGAAAGATGAAGTGACTTGCTTCTGATCACACATTTAGTATCTCTGAGTATGTCTGAGGGATGATGGGAGCTCATGCTTTCCTAACTCTCCAACCAGCACCCCACCTACCATGCGACTCTGTCTGGATTCCTAGAACATAATAAGAACTTAGTAGATGTCTATTGAATTAAAGTAAAAGTATGTATCAAATCTTGATACAGTTTCTCAACGTCATCCTCTCCATCTGCTGGTTTATTATATCTCCTCTACACGTCTGAATGTCATAGTTTGTGATCATAAAAATATCCGTACAAACTAAAAGCACTGAGTCCCCTTGCCTCTATAAGCATATATTTACAAGAACACTGTGCCATAAAGAGGAGGGGGAGGAATAAAAGGAGGAAGACAGAGACAGAAATGTAGATGGAGGAGAAAAAAAGGAAGGGAAGAAAGAGCAGAGGTAGAACAAGAAAGATCCACTCTTGATTATCCACAATGTGCAGGAGCAACGGTAGGGGGAAGACAACTCTAAACAATCCAAAATGAAACTTGAAGTAGAAACTAGATCTAATGAGAAGTTCCTTCTAGCTCTAGTCAAGTTCCATAATCCATATGATTGAAAAAAATTCCATTTTGCCATGTGTATATGTTTGTTTATCCATCGTAATATAGAAATGTCTTATTTTGTGGGTATATACTAAAATTAATATATATGTATATATACACACATATACGTAAACATGTACACATGCACACATATATACAAGGGCGTGTGCATTATGTGTGAGTACGTATGTATGTATGCATGCATATGGTGCTATTTCATTCTGCCCATCTTTTTCAATGTAGCTCCATATGGTCCTGGGAAATGTCATTAGCTTTCTATTATTATTCCTTTATATTTGGTCCCTTTCTCTTTTTTGACACTGCCACTTCCCTGGACTCTGGTGTCACTGCAAATGCGTGCTGGTTGTTCTCCCTGCCTGAAGTCTCTCCCACACCAGTCTACCCTCCACTCAATTGTGAAAGCTATCTTTAAGCACAAATTTGACCATGTCACTCCCTATTCTGTAAACTTCAGCAGCTCCCTATTATCTCCAGGATCAAATATAATATCCTGTTTGACATTCAAAGTCTTTAATGAGTGCCCCACACCTTACTGTAGCTGTTGCTGTTATGTAACATTATTGATTGATATTGAGAGGGTTCACTAAAACCCCCAGAGTACTTTCGTACAATCTGTTGTCTAGTCATTCCTCCTTGACCTGGTACTTATATAATTGATTTTTTTAACCCAAGCCTAAGGGTGTTTAACTTATGTCTATTAAATTTCATCATACTAGTCCATCACTCTAATATATTAAAATCTTTTTTGGATCTTTACTCTGTCATCCAATGTGTTAGTTATCCCTCCTCTGTTCCTGTGACCTGCAGAGTCAAATGAGCACACCAGATGTGGTCAACCAAGAAAATGAATAATCAATTATGGAGGTATTATCAAATTTTAAAAACACAATTTGCTACAAGTTGAATGAATGCTAAATTCATAACCAGACCCATGTGGTCCCAATAATTTCTTTTAAGCCCTAAGCATTTGAGTTATTATTTGTTTCCAAGTTGTGTTTGTGTTTATCTGTCAGGCTTTGATCTCTAATATGCTAAAGCACATGAATTTAAATATGACCTTTGTAAGACTAGAAAGCACAGCACAAAAAGTAGACATTAATTTAGGTTTGACTGAGTTAATATGAACTTAATTTGCTTGTTTATCCTTCTACACAGATCAAACCAACTTGACAAGTAGTATACCTTTCCTTCATTTTGTATTCGTTTAATTTGCATACTTTATCCCTTGTTCTCCTAGAGTGGAAGCTCTGTAGGGGAAGGGCCTATCTTTTATTTAAATTTTTATATCACCTCTCTCACCCTCCCCCCAAAAACAGAAATCTGCACAGAAATTGGTTCTGATTAGGAGGTGGTGGGGGCAGTGTTTAAAACAAGTATCACGGCCTTTAAAATAAGCACTGGCCCATGCACCAAATTTGTCGCGCTGTACTGATGCAACCAAGTCCAAAAAGTATAAAACTTATTCAAATCTAGTTCATCAGTTTTTCTAAAGTTTAATATTGCTCAGTGAAGAGGGGATAAGGAATTATTAATATATAATATATCCAAATTCTATATTAAAGGAAAGTGCAATGTTAAAAAGAAATCATGTTTTGAAAAAAGAAAATTTAAAAATAATTAATGAGGCTACACTAAAAGATAAGGAGGTGTAAGCCTTTACTTTCCCTACAGGGAAATGTGTCCATTAAGAATCTAATAAGCAAATATTGTTACACCTATTGGAAATGTCTCCACGTTCCTTTGAATTCAAATGTAAAATTTCATGTCTCCAAAATCTTTTCTTCCTGCTTAGAAAATAATATTTGAGTCATAGGAAAGGAGAACTCTTTTCAGGGTCATATAAAGGTCTGCCACTGATAAACAAATTGAAAGATTATTTCCCCAGCATTAGCATGTCATTAAAGGTCAAAATGAATTTAATAGATTGAGTAGAACCTGCCTCCTTCAGAATACGAAAGTTTCAGGATTCAGAAAGTTTTCTAATATGAAAAGGCAACATCTACACCACACAAATACATCAGAACTTATAAACACTTAAAGGTCTGAACTACTTTCCCGTGGGAAGAACTTGACAGGATTCCTTGTTTTATAACTTGATCTTAAGGCCAAGAGTCCCCCCATAAAGATGGTGCAAACAATCCCATCACACAGCACATAAAGTCATAATGAGAAAGCAAAGTCATCATTTAGTAATAGGTGCTTTCATTTAGCAATGTGTTCAAAAATATACCCAATAAAGCTGCCCCAAAATGATGGGAGCGGTAATAATTTGTTGAAGAAATCAGTCTCTTGCTATTATTCCTAATGAATCTCAAATACTGAATGGGACTTAGTTTAGCTCATAGAAAGGTCTAATTGTTGATAAATTGTATTACATTCTTGGTATGGAACCTGAGCTCTAATGAGTGAGATTTCTGCCTTATCTTGCCTGGGATCAGACTTCTGGGTCATCTTCACTCCTTGAGAACCTTATCCCTTTTCCCAACTCCGATAATTGTGTCTCTTCCAATAGAGTTGTTGTGTTGTCTGGGTTTGTCTTTATTCTCAGTGAGGACCTTGGCATCCTGAATGCAAGTAAATTGAATTTAAGTGAAGGAGAGCAGTGCAAAGTCATCAGTCTCATTTTCTCTTCTGGAGTCATCTAGGTCCAGTGGAAAGATATAGATCAGGATGACTGGAGATGGCCCTGAGGCAGTGGGAGACCTTGGTCTTTTCAAACTAAGGTCTTTCCTAGGTTTCAGTTTGACTTACCCAACATCTATTCAATGGATTAAGATTAGGTAAGAAATGAGGCAAAGAATAGCCTCTTTTACCTAGTCCAAAAAAATTAAATTGGGAGAGGAAGACCCTCCGGGTGTCTAGATAAACAGAAACAATTGTTATTTACATTCACTCAGAGCTATTGTTAGCCAATCAATGAGAGCCTAGGTGGCCAAGTAGATAGAGGGCCAGGAAGTCAGGAAGACTCATCTTCCTGAGCTCAAATCTGGCCTCAGACACTTATTAACTGTGTGATCCTGGATAAGTCACTTAATCCTGCTTGCCACTTGATCTTATTCATACACATAGCCAAGTATCTGGAACAACGATTTAACAA
>CM053773.1:143652944-143737793 GCA_028658325.1 Potorous gilbertii
TCAGGAATTCACTAAAAGTAGAAAAGGAGATATTCTGGTTTTATATTATCTTAAGGCTGAAAGGCTTTATCCTATCAATCCTCTTTCTGTCATGTACAAAACAGCCTTGTTGTTTGGCATTCATTTTACACACACACACACACACACACACACACACACACACACACACTCACATTCCTGACTCCTATATGTAATACATATGTATTTATATATTATTATGTATTATTAATTTATGTATTAATCTGTGTCCATATGTATATACATATGTATGTGTATATATTATCTGTGTATACACAAATATACATATATAGACATGTGTGTGTCTGTGTGTTTATCAATGAAATCATTCAGAATACAGTTAACATAAAAAAGGCATAGTGCCTAGTCAGGCTGTGTCTGGATTTGTGCTATCCTCCATACAGCTAATATTATATGGCACTTTAGGGTTTGAAAAGTGCTTTCCATATATTGTTCCTTTGGATTCTCACAACAACCCTGCGGCATGCTTCCATTTTGCAATAAGAAAAGCAAGGCTGGGCAAGGTTAAGTGACTTGCCTACAGCAGCACAGCTACAAAGCATCTGAGGCAGGATTGGAACTTGGGTCTTCCTCCAAAGACTACACCACCTAGCTGCCAAATACATTTCAGAAAATGGACTTTTGGTAGTTTCATTCTCAGATGCCAAGCCCATTTCTATTACGTCTTTATTTCAATTATACTTCCTCATTCTACATAAACAATGTGTAAGAATTAATACTCTTTAACAGCCAGTGCAAATTTCTTTAAACTGTCCTTGTCTAAACATAATAGGGGTCAAAACCACAGAATAGTTTAAATCACCTCCCTCTGGCTGCTATTCATTTTTCCACTGCTTAAATTATCATAAATCTGTCATAACCCACAGATAGTTTTGCTATCTTAAACAAACAAACAAACAAATAATGGCAGCTTAAGTGCAACAGGATTAACAAATTCCCTATTTTATTAGTCTATTATTTTGATTCATTTTGATCTAAAAATAAATGATTAAATGTATTACTGTAATTCATGAACTTTTGTGTGTATGTGCACATGAATAACTCAAAGACATCACGGATTTCTGGCTAAGCAACACTGAAAGTGTTTAACATTGTGGCCAGTCTTCCAGGAGTTTAAGTGCCTGGAGGAAAAAGCGTCTTTTTAAATGGCATTTTAGCAATATATTTATGTGTGGGTGTCAAAGAGTATTTGGGATTTCCCTATATTCTATTTAGGACTATAGAAACATTGAACCATATTTATTATGAAGCATAAAAATATTAATCAGTCACTTGTCTTCTAAAGTTCTTTTGTAGCAACATCTGGAAGAGATGCAAAGAGGTTTGAGCATAGTATTCAGCACAAAGAAAACACATTCAACTTTCTCTTCTTAACTGGAGGAAATTTGCATTTAAAAATTAAGTTTCCAAACGCAATTGTTTCTTTAAAACAATCACCTATATTGCATAGGTCCTATTTTTGGATGTACTCTTTTCTTAAGAAAAGACTTATCTTAACAAGATTATCTCCAGGCTGCTTCCTACCACTTTTTGTCTTCATTGCAGTATGTGCTGTCAGGCTAGAGTAGACAGTATAGTCTAGGATCAGCTGTTTTATTTCTCGTTCTATTAGTTCAAACTGAGATAGCTCGCACATCTGTTTTATTTCTGAAATCACTGCCTAGGAAAAGTGTCCAGCTCATTCTAACCAAACATAAACTTTACTATAAATAACCAAAGACCTAACAAAATAGCTGTTTGGGGGAAATGGAAGTGTGTTTAAAAATCTGAATTCCTGCAAGGAGAGGCCTCAGCAATCTTAGTTTTAGAGCCTTCTTGACAGAAGAGATCAGTTTCTCTCAGACATTGTCCCCAGAGTAAGTGAACTGAAACTCTAGCAGGAAATCCAGGTATTAACATCATATTACTTCCTAATTATAAAACATCATTTCACATTCTGACATGATTCACTCCTAACCCTTTTATCTAAATCACGTATTTGCTTTCCGATTACAGCCTGACAGAAGAGTGCATCTGACATAAGACAGTGAATTGATCTTTAAAAAGACAGCAGTTCAAAGCCCAGAGATTTTATGCATAATGCCTAAGATGGCTTAATTTGCTGCTCCACAGAAGTAATTCTGTTTGGAAGAATTCATAATGCAAGAAAAAGTTGGAGGAATTCGCAAAGATGAAGCTCTTTTTTTTTTCCTTTAAGTTCTATATTCTTTAAAGTACTAAGGTTGCCATTCTAATATCTTAAAGGGTTCTTGGATTTCTTTGCTGATACTTCCTGAAAACATGATAAGATGCATTAAGGACCTGCTATTTTTAATAATGCTTTGAGTTCTCTTTGTTAATTGGTACCAGGTCAACGTAAAAGATCATCGTGAACATACTCTAGCAATTGAGTTGACATTTTAACTTATTTCATATGTGACCTTTGTTGTCAGCTTATCCAAATGACTGCTCTTCTAAAGTGAAAAGAGACGAAAAGAAGCCTAGAAAAGTCTATTCAATTTGAATTATTTCCTAATTATTCCCAAAGAGAAATAATATCAAACCATGAAAATTTTAAAATATCCCTGATCACATGGCACAAAATTAAAATTACAAAAATGACAAGAGAAACTAATTTGCATTCTAATTAGTTTTATAAAACTGATTAAGGTATCTACTACGCTAAAAATAACAATAACAGATAATTAGTTCTTCAGGATGACTGAACTCTTTTTGTTATTCTACTACAAATGGTGAAAAAAAAGTAAGCTAGGTGGTATTCTGAATAGAGTTAGGAAGACCTGAGTTAACATCTTGCCTCAGACTTTTAAAGCTATATGATCATGGACAAGTCACTTAACCTGTACTTGCTTCTGTCTCCCCATCAATAAAATGGGTGGAAGGATAACATCCACCTCCCTGTGTTTTTAGGTGGATCAAGTGATATAATATTCATAAATTCTAGCTATTATTATTGTAATTCCCATGCTTGATCATTTTAATTATATAATAATCTAAATACAAAACCGTTAATCAAAAAAAGGTATTATAATAAAGTATTCTGTGCCAGTATAAAACACTGTATGAATTACTGCTAAACTGAATATTGGTTTTATAATTAATTATTCAGGTCTAGCATATAGAAATTAAGTCATTATCATAAAATTAGGGCATTTCAGTTTTAGATTCATGAGGTGTAAGACTACAAAGATGACTTCAGAGATCCTCTAGACCAGACCCCTCAATGTACAGATGAGGAAACTGAGGTACACAGAGGCGCAAAGTAACCTGGGCAAGGTAGTTGCAGATATCGAGCCCTCAGTCTGGTATTCCTTGCAATAAGCATATTTATATCAAATATCAATTCCTTACTACATAATTTTATTTTTTAAAAAATATAGAGCATTATTTCCAAACAATTGCAGAAAAACTTTCCTGAAGTTTATTTCTGAATCCTTTAATGTGACCCAAAGTTGCTACCAGTAGTAGCCTGGATAATGGAGCCAAATCCAAATTCAGGACACAAGCAAGAACCCCATTGACGTAAAGCCTACAGCTAAAGACTTATAATCTATAACAAGGCATGAATTATGATCATGCAGCCCTAGAGAGATTAGTTACATTTTTGGAAGCCTATGTAAATATCACATTACTCTGATATAAAGCCAAAAATATGAAGCTTGGTTAATTCTGTGGAAGGCTTTATCCTAACATAATGGAAGAGAGAGAGTCTGAAACTAGTTCTCAGGATGAGAGACTAATACTAACTCTGAACAAACATTTGAATTCAATAGATCAGGAGTGCTTCTTTCCTGCTTTTTACAGGTTGACTGACATCATTTTTAACTATTAGGTTTGGGGTTTTTTTACAGTATGGGATTGTGAAAGGTATGTACCTTCTATTATGGCTTTGTTTCTTATGGAATTAGCAAAAAGGACAAACCTGTACATCATAGGTTCCATTTAGCAAAAGAGGCCTGGAGGAATTGATGTCTTGGAGCACACCGGAAAGCACACTGCGGTTGACTTTCTGGAAGTCTTTGGAGTGGCTGAACTGCACCATGTTGTGGAGGGCCAAGATTTTGGTGTCAAGCTCAGCATCTTGCCTGGTGCGGTTGTGCAATCCTAGGTGATACTTGCGGAAGTGCTTAATCAGATCTGTGGGGTCATTGCCATAATAGCCATATCCACAGATGTTGCATTTGAAGTCCTGAAGCTCTGGAGACAGAGGTGCCGTATCTGAACTATCATTGACCAGTGAGTCAGTTTTGGACTTGAGTCTTACACCCCCATCTGAAGGCACTTGTGGGTTTTTTGAGGCCGCTGAAGTTGGGCTGGAGCCTGGACAGTCAGTCTGACCACTCTGCGCTTGTCCTGTCTCCTCTGTAGCCTTGGGTGACAATTTTTGTTCTTCATTTGTCTCTAGTGGGTCCCCTGATGGGGTGCAGGCTATATCTTGGGTGTCATCTGTATCTGATCTTAGAGGAGACTTGAAGGGCTCACAGACTCCTCCAGCAGCTGGAGATGAGAAAGCCAACATATTTCTGTCTGTCACCTCATCATGAGGGAAGGATGAAATGTTTCCTCCCTTACTGTGGCTTTCATAATTGAAGCCAGCCTTCTCATTCAGGACTGAGCTTTTTAAGTCCTTCTTAATGCTAGAAGATGGATCTTGGACATGCAGGCAATGACCCTCCTTGTTGTTCACTTCTGCACTGTCACTCTGGTCAATATTTTCTGGCATCTGATCTGCAGAAAAGTCTTTATTCCTTCCAGATACCTTGCTCTCCGTACCTATAGGTTCGAGGGTCTGCACCTCGCCTTCACTAGCAATGTTTCTCAGAGGGGGGTTCTTTTTCCGGACCATATCTGTAAATATATAAGACAAAAATCACATGAGAGCCTGTTTGAAAGCCACCCACTATTTGATCAGTTATTTAATACTTTACTTATCCTAGTCAATAGCATGCATTGTGTTAAGAATACTAAACATCATATTGCAGTTCTAGAAAAAAATGTTTTCAAAAGTCACAAAAATAAGCTTGAAATAAGCAAATATTATTCATCAATATATCTATCACAAAGAGTGGTCATTTCAAAATGACTAGGTGAGCATGGTCAGTTAAAGATTGTCTCTTGCAAATTATTTTTAGCTAAGTTATTTCCTTCAATGGTATTTTAATGTACTAATAACATTTCTTAAAGCCTAACATTATTAAATTTTACAACCAGCATATAAATGTGATTTCAAAAGAAATACTTCTGTAGCCAAGAAGACCGGAAAAGTACATTTTCAAGAAAATAGATATCAATGTGTGGGCTACCTAACTGGCTTCAAAAGAATTATGATGATAACACGCCCTCCCTACTTGACAGTTTTGTTTTAGTGATAATATGTTAGATTTGATAAAAAAGGTTAAAAGGAAAAGAGGTTAAAGGTAATTTTTTTTTTTTAACTAAGACTCTATTCAGCAAAATACATAAACCTACCGAGGGCTATGCAACTAATTTATTCTCTTAACCAATTCTACAGAAAACTTAATTTAGCTCAAATAAGTCAAAATATATACATATTTAAAGGATGACCTTCCAAACCTATACTATAAGATAGCTACAATGACCTACACACTAACTCAACCATGTCTTTTTATCGGGCAATACCTTTATCTAAGGAATAATGTGAGAAGTGTCATCCTTGGTAAGTGACTGAAATTCCAAGTACTCTTGTTTATACATTGGTAGGACTTTCCTTACTAGAAGTTTCTTAGAGCTACTAAATTACAGAACCTGACCTAAAAAAGCTCTAAAAAACACTAATAAATAGATTTTAATAGGACTGATGTCACTTTGTGTAACATAAAACAATAGTCCTGAAATACTAATGAAATCTACATTTTTTATTTGAATCAAGGCTTACTACTTAATAACTCCTAGAACTAAGATTTTTGGAAAATAACATCATTTTATTTACATAATCACCCCAAAATTGTGTAATCAATTTTTACAAATATACTAGTCGACCTAATTATCAACCATTAGTTATAGGCCTTTTAAAGACTTATTTCCCATCCACTAATGGTAAAAAATTCTTGATCCAACCACATTTTCTCATCTGAACCTCTAAGTTACAAAAAGCATGTAATGGCAAGATGTCCGGCTAGCATTTAGATGAAGTTTGTGGCCAGGGAGCACAGCACAATTAACTGATCTATGTGAAAAACCTTATTATCACCAAGCTCTAAACAGTTAAGTAACTAGTCATAAATTGACAAACTATACTAATGGTACAATGAATTGCTATTGGTTTGAGTTTTTTTTTTTGCTTGTCAAATGGTTCTTCTCATTTAGACACAAAGACATCAAAAATGTGCATTCATCAAATTTGTCCTGTGTTAAACTTCGTTAAATCTTTTCTTCCCCACAGTGAGTATTGAATTTGGAGTTCTCTCCATCTATAATGTGGCTTGGTTGATATTTGTCACCATGTCCTCTCAGAAAAATATTAATTTACTTTACACATAATTTAACATCTTAAAGGATGTTTTTGATGACTCAAGTGCTATATTTCTCTTGGTCAAATATCAATAGCCCATACCATAGTATATTTTCCTTTTACATCAAACTAATCAAAATACCAACACTAGCACACACACACACACAAAAAGAAATTTCAGGCTAGCAAAACAGTAGGAAAGAGGGACTTTTTAAAAGAACAATAGTACTTGTATTTATTAAAAATACCAGTTAGTTTTTATTCCTAAATAAATGACCCAACTTCTTAATGGTTATTTTTCCATTCTATATTCAGAAACAATGGAACAACAAATGAATGAATGTGTACTTCTTAAGCACTTACAATGCACAAAGTACTGTGCTAAGTGCTGGGAATGCAAATAGAAAACTTAAGAGTCCCTGCCTTCAAGGAGTTCAAGGCTTAAGGCCAAACAACCATAACTCTGGAGTGTGTGTCAAAGGCAAAACTAGAAATAAGAAGGTGCTAAGATCAAACACTATCCTACGACACAGTTAACACTGAGAATGAAATAAATATTTTGGCTAAATATAGAAAATAATTTTGTCCATTTTGGATCAGAGTTCATTTAAGAATCATGTAATATCTTCAGTACTTGATGAAATAGTAATATCAAAATTATGTTTCCCATATACAGGACTTCATCCTACTGAATGTAATTCAGTTTTTTGTAATACAAAGGAGTTCCTAGGTATTTATGCTGAATAGAGAACCTAACAGAACATGAATGTGTGGTTCTTGGTGAGGAGAGAGGAATAAAGTGCTAAATAATAACCATTTCAAAGTTTATTACAATTTCCTTTTCCTTTCTTTTTGTTTTCATTTTGGGCTTTTTTTCACCCTTCTTCATTCTGTGGTCTGTTTAGTTGATTGCTACTCTAAAGGATCCTTAGAATTAATATTGTATATGTGAATGTACGTGTACTTTACTGGAATTCAATCGCTTTCATTTTTCAAAAAGACATATTATGTAAATAAAAGCACATTTGCAGTACTTCTACATTGAGGAAACCATCCACTATCAAGTCATAAGTTAGATACAGTAAGAATATAGCCACTCTCAAATGATTATCTGTAAGACAAATAACAGATTGCATGATGTTTTATTGTGTGCCAAGAACTTTTTCAGTTAACATTTTCACTTGAAAAAATGGATCACATACTTGTAAAATCATACCCAGCATTGACTTCATAAGGCATGTGGCTTTAGAGTGCTTTTTACAATTATTAATTCTATTAGTCAACTAGCAGGAGGCTAACGCAATTGTCTTAGAAGATGCACGGAAGACACAGAAGACATTTTGAGAGCTGATCTGTATATCTGTAAAACAAAGCAAAAAAAATTCCTTCCTAAATAATGTATACATAGGATTCTATATCAATATATCACACCTAGTGCACATCAATATGCCCCTACGCATGGGCTGTTTGAGAAACTGCAGGAATTTTCTTCTACAAAAACATGAGGAGCACAGTAATGTCCCTCCCTCCCCTGAGTTTTTGCCAAGCACAGAATGGAGCATGATATAACGAATTGTTAAGAGTGAGCACTAATAACACGAGAATTTCTGTTCTCAAGTGGACTGCTGACATAACTACTGGGAAAAAATACCTTAGTTTTCTTAAAGCCCCTCATCTATAATGACATACCTACCTTACCAACACCACGGGGGCACAGAAGATTTAATTAATGATTAATAGGAATGCACTTCGGTATTTTTCAGAAGGTAAAATATCAAGCTGTGAAGAAAGGATCATTATCCCACTGATCAGCCTTAATTATGAGCATTGGCAAAATGGAGGCTTTAAACGTGGGGGTTCGACTCCATATGACATCGCTCAGCTGTCACAAAGATTTCCAAATGTTCAAAATGCTAGTTCAGTAAGTCCAGCAGAAGCAACTGCTCTGGGTAATGGACCTAAGAATGAACTGATGTGGTGTGGGCAGCAGAGAGGAAAGAGGAAGAGTCTCTAAAGAATCTCATTTGTTGCTTCTGCAGTCAAAACTTGGTTATCACCAGCCCTGTTTCACTTTTTCTAATACCCCTTGACCTCTGGGTTGTGGTAAAGTAGATCATTTCCACATCTACCTAACTCTAATCATATGCCACACGTGAATGTGCCATGAAATGTTCTGCATTAATGTTGACACACGTAATGCAGCAAAATGGGGATCCTTTAGGATCCTTTTAAGGAAAAGAGATTTCCTTTTAAGGAAAGAGAGATTTTTATCTAGCCATTATTTTGTGCATGAATTACTTCTCCTTACTAACTCATATGGATGATATTCCATCTGTGGAACTATATTTTTAAACATCTCAATTAAACACATATCCTTACCTAACTGATATTTCAATTTAAAGCCCTTCACAGTTCTGTCTGGAAGTCAAAAGAGATTGACTTCCTACATGAAAAAGCCCAGGAAGTAGAGTAACTATTTTTCGGATCTTGAAGAATATGTGGGACAGGTGTTTAGAGAAAGGAGTAAGGACTGATCTAATGACACTATTCTAGAAAACTCCTGAATGATGCAACTCCTTCTGTTAATGCAGGTCAACATTTTCTCAGCAGTTAATGTTCAAAGGGAGTTGTCTGGAACATTGAGAAGTAAAGTGACTTAATCATGGTCATACAATTTGTCCGTGTGTATGTATGTGTTTGTGTGTGTGTGTGTGTGTGTGTGTGGCAGTACTTAAATTCAGGACTTTGTGGCTTTGAAGTCAATCCCTTTTGCAACACAGACCCACTTATAGAATAGAAATAAAAATATTAACCTTCAATATTCAATTCTATAATGACTATTTAACAGATTCAGTTGATTAAAAATATAGAAATGATTCTTTTCTTATGTAATAGCTGGATTCTTTGCTTTTTAAGAGACTCCACAGTGCACAGTGGAACTGACTTTTCTACTACAACCCAGCTATAGTAAAGCATGTACATGTATACTTCAGGTGTTAACTGACATGTCCAAATGACTGATTCAAATAGCCTAACTGGCTAGGTTACTGCATAGGATCATTGGGCATGTTGCCTATCAAAAGAAAATGACAGGATGAATTTCAGTCTAGATGGTTAAAAGTGAGGAATCAACAGAATTTGCATGATTAAATCATGAACTATTTTTTAAGAAATCTTGAGTGCTGAAGTGGAGTTAATTTGTCCCCATCTAATCTATTATCATAATATCCATCCTGTGTCATCCTACTGAAAGTTAATGTACATGTAAGAGGTGGGTTCTTTTTTTGTTTCTTGACCTTTTTTGGTAACAGTAATCCATTTAATAGTCAAAAATGAGAAGACTTTGTCATGTGATGGAAAAGGTTTATGAAACTGGGGTCATTCTGTCATTAACTAATTGTTTGACTTGACCTTGGGCAAGTTAATGACCTCTCTGGATCTGAGTAACTTCACATGTAGAATAATCAGTTTGGGTGGGAGATGATCTCCCAGATCCTTTCTAAGACCATGATTCTGTTTCTGATTTGCTGATTTTTTAACTACTTTTTTTTTATTTGAAAAGATCAGCAACTAGTGATGTCTATACTCTAAAAATGAAATTGTATTAAACGTCTAAAGTGACTGTGATATCCATCAAACCGGCTGTTCCTACCTTTACCTCCTAGAATTGAAAAGGGGGAGAGAGAGAGAGAGAGAGAGAGAGAGAGTGTGTGTGTGCGCGCGCGCACGCGTGCGCAGGCGCAGATTGCCAGGGTAGGGAAGACTAAATAAATACGATGGAATACAGAGTCCCACCTTTTTCAATGAACAAAGTAACAGTTTTCAATGAACAAAGTAACAGGCATGAATGACTACAACGATATTTCTAAATTACGAGGAAAAATATGCTATTTTGACCCAACTATCTCCTTTCGAATGTGACTTTTATAAGCAGCAGTTCTTTTGTAACATGAAAAATGTGACTTTTGAATCTTCTTTAAAATAATTTAAATTTTATGTGTTTGCTATAAAAACCTAAGCACAGAGGGCAAAGTCCTACTGGTCTTTAGCTTCCCAATGATATCCCTTACCATTATGCAAAAGCACTTGTTATGCCCTATGTCTACTAGGTAGGTCATGAATTATATTTTCCAGTTAGCTTTTGAGAAACAAGGAACAGGAAACTATTTCTTTTGATCAAAAATCCCCCATAAAGAATTTCAGGAATTGGACAAGTGATATCAAAATAAAAAGCAGGTCAAGTCTTGGTCCTCGAAACCTAGATAGCTTCCATATGATCAACTTAGCAGAAACAGTTTTGTAAGAACATATGTGTCTGTTCATTGACTTGAGTGGGGGAGGAGGGGTGAATCTCACTTGAGTACTGTCTATTTCATATATACAGATCAAAATCAGATTGCTTAAGTGAACTATAAAATACAAGGAAACACATTGTTTATGCTATTTCCAAGAAAAAGTAACTGAAAATGTTTAAATATTTTCTCTTTCTTTCAGTTCTAATACAATGGCTGAACATTAGATTTCTTTCTCTTAGAAAATGCTTCAAACTTCATTAGTCAAAGCCAGAACCTAGTCTTTTGCTATTCATTTTCATCTAATTTACTCTTTGCATTGATTACCCACCAGTCTTTAAAGGTATTTTTGGACACCTTAAATCCTGTTGAGATAGAAAGTGTCATCACCTTCAAACAACTTCCATCAAATAAATGTCTTATTAATTCACATCAAATTAATCCAAAGTGATCTCCTCTATTAACATATGCTTCAGAGCACAGAGCACATTAGTAGTCATCTGGACACTAGAATAAATCCAAGCCTCTCTCCAAGATAAAATAGACACTATTTAGCTAACCCATTTCAAAGTGTTTCAATTGTAGCCCAAACACATTTTACTCAAGTCTTTGATTCCATCATGCCATATTCTCCACATTTTAACCTCATTTCATCCCAAATTTACAAATTAGGATTTAAGACAACTGCCTACAAAAGAACATAAATTGAAGTTTACTACAATTAGATGTATAAGAGCCATATTCACCTTCTAGAGTGTGCTTAACTTTTACTGTGACAAAACTGCAAGTTAAAACAAACTATTATTGAAATACTTCCTACAGGATGTTTTGCTCAGATTCAGACCTAATCTTTGGTTAGCACATGAAATCCTCAGTAAAAGAGATTGGGAATATACTGAAAACAATATACAATTTATTCATCTGTTTTGCAGTGTGAGGCATATAAAATATAGAAAATGAAGAAACACTATAGCTTATCAAAAGAATGGGATTTTAAAAGGAATGAAATGGTAAAAAATAAATCACACTTCAAAGAACTGGAATTTCAAACAACATGATTACAATTCCCCTTTGTCTTAACTAGGAGCAGTGGGGGAATAAATGATTGCCCTAGGAGTCAGAAAAACCTAGGTTTAAGTCCTGCCTCTGAAAAATACTGACTGTGTGAATCTGAACAAGGGACTTTGTCCCATAAACTGCTGATCTGAATTGCTAGGAACTTCTGTACTAAGAGGGCTCATACATTGCCAAAATCATAGTTCAAGAACCATCTCTCTCCTCAACCCACAACAACAAAAGTCTTAAATGGATAGCAGGTGGTCAATCATCATGGGTAACAAATTCAGCAATGCTAGCTCTTTGTGACTTGAGGAGTATGTCCAAGAACCAGTATGTGCATGGATGTGTGTGTGTGTGTGTGTGTGTGTATAGATGCATGCATATATATATTTATATATATATATTAGAATTTTCTCTCTCCCTTCCTCCTTCCCTCTGCCTCTGTGTCTGCCTGTCTTTCTTTCTCTGTCTCTCCTCCCCTTCCTCCCTCCTCTTCTCTTTTCGTTTCTGTCTGTCCCTTTCTCTGTGGGTGTGTGTGTGTGTCTTTCTCCCTCTTCTCTCTTGCTTTCTGTCTCTATCTCTCTGTGTACATGTATTTATGTGGGTAAGGAGGTAGGAGTCTATGGAGGTATGTATTCTGTATATACATCCAGGCATGTGAATTTAAACATTTTTCCCCTTTGTGGGAAACAAAAAGGGAATTTTGTTTCCACAGGTTTAAAACTCCTCCCAGCTTTACGTGATAGCAGTTAATCAGAGTTGTGACCTAGCATGGTAAGGTAAAAAGTCAGAAACGTGTGCACAGCCTGGATGAGCTGCTTAAGGGGAAGCCTATCAAAGAGGAGAAGGTGAAGTAATGTGTTCAGGAGGCTTCTTCTAACCAATAAATGGGGAGATGGGAGATTTGAATTGGGACAGTATAAAAAGACTTGCACTGGTCTGAATAACTGTAGCACTCCCCTAGGAGCTACCCATTCCTTCAAGGGGAATGAACATAAAAATTAATAAAAGTTTTCCTTTTTCTTCTTTGTTTAAGGTGAGCATGTTTCTCACAGTTGGGGGCTCATTTCCGTACCAACATTCTTTACAAATGCAAAGTGGTGATTATTCAGCAACTTATAGAGAGTATAAGTGATTTTCCCAGAGTCAGATGGTCAATGTTATATTATGTTAAATATGGTAAAGGTAGGCCAAAACCCAAGTCTTTCTAACCCTCAAGCCAGATCTCCCTCCACTTTTCAAAGCTCTATACAGTTCATAAATAATTTAAACAATCAAAGATTTAAATTATAAAATGTTCATCTTAATAGGCTGACAATTAATTTTAATAGAATAAGAAACATTGTAAAGTTCAGTACACTGTGTACAATCACTTGTCAATGTCAGTATTAATTCCTTTTCTATAAGCAAAAATAGATTGCGTTTGTATGTGGTTGTTTAGCCATTTTTTTCAGTAGTGTTCAACTGTTTGTGATCCCATTTTGGGGTGGGTGGGTGTGTGTGTCTGTGTGTGTACGTTTTGGCAAAGATACTGGAGTGTTTTGCCATTGCTGTTTTGTAAACAGTGTTAAGTGATTTGCCCAGGGTCACATGGCTAGACTAGATCAGAACTTAAGATGAGTCTTCCTATTTCCGGATACGGAACTTCATTCACTACACCATCTAGCTTCCCCTGTGTTTACGCAGCAAGTTTAAATACATTTAAAATCCACTTTTCCACAAAAACCTCGTAAAATGGGTCGCATAATAATTGCCAATTTCATTTTACAAATAAGGAAAATGAAATTTGGATAAGTTAATTGACTTGCTCACAATCATATAGACTGGAAGACTGTGGTGGGACTTTAACCCAGGACTTCTAACTGCAAGTCAAGTGGTTTTTCCACTATACCTCTCTGTTGATTGATTAAATTGAATTTACAACTAATTTCCCCAAAGACTTTTTTATTCCTTTCTCAACAAGGAAAAAATATGGAAATCATCTACAAGCCAATTTTTGTTCCAAACAAATCAATCTGAGTTTTCCATTTGCATTTTCCAAACTTAATTCCACCCCCTAACTTATTTAAGCCAAAAAAGATTCTCAACTAGACTCTGGGCAAAGAGGCCAATATTCAAAAAGGATTCTCAAAGATTGCCTCATGGAAAACTCTAAAGTATATCCATTTATCTTGACAGTGGTGATCTGAAGTGACATTTTATTTGTATATAAATTAGCTTACCAATCAGGACAAAAATAGCCCCAATGCTAGGCTTCATAGGGATGCCTTTGGTTTTCTTCCCAGCATTTGCCTAAAAACAGCTTTGTGTACTAAAGGTACTTTATTTTTATGTAATGATGTTGCATTGCCTGTTCCCTCAATCTGTTATTTTACTGCAGAAAAATCTAAAATGATTATTCAATGTGCTAAAATAATTACTATTTAACAGTTCTTAGCTCTCCCAGAAGAAATCCTATCAGTTAATTATTCACTACGCACTCAGTAGTGAATCTGAGTTTATATATATTATATATGTGTGTGTATATATATGTATATATGTGTGTGTGTGTATATATATATATATATATATATATATATATATATATTCTATAGTATATAAACAGATAGACAACAGAAAGACAAGACATCTTAAAAGTAACATTGGAATTTCTAGCCTGTGTAGAGAAGGTATATTTGATGGCTTGGGGTTTTGGTAGGGTTACCAAATTTCTCTTGTAGACTTAATGGCAGATACTGTTTTGAAGGAAGACTGAAAACTTGTACTACCAACATACTATAAATATAATTGTCAAACTGAACGGAAGTAAATTTGCACCATCACAAGCAACCGTTCTTCCTCATGAAACTGGGAACTAACTCACAAACCACCATGTGCAGACTTCTGTGTTATTATAGGAAGCAGCTTAAAAGACATGGAGACATCTGAGTAGGGTTGGTTGGGTGATGGTTTAATTATGACTTCTTTTTTAAGAAGGGAGCTCTTACTAGTTCATAAGGAAGCACTATATTATACCAAGCACCTATAAGTGCCCAGAACTGTAGGAGGCATGGGGATATAAGTATACAGAATAAAATCATCACTATTCACAAGGAACTGACATTCTAATTAAGAAGAGGTGAGGAAAAAAGGCATAGCTAAACGAATATTTAAAAGATAGGTCAGCATAATCAATAAACCAATAATGTGAAAATGACAGAATTGGTTATTTGCCGGAGTCTAAAGTTCAAACAAATTAATAAACTTCCAGACAAATACCATCATTTATACTGAGAGGCACCATGGCAAGTACACATAGTGCCAAATTTGAAGTCACTGAGACATGGTTCATATCCTACGTCTAACATTTACTAACTGCATGACCTTATTCAAGTCATTTAACCTTTTAATAGCTGTCTCTGAGATTTAAAATGAAGTTTATAATGGAATGTATTTCACAGGTCTATTATAAGGATGAAATGAGACAATGTAAGTAAAGTTCTTTACAAACCTTTAAGTACCATGTAAATGGATTATAAATCCATATACTTTGATATAATAAAGAATCACAAGTTCATAGGATCACAAATTTAGATCTGGAGGAAGTTTAGAACTGCTTTTGTCTGATTCTTTCATTTTACAGATGAGGAATCTATGGGACAAGAGGTTAGATGACAGTGTCACAGAGTATACCTGGTGGAAGTTGGTTGGTAGTACTTTATTATAATGAAAGTTTTAAAATGTATCCAATATTCTTTTTTATTTCTTCTTATACAGCATAAATATATATATTTATATATGAAAGTGCTGACTATCTACAAATATACATGCATAATGAGCTTGCAGAATCAAAATGTAGGGTAGTTAGGTGGCACAGTGGATAGAGTGCTGGGCTTGGAATCAGAAAGATTCCTCTACAGAAGTTCAAATCTAGCCTCAGATACTTACTTGTGTGACTCTAGGTAAGTCACTTAACCTTGTCTGCCTCAGTTTTCTCATCTGGAAAAGGAACTGGAAAAGGAAATGGAAAACCACTCTAGTGTCTTTACCGAGAAAAACCCAAATGGAGACATGACTGAAAAATGACTCAATAACAACAAAAAAACATAATGTGGTCCAGACCTATAATTTCATCAATGTAGGTAGCTTCCAGTGTGGAAAATGGGGAAATTCCCTCAGTGATGGAGATCAGCAACTCATATGTAACATACTATCTAAAAGCTGGGGTACTCAAACTATGTGATAGCACATTCATGTGTTGTTTTTTTAAATGAGCCTATAGACCCAATATGTGTATATTTTTTGCTTTATCATTACAAATATAGTGAGGAATCGTTGAGTATGGATAGTATAAAACTTGTAAAAGTAGATATTTTAAAATTATAAAATAAAGATGAAATACTACGATCACTAGGAAGTCACTGGAGTTCATTAAATAACACAGTGACATGGTCAGTGACATGAGATTTTTTAAAAAATCATTTTGGCTGCTCTGTAATTAAAATACGTAGAGACCAGAGGCAGGAACAGAAGACGCAAAATAAAATTTTCTAAAATTCTGGCAACTGGGAATGGAGACCTGAACAAGGGTGGCAGTTATATGAATGGGGAGGAGAGGTGGGAAAGCGAACAAATATGGATGAGATAATGTGAAGTTAAAACGCCAGGTTTTTAGATAGGTGGGGTATAAATGAGAAAGGGAGGAGAGGAGAGAGCAGAGGGGAGTAAGAGGGAGAGGAAGGAGTCAAAGATCCTGCCAAGATTACAAACAAGGAAATTGTAAGGAATGTCCTTATCTATCACAGAACGAGAGATACTTGAAAGAGATATGGGTTTGCGGGGAAAGAGGGTACAAGAAGATCTGTAATAAGTCCATTAATGTCCATTCATCCTTAGAAATTCACTGTCCCACCCAGAATGAAAATTGGGAAGTCGGGCCTCTTACCAATCACTCCAGTGTCACCAGTTATAAACAAAGAATTGTTGTGAAAGATTGCATCTATATTTGCCCAAGAACCAGTTAAATTATGACTGAGGTATAACAGTCCTTGAAAGGCAAAAACTGGTGCACAAGGATAGAGGGTAGAAATTTGCAGCATAGAGGGAGGAGAAAGAATAGGGTGGAGTTTGGGGGTAAAGGTGGGTGTGTTGTATTGGAAACAAGCCCCACAATTAGCTATCACAGGGAAATGTGTGTGGAATCTACCTTTCCACCCCATGATTCATTGGTCTTACAACCATTCTTAGTGAAGCCATAGCCCTTTTTTGGTAAGGCTGAGGCCCAATCTTACAAGCAGTTCTCATTCTACTTTAAAGACTTAGAGAGAATGACCAGACTTGTCCACAGTGACAAAGCCAGTATGTGTCAGAAATAACCTGTTCTGTCAAATCGGGTAAGAGAAGTTCTCTTCAGTTTAACTTTTTTTAAAGTGGTATTTTCTTTCTCCTCTAATGATTTATTTCCCTATAATGACATAAAATAACAAAATAATTATAAAATAATGAAACTTAAATATTATATATATATACATCCTTTATTTTTTGGTTGGCCAATAGGAAGTTTTACCTCAAGAAATATCATTTTTCTATCCTTCAGAAATAAAATTTCAGGTTAGGACTGGGCACAAGATTATCTTGACTATACACCTAGCTAACTGCGGTTTTGTATCTTAACAAATGTATCCTATACCAGAATCTTCAAAAGGCCTAGCCAATGATCCTATTCCTATTGGAATTTTTGTAGAAGACACTTTATGTCAGAACAACATACTACAGAGCTATACATACTTTGCTATCCAAATCATAAAGGTAGATGTGAATTTATACAATGACAAAAACACTGGCAAAAGATACTCATGTGATGTCCATTCTAATGCAGTCAGTCACATATCTAAAGAAGCTCTACCTTTAATTTAATTCTCATAATTGTTTCTATCTTCTACCTAAAAACAACATAAGCTCTAATGGAAAAAACACCATCTCTAGAGTCAGAGAATAAAGGTTCAAATCTCACCTATGTCCCTAATTGCATGATGTTGGGCAAATCATTTGACCTTTCTGAGACTCAGTTTCCTTATCCGTAAAATGAAAGGATTGGACTAGATGGTATCAATAGTCTCTCCCAACCCAAAATCTATGGTGCTAAGTCACATTTTTGAACTCAAATATTAGGATTTTGCTAATTGTTTTTTGTTTCACAATATCTTGCAAAGATATGTTTTAAACAAATTTGGTACATCTGATGACTAGTAAAATTCTTCTGACATTCAAAAAAATAATTAATTAAATTTGCTATGTGGACTGCTAATGTTTATTACAATTCATTAAACAGTCTAATAAAGTGGTATTGAAGCACTGAGATTTGCTTACCCAGTTGCTGAGATTCAATGGCCACAGCAGCAACATACAGCAGTTTGGTTTCTACTCTTAAAAAAAACAGCACCAAAATAGATAAAGTCATAGATTCTAAAAATATTGAGATATTGTTACACGAAGGGAGATTAGAGAGAAATATGATTTCATTGAATTATATTATCCACTAAGATCCATTAATTTTCAGTTTTCTGAATCTACTATCTGAGGATAGTTTTCTGCACAAAAGTATGCTGTCTGATTCTCAATGATTCATTTTCCCAGTCTTCCTGGTATTGCTAACATTTGCTTCTCCTCTAATTTGATCTTCTCAGACAACAAAGCATAGGAAACCAACGTCTGGGACCAAATTTTGGAAACAGTTGCTTTGTGGAGATTTAGTCTAAGGTTGCTGCCCTTGTGGTGTGGTATGACTGGCCAGGTTAGAAACACACTGGCTCATGTAGCTGGACAGTTTGACTAAAAGAAGAAGAAACCACTTAGTTCTATATTTACCCATACAGAAGAACTACCCATTTGACTCTCTTATATATTCACTCATCTTCTATTTTTTTAAAGGGTACAAATCAAACTCTGCTTTGTAATACTGCTGTAGTCACCAAATCCCAGCAGTTGGACAAGCAAATTTTCATCTTTCGTTGCCTTAGCATGGTGCCTAAAGTGCTTAGCACAATGCCTGCCACATAGTAGACACTCTATGTGTTTAATCCCTTCTCTTATCCCCTTAGGACATTCTTTGATGAACTGTAGAATTAAAAAAAATTCTCACTCAAGAATGAAAATAAAAGGAGAATGAGAAGAGCAGGGTCAAAATGGAACTTAAATTAGGAGTTAAAAGTGTAGCCTAGGGCCAAGGCAGGAGATGGGATCAGAGCAAGACAAAGAAACAAAGAAATTTCCATATATACAGATTGCCCCCTACCTTGAGAAATTTGAAATTGAAGATTCTATTACACATATTCATATATAAAGGGGGAAAATGGAATTAGATGACTGATAAATCTATACATATATATGTTATCTCTAGATCTAATATGCCTAATAGTCTATATATCATATATGCATAATTGATCTAATCTCATTTTATTTATATATGAACCTGTGTCATAGAACCTAACAGAATCTAAATAACTAAGAAACATTCATACATCTAATTTCATATATGTGTCTGTAGGTATTAGAGCTAGTAAGCTAGAGTGGGGGGAGACAGAGACCTAGAGAGAGACAAAGAGACAAAGACATAGACAAAGACATGTTTACATAGACACATAATTTTTACTGGACGTGTGATTACATTCTTGATGAGGAACTCCCTCTATCAATGCAGGCTGCCACCTTCTTTATGACTTACAGGCTTAGACAATTTCTTGGGGGGGGCCTCTCTATGGCCACCGGCTCAAATTTTCAGTTATATGTTATTTAATGATTATCTTCTTTAAATCATTCCTATTATGGGCAGGTAGGTGGCCCAGAAGATGGAGTACTTGCCCTGGAGTTAAGAGGACCTGAGTTCAAATCCTGTCTCAGACACTTAACTAGCTGTGTGACCCTAGGCAAGTCACTTACCCTGCTTACCTTAGCTCCTCATCTTAAAATGAACTAGAGAAGGAAATGACAAACCACTACAATATCTCTGCCAAAAAAGAGTTGGACACAACTGAACAACCACAAAATCACTCCTATAACTTTCAATTTGTATTACTAAAGAATGTAACTATAATCCACAATCCAAGTATTCCCTGAGCTAAATCCTGCTCTCAAAATCACTGCCCAAACTGCTATCAGGATCCAATATATTAGTAAAAATCAAACTTAGACCTGAAGAACTGATGAATTAGAACCTGAATGCTTTCTTCTAGACCCCAAGCACAGGAGTATCTGATATGACTGTCTTTTCCATCTCATGACACATGATTGGTGCTTTTATGACTACAAAATTCACCAATTACCTTTAAAGAAAGACCCAATTATTTCTACTTATTTCTCTGAATTCCTTTGAAGCATAATCTACTATGTTTTCTTTATATCTCACTTTTTGCTTCACACTCTTTTCATGCTTTGATGCTTTTTATTTATATTATGTATATATATGAACACACACATATATACATACACACATACCTATATACACACACTTACACACACACACACATACATACATCTCTTATATAAGATTGTAGAGAGGCAATTTAGCATTGTGAATAGATGGCTGCTAGCCTTGGAGTCCAGAAGACCCAAGTCTAAATTCTTTCACAGACATTTGTGTGATCTAGAAGTCCCATGTCCTCCTGCCTCTCCATTTTCCCATTTGTAAAATAAAAATAGCAATAGCACTTACTTCCCAGGTTTGTGGTTAAGGTCAAATGAGATAATATGTACAAAGCTCTTTCAAACCTTAAGGTACCAAATGTGGATTATAAGATTGTCATGATCTTTGAAATCTTCAAGGGGAATCCTCTAGCCCTTTCATTTTTATCCTACCTTTTATTAAAAAATTTGTTCTCCAGGGTACTAACTATACTATAGGTACGTTGGAGTTCTCCAAAATGTAAAAACACAATAAAAAAAAAATCTCTCAAATACTTACTAGGATTTATTTTCCTGACCACTATTCATCTTTAGTAGGCTGTGAACCTCCTGACATGAATTTGGCCCAGAAGAATAAATGTTCATATTCATCATCTTGATGCACTAACAACCATGCAGGCTGGGTCTCTGAGGTGCAAATGCAGAAGCCCACAACTAAAACCCAGTGGCATCATTGGTGCTATATCCTTTGCCCCTCCCCATTGTTCTAAGTCAAACCAAAGAAACCAGAAATTTTTATTTGGGTGAATTTCTGTTACATAGATGTACATAACATTTTTTTAAAATGTCTATGTAAAAGCCACAGCTAGAGGAAGGTCTATACATTCGAATGACTAATATTATGACTAATAAGATAATTTTATAATCAAAAATGTATATTTTTATGTGAAGGTATACTCTAAAGGAATTAATTTCACTAAACACACACACACAAAGTGAAAGTCAATGTTCTCTCATACTTTATACTTTTCATAACTGAGTTTATTTTATAATTGTAGTAGTCGGTCAACTACCACTTATTAAATGCCTACAATGTCCCCTGTACTGTACTAAGCACTAGGGACACTAAAAAGGGCATATAGTCCCTCCTTTCAAGGAGTTCACTGTCTAATGGAATTTATAATTACTATTTAAAAAGAAAATTTATTGGAGACACTTCAAAATATTGTAATATGAAATAATATCTGCAGGCATTTTGAACATTTAAGGTGACACTAAAACTGGATACAAATTTTAAAAATGTTTTTTTTCGTCAGAGGAATTCTCAGTACCAAAATTACAAGAAAGAGGGGAAGAGCACTGAATAATGGGGGAGTAAAAAGGCAAATTCCTTATATGACCTTGAGCCTCAGTTTCCTTATTTATAAAGTGAGGAAGGGAGGGGGATGACCAAAATGATGTAGAAAGACTCTTCTAAAGCCACTACTCTATGTTTCAATGAAAAGATATAGAAAGGGAGACAAAAAGAAAAGAAAAAAAAGGAAGTGTTTATTCTCCATTTAGATTAGAAACACTGACGAAAGTAGAGATCAGGACAATCTGTCAACATGGAAAACTTTCAAAGACAACAAAAAATAAGAGCATCACTCTGGATTTTTGTGAATAAAACATCATTTTCTTCTCAGTCACCTCTTTGTTCTTCAGCTGAGGTTCATAGTGATCGTAGTCAAATTGTACTTAGGTCTTCCATCCTCCATTTATCTGTCCATGCTTCCAACTTCGGTGCACACTTTGTGTACTCTAATTTTATTGAGAAATCCCCCATGCACCCATGTCAATTTCTTTAGAGAACTCCTTTTCTCATTTGAATTCTTTCTCTTCAGAATTTCCTTCTGTAGAGCATCCCATCTTTTATTGAGATGATTTTCCCTATAATATTTTAGATTATGGGATACCACCTTTTCACTGAAATCTTGAGAGCTTATTATTGTCACATCTAAATTGTATCACTTAAAGGAAAAAAGATCAAATCAGCTTTCTTATCCCTTCCTGCTATAAATTCTAAGACAAAAGAATCACTTAACCCCGTTTCCCACTATTTCTACTCCTAGCACCTATTATTCTTTATTGATGAGAATCAAGTACACAATAATTTCCTCTCATAGGTTTCTTTACAAATGAAAGGATGAAATTATCATTAAGGTAAGGCAATAAAATATTAACTGTTCTTCTTTTGGGACAGAGAGGCACAGAGAAAGAGAAATAGAGGGAGGAGAGGGACAGAGAGCAAGAGAGACAAATAGAGACAGAAAAAGACAGAGACAGGGAGAGATAGAGAAGGAGACAGAGAAAAAACACTACATCAGATATTCAGATAATTGAATTCCTTCATCACTACTATGAAATGCCTCTATGCCAGGCATGTGATCAGTTTCACAACCAAGATTTCATGTGAAACTTGATCAAGTTTCAACATAAATTTCATGGGAAATTTGATCAAGAGATTTCATGAGAAACTGGATCCATTATGAAGAACTTTCAATCTTATTATAACATTAAATGATGCAATTTTTAATGTTGTCTGTTCCTCAACTTTCATTAAATTAGACAATTAAGAGAGTCTGGAAAAAACTGCAGTTTAGGGTCATTTGTACAGAAGAACCTTGTCCCAATGATGAAAATTTGTGAAACTCGGAGTAAATACCCACCAAACCCTGTCACAAATTCTTAAAGCAGTGGGGAAGACCCTGATATTAGAACTGAGTTTTTTCATTTGTTCTGATCTGTGATATCATTGACATAGAGAACCTTCTGGTGTGGAAAACACTCCATCAATGTAGATCAAAAACCTTACCTGTATCTTGTATATAGTCTATAAAAATTACCTAGGGAGTACTGGGAAGTTAAGTGAATTGTCAGCTAAAATGTGTGGGAACCAGGGCTTGGACACAGATCATGCTGATGCCAAGGTTAGTCCTCTGTTCCACCATACAGACTCTGACAGAATTCCCTTCCAAACCCCACCCATAAAAAGCAAAAGGAATGTTTATAATCTGACTAGATTATACTTATAATACATTGTTTTAATGACATAAAGATTACAGGCAATATTTTCAAAGGTTCATAGTATTTAGAGGGGAGAAATCCCTAAGAAACCATATAATCCAACAGCCTAAGTCTACTAATGAGGTTACCTAGATGCAGAAAAATGAAAAAATGCTCACCCAGTCTTATAAAGGTGATAAACAACAGAGTAAGTATTCAAAGCAATATGGAACACAAGATCAAAGATATTTCCTGAGGTCAACGTCCATTCAACACACAGTTCTCTATTATCTAGATCTAGAATTACTGCCAGTAAAATGTAGAATGCTCACAGTAAAGTCACTCAGCCATTAAGGACACAGAGGCAACACAACATAGTGAATGGAGAGTTGGTTTTAAAGGATCAAACCCAGCCTCTTGCATATACTGGCTTCATGACCCTGGACATGACTGAGCCTCTCACTGTTTAAGGTAGCTTTCTTCTTATAAGTTGCAGACAAGGTGCCAAACTGCATTGGGAGAGGAAGTTTTCTCACCCAGGAATTCCCTATATCAATAAAACCACAGGCCTAGACCTTAATCTTCAGTCTCTTTAATGAACAAGGTCTCTTTAATGAACATGCACCCTTTCAAAAGCATTCCATTTAAATTCACACACACACACACACACACACACACACACACACACACACACACACACACACACACACACACATGAGATTAGAGACAGTATTCTCCAATGGATAGAAAACTGTACTCAGAATAAGGAAGACCTGGCTACAACTTGCTCCTCTGACAGGGACTGTCTGTTCAATCCTGTGCAATGTCTCAGTGCTCCAGGCAACTCTCTAACTGTAAGAAGACATAACTCTTCATTGGAAAAGTAATATAACATGAGATCATCGAGCTCATGAAAAATAAATACAATCGTAGCAGTAGTGAACGTCCAATATGCATATTGCAAACCATGTCATCATTTCTCTGATGTCATGGCCTTCTTCAGAAATGAAAGGCAAACACAACAAATAAAATCTTACCCTGAATCTTTAGTCTTTAATTAGACAAAAGGAACTGAAAGAACCAAGAACATATAAGCAAAGAAAATACTTTTGTGGTGGTTCCATCCTAGCCCTGACCAATATTTCACTATATTTGACCCACTTTCCTTCATTTTTAAACTTACTTTCTCTTCTTTTTGTGCAATTCTGGTTTGTATGAAGTTCTAGTCCACTAGTTTGATGCTGGATTAACTCAAATATGTATTTTCTTATTTCCTCACATACTTCATGTCTGTAGATTTTTGTGGTACCATGATATTCTCATGAACATACTAATTTATTTAACTATCCTACAATTATTTGAGATATGTATTCTAAATTTGAGATTTATATAACTTTATCTGTGTGTGTGCATTTTCCAATGTGTTTCCATTTTCATTTTTTAGGGAACAAAAGAATTTTAAATTATGTATTTCAAAATTTAAACTTCAATATTAGAAAAAATTTTTCATTTTCTGAGAATAAATAAACTTTACTGTACAACTTATATATGCTCAACTTGGATAAATGAATATTTAAAGTGTTTTCTTCTAGCTAATTATTAGAAAGTTGGCCACCAGACAATTAAATTTTTTGGCAAAAGAAATGACTACACATCATCTAAACAAGCTAAATAAAGACTGAAGTCTGCATCAGAAGGAAAATACTCATAGGTCCTTGGAAGTGGTGAAGACACATTAGAGTAGAGAGTTTTAATTTGCACATAATCATTTCTTGGGAGAAATGTCACCATCATAAAATAATTATTTTTAATAATTACTTCTTAGTTTTTTACATAAAAAGAATTTTCATTTTTCCAATACAATTTTGATCATATGATAGTACAATACCAAAAGTTCTTATATTTGTCACTACCATGCCCAATGGAGAAATTTAATTTAAATTCTGGTAGTATGCCAATATCATAAAATACATATAAAGAGTTCATTTCGGATTTAGCTTTTCCTGAGTTAGGTATCTTGTACATAATTGAAGCAAATGATAAATTCACATAATAGAAATGAAGATAAAAGAACCTATTATCACTCATTTTTGTCATACTAGATAATACATTGTATTAGAAGCTATACTGAGCCTCTGGGGTAAGAAAATTAAAATACTAAGACTCCAATAGTTGTCATGTCCAGTGGGTTTTTATATTCCCAAACTAACCCATTCATGAATCCATTTTATTAAAGAAGCCGTTATCAAGACCTACCAAGTACAATACAACAGACTGAGACAGCTGCAGAAAGACAGAGAGAGATAAGAGAGAAAAAGAGAGAGAGAGAGAGTGAGAGACGATTCTTTCTTCTCAAGAGCTCTCTCACCAGCTACCTGGAATGACATAGCATGAACTCATAAAATAATCAACTAACAATGCAGAGTAATGAAAGATTAAGCTAAAAAAAAAAAAAGGAATGTAACAGTTAAAGATCCAGGGGTAGGGAAATCTGTGACCTCCAGAACACATGTGGCCCTCTAGGTCCTCAAGTGGGGCTCTTTGACTGAATCCAAACTTTATAAAATAAATCCCCTTAATAACAGGATTTGTTGTATAAAACTTGGATTCAATCAAAAGGCCACACCTAAGGACCTAGAAGGCTACATGTGGCCTCAAGGAAGCAGATTCCCCATCCATGATTGGAAAGAGGGAGGTAGCTAAAGCAGTTAACAGAAAAGGCCTTATGTTGCTGTTATTATGTATTATATCTTATATCTCTTAGCCTCATATATCCAGATAGAACTAGAACCAGAATTAGGTTACACAGGCAGGTTTGAGCAAAGATTAACATTGCCTATGAACAAGTAATATTTGGATGACACCAAAGTAACTGACCAGCATGGGACAAAGAATTCATGTGAGATGAGCACCGATCAGGACTGAACTTCATGAAAGATCACATCAGCTCTGAAACCCATACATCCTTAACATCCCTTGCCCTTTGGGCCCATCCCTTTTGATTGCAGAGGGTACGTTGATTTGATTGCGGAAGTGGACATTGGAGACTTCTCTAAGACACTATTTAAGGAGACAGCCCAAACATCGTTACTCTTCCCCTGGCTACAGGTCTTTTTCCCCCTCAACCTTGGCTTTTCCATTACTTTTTAATGTGTTGTCATCCCCCATAAGATTGTGAATTCTTTGAGGGCAGGGACTGTCTTTTGCATTTTCTTTGTATTCCCAGATCTTAGTACAGCACCCAGCACATCACAGGTGCTTAATAAATGTTTATTCACTGACTCAGTTACCATTGTAGATGGGATTCTTGTTTAGGTCTGAGTTGGGCTAGTTGGACTCTTATCTTCCTTCCACCTTTGAAATTCTCTAGTTCAGAAAGAACTAAGACCTCAGACCATAATGCATTCAATGACAATTTTGTTTGTCACGTTCTGCTCCCTGCAAGTTACAGAATTAAAAAATGTCCAGGAAGGTTTCAACAAAATGCAACCACTACCAAAGTTCTAAGGTACTCCAGGATAAGTAGCATTGCCAGAACTTGTTTCTGTGTTAGGAAAATACAGATTCAAGTTCTCTGGCTGACAAATACCAGTTAGGTGATGCTAGAGGATGAGCTGGGGGCAAGGGCACATTGTCCCCCAAGCAATTCTAAGACTAAAAGCTTTGGAGCTGCTGTTGATCTGTATTGGTAAAAGTTTCTTGTCAGGACTTAGCAACTTGTAATATTTCGAAAAACTACTGAATAAACATAAACTTTCATGATTAGTATCACCACTGGGACCACATTACCATGAATACCAGCAATCTGAAGACAGGAAGTGTAACCTTTGACATTGCAAATGCTATTCTAGTGCTAATATTCTATGGATTTAGGATCTTTAGTGAAGAAATCTAAGATATAAGTCCAATCAAGAAACAAGAGAAATATGTAAATTCACAAATGTATAGTAGGTCAATAATACCAAAAAGCAAGGGGAAGAGACAAGATGGCAGAAAATAGGAATCCAGCTAAACTCTCACAATATTCCCGTCCAAATAGCTTTAAAACAAAATCTTACATCAAATTTTAAAGAGCAAAGATCAAGGAGAGACATTTTTCCAACCTAAGATAATTTAGAAGGTTGATAGGAGAGGACTTGACAGAGGTGTAGGATTCCTCATAGTACCTGCAGAGAGCTGGAGCACCAGTTTCAGACTTCGCAAGCAGCAGCAGCAGTAACAACTTCAGGAGCTCTCAGTCCAGAGATGGTAAGGACAACTGGTTGGACAGAGATCAAAGGATCTTTGCTAGCTCTAGATACAGGTGGCACTGATTGGCAACTCTACTACTCATAAGCAGAACTAGGTCACAGTTCCAGGGCAGAAAGTAGCACTTGTGGTCAGTTACATGGGAGTTTTGGCACTGGTAAGGGAGCAGGGGCACTGTTCACAATTTCAAGACAGAAAGGAGTGCTAGAGCTTGAAGTTGAAGGGGAACAGGGAACCTGGTCATAGTTCTAGGATCAAGAGGAGCACTAGTGCTTGTGGGGGCAGGAGATCAAGGAACATGGTCATAGTTCCAGAGGGTAGGGACAGAGATTGTGGTTATAGGAAAGCAGGGGTCCTTTCTGAATACGAACCAGGAAACCAGTAACTCTATCTCTCCCCACTTCATACCAAAAAACTTGCAGACCCCAAGTACTAGCATTGAAAACAGCAAGAAAAAAGTCTGAAGCTTGATAGAGTGCCTCCCCACCCGTAGGTGAGCATAATACAATTTTAACATATAGTTCAGAGTCAAGAAATGGGCTTGAAAAATGAGCAAGCTAATAAAAAAGAACCTGACCAGGGAAAGCTACTGCCATGGCAGGGAAGATTAAGACATAAACTCAGAAGATAACAATGTGGAAATAGCTATAATCAAAGTCCCAAAGAAAGATCCTAATTGGACTCAAGTCCAACAAGAATTCCTGAAAGAATTAAAGAAATAAAAGCAACAGAGGGAAAATTGGAGAAAAAAAGAGAGTAATGCAAGAAAATTATGAAAAGAAAAGTAACAGCTTGATAAAAGAGGCAAAGAAGAAAGATAACACTTTAAAAATAACACTTTTAAAAAATAGAACTGGCTGAATGAAGGCACAAAAATTCACAGAAGAACTCCTTTAAAGCAGAATAGGCCCAAAAGAAAAGGCACAAAATTTTACTGAAGAAAATAATTCCTTAAAAATTTGAATTGCACAGCTGAAAATTATTGACTCCATGAGATTACAAGAGACAATAAAGAAAAGTCAAAAGAATGGGCAGGAAGAAAGAAAAGAGAAAATGATATATCCCATTCCCCAAAAAAATAACTGACCTGGAAAACAGATTGAGAAAAGATAATTTATAAGATTATATGAAACTCATGACCAAAGAAAAAGCCTAAACATCTTATCTCAGGAAATATCCAGAAAAGTGGCCCCAATATCTTAAATTCAGAAGATAAAATAGAAATCAGAAGAATCCACCTATCACTTCCTGAAAGAGATACCAAAATGAAAACTGCCAGGAATATTATAGTCAAAATCCAGAACTTTAAGTGGCAAGAAAGAATTCATTTAATATTATGAAGCCATAGGATCACACAAGATTTAGTAGCTTTCATATTAAAGGAGTAAAAGGTTTGGGATATAATATTAAGGAAAAAGAGCTAGAATTACAACCAAGAATAATTTATTCTGAAAAACTGAGTATAACTGTTGGTGGAATTATGAAGTAGTCCAATCACTCTGGAGAACAATTTGGAACTATACCCAAAGGATTATAAACTTGGGCATACCCAGTGATCCAAAGATATCAAAGGAAAAATAAAAGAACTTATATGTATAAAAATATTTATAGGAGCTCTTTTTGTTGTGACAAAGAACTGGAAATTGAGAGGATGCTTATCAATGGGGGGATGGTTGAGCAAGTTGTGTGATGTGATTTTGTTGGAGTACTATTTTGCTATAAGAAATGATGTGAATGATTTCAGTAAAATACATGAGAAGACTATTTGAACTGATGCTAAGTGAAATGAGAAGAACTGAGAGATCACTGGGCAATCACAGTTACAACAGCAATGCTGTAACGAAGATCAACTGTGAAAGACTTGGCTATGCTGATCAGTACAATGATCCAAGAAAATAAGAAAATTTCACCTCCAGAGAGTTAACTGATAAACTTCGGGGTAAAAATTGAAAATATAAATTTCTCACTTTATTTTTGTTGGGTTGTTTTTTTGGTGATGTGGCTAATACAGAAACATGTTTTGCATGATTTCCTGTGTATAACTGATATGTTGTTTGTATTCTCAGTGGATGGAGGACAGGTCTGAGAGAATATGTAATTCAATTTAAAAAAAAGAATGTTAAAAATAAATAATAATTTTTTTAAATAGTGCTAAAAATCAATCCAGATCTATACAATGTCATTAGCCAAAGCCACCTGATGTTTTGCATGAATTGGAGCTGATATTTGCCAATATAATGGAAGTTCCTTGAGATCAGGTATTGTCTCACTTTGGAATTTATACATTCTAGTGTGCAACAAAGTCCACAGCACATAAAAAGTGCTTAATCGATGCTTATTTATTGAACATACTAAACCTCAACATGTTTGTTGGATTGAGCACTTTGTGGTTCCAAACCAAAATGGGTGAAGTACCTTCTTTGGAAAATCTAAAAAAAAAATACAAATGAGAATCTCCAGTGAAATTATATTTTAAATGATTAGGAAAAGGTTAACCAAGGAGTTCTTACTAGATCCATAAATCTCCCCACACAGAATAGTTATATCTTCCAGTTAGGCTAGGAGGTGTTGGTCTGTGTTTATGTTTGAATAGAAAAACTACCAACTGTTTCCCTATGCACAGTCCTCTTCATAGAACTCTGTGTGATAAAAAGGTCAGCCAAACTTTTCTGGTAAGAAAGCAGAATCAAATGGTTCTTTTTTCTTTAAAAAGTAGAACTTTTGGTTTTCCTCCTCTCAGGCAAAGTGTAATTTCTCTACAAATGCTCACATATTGAATATATACTTGAAATCATGCTGGCAGCAACAGCTGAACATAAGGCTAATGCTATATTCCTCCCTCACCCCCTAAGTCACTCCCTGGCAATTAGGCAGGTATTTAAGAAAGAGTATTAACTCTTTCCAGAGATTAAGACTATTTAATTCATTATAACTGAAGATATCAACTGAAATACAATGCCCTGACTGTCCTTTTGGGGACTGACGAAGGATGGAATGCCCTAGGTACATAACATAACCATTGAGTAACCTAGGCAATGAGAATAAAAGATATAACTTCACAGAAGTAATTGCTGACAGCTAATTAACATTTTTCTGGGTTTTTCAAAATTCTTTTGAAAAGTATATAACATAAGTCAGACTGCTAATTTGGCACACTGGCATGAGGTCAAGTTGATGCCTAAAATTCAACAAAGTGGGCCGCAAGCCCTAGTGAGGCTGCAAGGGGGATGATCTCTTTTATTCTGAGTAATGTGTGTGTATCTATCAAGTGAAGAACACCAAGACAAGTCTCCCCACTTATACTGAAGGGAATATAATCTCATCTATTTTTTTTTTCTTTTCAGGCTCTTTTTAGCTGAAATATGATGGGTATCATATTATAGGCTTTTTAAAGGGACACTGTCAAGGCTGCAAAGTCTAAAATTAAAGCTGGCAGCTTTGTTTAAGTTCACAGAGACAAAAAAGTCACATTGCCCATATGTGCACATTGTGACATCCTGGGAGAGTGAGGATGGTGGAAATGCCTTTGAAAAGAAATGAAGTTGGTGACTACTGAAGGTGCTGCCTGCAATATTACAAAAGGATCTCTTTGCCACAAGTTCAGAAGGACTGAACACACGACAGGTTCTATCTCCTTGGCTTTATACACAAAATTATCAGTCTTTGCAATTGAGAAGATCACATGGTTTCCAATATGGGCTATATTAATGTTTCTATTGGGAGTCATGAAGTGAGATGAAAATTAACATACCGGAAACTAAGTTTTCAATGTACACCGCAAAGGGCTAATGGTTCTTGTTTACTTAGGGAATCCTCAAAGTTCCTCCAGGTGACACTCATTTTCCCATCTCCTTGCTTTTACCTTATTCCTGGAACGTACACCTTTCCTACCTTTGACTCTTAGAATTCTTAATTTTCTTCAAACTGCAGCTTAAATTTGACTTCCTACATGAAGCTTTTCCTGAAGCCCCCAGCTGCTACACCTATCTTCTCCCCAAATTACACTGCATTTATTTTATATTTACTTATGCAGGAAGGGGTTATCTCTTCTCATCAAAGGTACACTCCTTGAGAAAAAAGCAGAGTCTCCTTCATTTTGGTCTTTGTCACTGAAGTGACTAACACAGTGCTTGGCACAATAACAGGTAGGTAATGTATACCTGTTGATTGATTGATCTATCTCTGACTTAGTCATTAAAATCTCTATATTGCAAAGTCTCATCTCTGCTCAGTATTTTTTTTTTTACAATGAGCTCCATTATCCAAGCAGATTTTAGAACCAGGAAATCACACAGAAAAGTTGTTATCTAAACTCAATGAGGCTGCCCATGGGGATGGGGGGTGGGAAGTAGGAGTTGGATTCACTTAGAGCTATCTTTCTGTTTTGCAAAGTATCTTAAAATATTTTTGAAGAAATATGGTAACGTTATCCTTCTGGAACTAGATACGTTGACACTGTTGCTTTAACTCACAGCTTGTTAAATACTGTTCAGTTTTTCTATAACATTTTTTTTTGGTTAGGAGACTAGAATCAGCATATGGGAATTGCTCTTTTCCTGCTAATCTGAAGCCATTACTAACTATTCATCTGTGACATGCACTCTTTATTGTAACTAAGTATTTTAGCTTAAAAAATATCTCGTCTGCCACATTTTTTTTTCTTGGCATCTCCTCATTTAAATTTAGTTTAGCAAAAACTCCAATTGGTTTTAAGTTGGATATTGCCCATAAGATTGAGGGCAATCCTGGCTTGTACTGCAAGAAGCAACCCTAGAGGTAGGAGGACAATTCATTCTCTCCAACCATTGTGTAACAATCCTTTCATTAGAGGCACACAGAATCATAATGAGCTCAATAAATGTGTTTCAAAATAGGTTATCAAATTACCATCATATAGAAATGGCTTCCAGTTACTTAAGCCTTGAATTGAAAACAACTACGATTTGGACACACATGCTCAATTTTCCTAAACTATTATATCTAAGGGAGGTAAGTAATGATTCGTTTTGGGGGAGTTTTTTAAATTATTTATTCTAGCCAGGATCCAAGTGCCTCACAGTCTTATGCCACTGTTTGGCATGAAATAAACAAGTAACTGTGTCAAACTGACAAAGCAGTACTAAGGCATCTGTATTGAAATTCATTCAGTGATTTTCACTGCTTGTGAGGTTTTTGGGGGGGTGAAGAGGGAAGTTCTTGAATGAGTCCCAGGTCTTACTTCATTGTCTGAAGAGCTCAATTCTGATCTATATAAAAATAAAATAAAATTATAGAAAGCAACTTCTGTAATTAAATCCACCAAACTATGCAGGATCCTATTTTCATTTAACTTTTAGACTCCTCATTACAGCTATCCATCTACATAGGTCTTCACTTTGGCTCCCCTGATATGTTAGTAATTGCAAGAATTTTTGTTCACAATAAAAATCCATCCCAACATATCAACTTTCTTATTCATCCCATAAAATGACAATTTCTCTGTGGGTCAATATTTAGATAGTCTTTGGGTTTTAGATAAGTAGCTATATACAGTGTAAATTTTAAAGAGTATATGATCAAGCTCAGTTCTGTAGTCAACACATTTTTTTCTTTAAAAAATGCATCTAGTGAGACAATCATGAAGTTTTCTTTACTACTACTTCCGACCCCTCCCCCCCAAAAAAACAACCCAACAACAATTAGCCTGGAAGTTAAAGTACAAGTCTTGAAGTTCAGAATTCAGAGTAGGAATAATACTTTAAGATTGAATTGCTATAATGTAACCTCTACCCCAGAATTTCCTGTAAATATGACGACCTTAATGTATTACAATTCATTTTTATTCATGAAGTACTTTGGCACATTATCCAGAGAATTCCAAGTGCTTTATGAATATTATGCAAATTAAAAAGAAAGTCTCTAAACAAATCAAAGCATAAATAAATGAGTAAACAAATGGATAAATGATACACAAATAAAGCAAGAGACAGTGACAGAGAAAGAAGAGAACAGAATCGAAGAGAGAAGCAGGAAAAGGTGAAAAAAAGATAAGAGAAAAAAAGAAAACTAGTTCTCAGTAATATTATTCTTTAAAAAAGATATTGATAATTGGTAAGATGATGGTTGAATAAGGTTGTGACAAAGTCTCCACTATAGTGAAAGGGGAAGAGAGGGAGAATAATGCCTCTGGAAACTCAGTTCTTGTCAATGATCAGGGACTTAAAGAGGAGGAAGTAAAATGTCATGAAATAAACTCAAAAATTGCCTCATAGGTAAGGACAGGAAGTGGGTCTATGACTTCATTTACATGAGAAACATCTGAACAAGAAAGTGCCTTCTATTAATACATGTAGGGTACTTCTCTGTAACTTAATCTTAGTTGTCTAGAGAACTGAGAGGTTAAGTACCTTGGTCTGGGTCTCACAGCTGAAGAAGAATAGTTTTTAGGCTCAAAAGAAAGGTGATATGTTATAACTATACAGTAGTATGAATGTGCACCTAAACTAATCTGAAAGGCTAGGTGACTGATAGACCAAAGAATAAAATGTGAAGGAAGGGATAAGCAAGGATAAAACTGAAAAAAAAATGTATCTTAAAATGTCTCATTTTAAAATGGAGACTAGGCAGATGGTATGTTTAGTATGCAGAATAAAATGAAGGTGTAGAGCCTCCAAAAGTGATGAGTCAACATCAAGATTAGTTGACATGACTCCATACCAGTAGAATGTAAGCTTCTCTCTACCCCCGCCATTCACCCACCCTTTAGTATCCCTAGGGTACCATGTCTCTTACAGAATATAGATAGTTCTCTCTTTACTTAAGTGAACCAATCTACTAACCTCTCCTTAAAGCAACTTTCACATGATGCAAATTTGCCCTTACCCACTCATCTCATTTAGCCTACATAACAAAACCATATAAAAGTCACGAAAGGTACCATGACGCAGATATATTAAATGCTGTACTGTAATAATAAATAGAATTATGAAACAAAAGGTAAAGTTAATGATAAAGTATGCATAGTACTGCATAGTAAAGTCAGCGTAAGTGTTTAGTACATTGTCATTTCCCAACCTATCTTACCAAGCCTTTGTCAGTGGTAGTTGACAATAATGGGTTTTTTTTTAATGAAATTATTGAGAGGTGTTTGGACAGTGGCTTCCTCCCCTCCCCCCCCAATTATATACCTGATGCAAGTATGCAATCTTATCTGCAAGTCGTGTTTTTTATGTGGATTTCTTTTAGAATAATAAAGTTCAATTTTCATAATACAAATTTATATAAAGTGAGAATTGTCTGTTCCTCATAAAGATGTGTTTTATTGTATTCTGCACTAATTTCAACTAGAGGTAGTTAATATAGCTATTTTACACTTAGCATTAACATTAAACTCCATGTGTTGGGTTGTTTTTTTTTTAACTTTAGTGTCAAGTATTCTTAGACACGAGCTAGACTCTGAATGTTATAGATCCCATCCTATCTCTTCTCCCCACAATGCTGCACACTGGCCTACCCAGATCTTCCTTATGTGGCCATATCCTAAGCTCTAGTAATCAGTTAATGGCCAGTAATAACTGGGACTCTACAAAGTACAAGGAATATTGTTCTAACATATGAAATTTATAATGGGAACACCAACCAAAAGAAAGGCATCAGTGAGTTAGGTCTAAAAGGAGTAACATAGATATAATCTATTAGTTTGCTAAATTCTGTAGGATTTTTGCTTGCTCCACATTAGGCTTGCTCTTTCTCCATGTAAATATGTATCTTACTGGACACTGGACTAGGTCTGAGTTCCATAGCTAAGCAAAAATTAGGCCTTTCAGCCCTTAACTATATTTTCATTCTTGTTGTCTTTTCACCCTCAAGGGTACTTGAATAATAACTATGGTGGGGGGAGGGGAATGTCTAGAGAGAGGCCAGCAAACTCAAGTGACTGAAAAAGATCAAAATAAAAAGTTAAAAATCATTTTGATTAAAAGTCTCAAGTATCAAAATAGCTGGCACGGTATGCAGTGAAAAATCTGGAGAGATCATTAAATCTTTAAGAATTACACCAATAGTGGAAAAGGCATATAAAAGAATCTGAAAGCCTAGAGACTTGATTGCTGTCTGGTAATCTGATGACATACACACACACATATACATATATAAAGAGACATACATATGTGTATGTGTATATATGTAATTATATATATATACATATGCACACATATATACACATATATATATATATACACACATATATAACTAATTTTCAATTGGAATTTAATAACTCAGTTGCATAATGGATAGCAAGCTGGACCTGGAATCAGGAGGATCCAGATTCACATACTGCTTCAGATACAAAGTAGCTATTTG
This sequence comes from Potorous gilbertii, assembly GCA_028658325.1. Classification (NCBI taxonomy): domain Eukaryota; kingdom Metazoa; phylum Chordata; class Mammalia; order Diprotodontia; family Potoroidae; genus Potorous; species Potorous gilbertii. The sequence goes on from CM053773.1 coordinate 143,688,819, forward strand.
ACAAATGAAAGTCACTTAATTTCTCCCCATGTCTCAGGCAACTCCCTAGGTCTGACTTGCTAAGTTATAAACAGGTTGCCAGCTGAGTTAAAGAGAATTCCCTATGGTGTCAAAATCACATATACTTTTATACTTAGTTACTTATTTTGGGAACAGAACACAATTACTGTTAATGATTTAAGTATTATTGGTAACATCATAAGGCAATCATTTTCTTTTTAAAATATGATTTCGAAAGATTTACAGAGCTTAAACTACCTTATATCAAGGAACCAAATACTTTTCACTTGAACACACTTTCAATTTTATAAAGGGAAACTTATCTAGAAATAGATACATATTTTCATTTTTAGTCTTCTATAATATAAAAGTACTAGACAAACCAGAACATTAGAGCAAAATCAAAACAGACCACAATTTGGAGCAAATAGGAAGGAAAATATGTTTATAAAAAATGTATTGAATGACTTTCTCAAAAAGTACTAAGCAGAATTCTCTATTCCCTCATTAAATACAACATACCCATTTCTTCACTAAGATAAGTTTCTAACCAAGGAAGTATGTAATGTGGGGAGGACTGGTAACTGGTATGGATGGCTTGAACTATCAAAATTCAATCAGGGCACTTATTTCAAAATGTATTGCTTTGAAAAGCATAATGGCCTCAATTCTAAGAACATAAAAAATGTAAATGGATTAATATATACATATGTTATATATATACAAATAAACTGTGATAAAATGATACTGAAATTTTACTACAGTACATATCATTTTCTTATATTCATACATAACTATTTTGATAACTTATATGAGCTGATTAAATCTACCAAAAATGCCTTTCAAACTGAAAAAAATTTAAAATTCCAGAAATATCAATTTCAGCCTAATTTAAAAAAAAATAATACTAGTGACCCTTCAGGGGAAAATATGTAAAATTATTCATTTTAAAGCCAATAATATCTAATTCAATGAAAAATGAATCGAATCATAATATAATTAACTTGATGCTATGTTTCATACAGTGCCTGCAAGTGAAAGACTAGATTTAGGAAAGAATAACTTGATAAACATGTTTAGCAAGCAACAGAGGCAGAGAAAAACATCAGGGTAAGGGAGAAAAGAGAACAGAGAAGCAAAGAAAAGGGCAAAAGAAGAGGAAGGCAGAGATACAGAAGTAGGCAAACATAAAGAAATTGAAGGAAGGCAGGACACAGAAAGAAATACAAATGAGGCAGACATTAAAAAACTAAGAAAAGGGTGAGGGAAACTGACGTAAAAAATAGGCACAGAAACCTACCTACAAGCAGTAAAAGACACTGAGAAAAAGAGATGGAGACCACCAGAGAAAGAGAGAAAACTGGAGAGAGAGGAATCAAGAGACAGAGCCCACAACTGATTTCCGCAAGACTTCCTGTGATAAGATAAGACAGCTTGGTTGCAGTGCATATGTTACAAGTACAGTCGGCATAAAGTAAAGGTTTATGTAATGCAATGATCACACTCAGATACACATGCACATACACACACATAAACACAAAACATTCTTTTCAAGCCTGAGCTTAAAGGGGAGGTTAATAGGAAACAACAACAACAATGACATTTTCTTTAAAGAGCTCTTGAAAGGAAAACTAATTTACTTCAACTATAACAATTCATGAATTAAAAGAAAAATGTTACATTCTTGATGATGATTTAGTGATTTTGCTTTTTTTAAAATAAAAGACAGAAAGAAGAAAATGGTATTTTTCATTTTGGTTTGGAAGGAATAAAGCAAACGGAGCCTCAATTTTTATATTCTTTCATTTAAAAAAACTCAATCAAGGAAATTTTCTTAAGAAATAGCTGTTACTCCCTGCCTTAAATCTAAGACTTGCTTACTGAAACACAGTTACACTTATTCTGAATCCACTTACACTTCGACAACATTTCAGTAGTATTTTTGCTTCCTTAATATTCAATTAAGAGCAACATATCTCCATATCGTTCAACAACTTCCCCTCACATGCACAACGCAAAAGTTTGCTGATCACAGCTTTTTACTGTAAGAGAGCCAAGAAGAGGCAATTACTTATACTCATGTCGACTTTTACAAGGGATAACAACAATCCATCCTGAAAATACCCAAGCTGGCTATCTTTTTCTTTTTAATATATTATAACCAAATAGATTTTTTAAAAACTTTTAAAGAGTGTCAGGGCAGGTCATTCATTTAATCACCAAAGCAATAAACAGGGGAGGACAGTTACATCACTGATTAGGGCCCAAAGATGTTTAAAGCCTAGAAAAGCACTAGTGTGAGGAAGCAGTCTAATCTTTGAAATTCTATTACTACCCCGGAAGATGTAGCAACTCAAAGCCATTCACACTTACATGATGAAAATCGGAACTAAGGGAAACAGGAAAGGTGGTAATGACAAATTGAGTGGGACTCTAGGTGGACACTTGGCAGGCAGCCTTTGGCTTTTAGAGAGGAAGACCAAGTAGATATGTCCACTAACTTCTTTTTTTTATAAAGAAGGCAGGACTTGCCAATGGGCCCCGATTGGGACGATGCTCCGAGGGGCTTGATTTTATGCAAATTATGCCCAGCCCTGGGGCAAAGTTTGCATGCTCCTTGCCCCTTTGTTTTCACAAGTGCAAAAGCTGCACAAGCTAATAGGGTCCCATCCCCTTATTAAAGGGCACTACACAGCTTTAGGGATCAGGAAACTCCTGCAGCACACACGTGCTGTCCAGCTGGCAACCAGAGACATCTTCAGCAAAGGCCACCCCTCCTACATACAGCCTGATGAAGAACATTTTTCTTGTAGCCAAAACATACATTTCCTTCCTCTATTTCAGCATTTAGCAAACACTGGGACTGGACAATGATGTCAGGGATTATGAAACTACAAAACTGAGATTTTTAAGCTGTGGAGCCTACCAAAATTGCATAGCTATATTTCCCCAACTCACTTTCAACCAAAAGAATGTGCTCTGACATCGTTGTGGAAAATAACTGGAAGCTGTGTTGTGTGGCTTGTTTGTTTGTTTGTGTTTTAAGCTACTTATTAAACAGCAATGTACCAGTAAGGAAGCCTGCCCACTGTCATTTGTAAGTGGCTTATAAATTCTGAGGTAGGAACTACAAAACATGTTTTGCTACACTAACAATATACATTCTTTCAAAGGATTTTAAAAGATGGTGGAAATAATAGGTAAAAGAAGTCTTTCTGAGAAAGTATTAGTAAGTAGTGAGACAATGTGAATGTGTGTGTGTCTTTTCAAAGGAGAAAGGAGAGACTGAAACAGCAGTCACTTATTTTGTCCTAGAAAAGTTGGTATTTACTTATTCACTAAGTAAATCATCTCAGGATTACTCTTCATGATTTCATGTTAATGTGTTTCTGGGAATACATACTAGTAAGAAGTTTTGATAAATTTCCTGTACTGTTAAACTAAAAGAAACCTAATGTGTTTCACAGGTTCATGTGCTGAAGCACTCAGTCACCTCTCCATTTGCAAATAAAAGAGGAAAGTGTATGAGGCAAGAAAAATCACAAAAAGACCAGAATAAATTAAACTAAAGAATAATGATAATAAAACCTCAAAGAAATTATTTAAATTTTTATGACAAAAGGAGATGTGACTAGTAGTAAAAAAGGAGCCAAGCACTCAGTGAAATATGATGACTTAACATGGGAAACAAGCAATAGCAACCACCACCATCACAACACTCCTCTTCATAGCCTTTGAGGAACAATTCAGTCTACATTGCCATACTTATCACATAATTCTGCTTCTCTCTGTATGCATCATTATATGAAGGAATTGTCCATTCAATTATTTGTACCTTCCATGGTACCCAACACAAAATGTTGCACACTGGAGACGATCAACGATTATTTATTGAATTAAAGTGATTTTTTTAAAAAGTACAGCCTCCCTTCTGAGTACTCTGAACCTACATTATCTCAACGTATGACCCCATCAGGCTGTTGTCTGTGTCTCCAAGTGCTACAACTGTCCACTGTTAACATGAACCTGGTTCTCTTAGCATCCTGACACTGTACACTCTGCCAGATCCCTTTCATTACATGGGAAAAAAAATCAGTCCTCCATAACACGTGCTCCTGCACGCACCCACATGCACTGAGAAATTCTAACATATGGATATTACATCTACAAGTCTGTGTAATAGCCCTGGAGCACAATATCATCATGTTGTGAGGGTGCATACTTTTATCAAACATTTGCATATGATTACCTTGAACTGCCACTGATTGATGTAATGTCAGTAAGGCAAGACAAACTGTTGTTTTCATTTTCCTATCTATGATAAGCAAAATCCTTCTCTGATGCCTCACTATGGCATGAAAGTGACTTTGACACCTTGAGGTCTATGCCAACCAGAGCTGAAGTTCTTAAGTCATACCAAGATGAAAAAACTTTGCATGAAGGCCTGGTAAAAGACTTTGTCTTTTATTTCTGAAGACTAACAAATAAATTTAGCAAATCTCATCACCAGTAAGTAAGGTGGTAAATTTAGGAAAGCAAAGTGATTCAGGAAAACATCTGCTTAGGTACAAGGTTGCGAATTACACTGTAGAAGGTCATACCCACACAAGGAAAAGCAAAAACCTTTTACAGTGTCTGAAGATGGGCCAAGATTATGCAATTATTTCTCTTGGTCTCAGTTTCACCGTCTGTTAAATGGCACTTCTATGACTGCTTACCTAGAAAAGGAGTAGAATTTGATGTGCTTAATAAATTAAAATATGCCAAAGTATCACACTCTAAGGTTTTGTAATGAAGAAACAGATGACAACCCTTAGAGTAGCAACAAAGTGACAAGATTATATTATGACCATCATAAAATAAACCATCTTACATACCTAATGGTTAGTCAATCAGTCGGTAAGCATTTGTTATACAATGACTACGTTCCAAGCACTTTGCTAAGCACCGAAGACAGAAAAAGAGACAAAAGATATTCCCTGTCCTCAAGGAGCTCACAATCTGTCAGATGTATATTTCTGCTCTGTGAATCATAAGCAATCTAAACTGAGACATAAATAAGGTTGCCCACACTGAAGTACCTTGAACTGAACTGAACAGTGTCACCAAAAGCAAGGAAATGACTTTGATCTCTACGTTTTCCTATTTCTCAACCTCATCAAGCTTCATTCTCCTTTTCGCTAAGCTCCACTACAAGATGAAACATACCTAGGGAAAAGAAGTCAGAATATTAACATTTAATTTTTGCAGCAGAGAAGCCATTGTTAAAAATGGTGAATTGTAACCTAAATTTATTCCTGAGTTTGTGCTCATTCCTCATCTCTAGACTTCAGCTGTAACACATTAGCTACATAACTTGCAACTGAATTCTCCCTAGATGCCAGGAATGCTTCATAAACAACTAACTGGGATTCAAAGCCTAATGGGCAGGGAATGATGCTATTTAACCATGTCCTGAAAAGCACCCATCATCTTCTTTCCTCAAAAATACTATGTGCCATAAGAAGAGAAATAAAACAGCTTAAGAAGTTGTTGGAAAAGGCTTAATTGAAAAGTGGATAAATAAGCTATGAAATATTAAATGGCTTAGGAAGGGGAATAGGTGTGAGGGAATGGACATCTTGATTATTAGGCAGTCACATTTCCTAGTAAGTGGAAAGGAAATCATTTGATACACAAATATGCCTATTCCTATTGTGTCTTAAAAATCTGATCTTGAGGACACCTGTTGTAAAAGCTAACTGAAAGTTTCCTGTTAAGTGAGGTTAAGGAAAACCCAGTTGAATGAAAGCAGTCTATGAGTCTAATTTTGGCCCTTTAGCACTGGTGTTACAAGGCTAAATGCTCTAATTGTGAAAAGAAAGGATTTGACTACGTAAAAAGGAAAAAAAAAGAAGAGAAAGAGATAATATGTATAATTTTTATCTAGAAAACCCAAAGTGAGGCTCAGTTAACTGGAAAAAGTACACTTTTTTTATCACAGACATTCCTCTAATATTGAACTTGTAGTTAGAGATCTGACTATAATTCATAGACCTAGGTACTTCTTTCACTGACAGATCAAAACTTTTCTATAGGTCTGTAGGTTGTTCTCTAGGCCCACACACTCATCATAAAGCCAGCCTGGTGACAAACTTCCCTGCACTTGGCAGGCCTCTGAAACAGGTGTCCTCAAGTCTTCCTTTCTTGGTAAGAACTGACTAGAGCTATCTCTTCACGGCTACATCCTTTGAGATGACAGGCTCACCTCTTGGACATGATGAGTCCTTAGAGGAAGACTTAATGACATCCGAGTCAGAGGAAAATATAACTAAGTAGACTACATTGATAAAAAGATGATAGGAGAAGTAGAACAAAACAAAACTATGTATATGTAATCATAGTTCAAGTTTACCCTTTCTCTGTTTAACATAAAAGTTCTTAATGTATCCATGAATTCACTTTTAAAATGATAGCTATTTCTATATTACTGGTTTCGTTTGTAATATTATGTATTTTATTGTATTTATTTAAAAAATTATTCTGAGAAGACGTCCATAGACATTACCAGACACAGTTCAAGGAGTCAATCACACACACACACACACACACACACACACACACACACACACACAATCTTTATTTGTATACGTCCGTAGGATATAAAATCAAAGAGCCCACAATGATAGTATATTTTAATGGAATTCTATCTGAAATGAAAGGATTAATCTTCCTAGTAGAATAATGAAAGTCTCTCCCTCCCATCACCCCCAACACATACTGATAAGAATAGAAAAAAGATTATTAAAAGTCATTGTTTTCCCTGATTTTAATTTTATATATGCTATTTTGTTTCAGAGAATATAAATTTATTCAAAAACCTTCCTGATGTATTATCTTAGGGAAAAATATCATTATCCCAAATAGGAGGGAAAAAATGCTCTGCTTGGGGTTGGAAGTGATGGAAATCTGTCCAAAAGGATTTTAATCCAAATCAAATAAGAAGAAAAAGAGGTAGCACAACAAAACCTATTCAAGAGACTAATGGGCATCATCTACATGCTTTCAAAGGGTCTGAGATGAGGATTGTTTTAAGGCCAGTCCAAGCAAGAGCTACATGTTGTCCTTGGAAGGGCCCAGAATAACCATGGCTACCCTCACCTCAGACAATCATTTTTAAGGATGACCTTTAGAAGACCAATGGGACCTAATATACACCTGTCATTCAGTGATTTTTACAACACTGTGAAATTATATCAACATTTGAATGTGAAATTCAAGTTCTCCATTCATGCTTTTGCCTTTTCTTCTCTAAGAAGAGATTAAAAAAAAAAAAGACCATAATAACTACTACTTTTTCATTGAGTAGAGGGAACTATAAAAAGTCTGGGTTTTTATTACTAATGTTGAAAAACCAAAATAATAAAAGAAAATTAGCTATGGTAAATGTGTCATTAGGAGAACTAGATAATACCCATTTTGTAGAGTTGCAGCAGCAGCTTTAAAATAAAAAGTAAACACACTGAACATATATTAAAGCCCTTATTTGTAATTTCATCAAAAACTAGAAAATTATTCTTACTTGAGTCAGAGTGCAGTATTAATAATAAAAATAAATTTTAGTGGGTGAGATCCATTTTTATTATTTAAATTTACTTGTAGAAACATTAAGAAGTATATGTAAAATGTTGTGAATAATTTTTTAACTGTTAAAAATTAAATTAGTGACTCCTCAGCATCAAACTTGGAGATATTTTTTTTATCATTTTTCAATATGCTGAGGGGGACTATGGATTACAACCAAATTTTTTTTAAAAAATCTGATCCCTTCAAAGAAGAAATAAGCTCTAATTTCACTGAACTTAAGTTTTTTTTTTAAATTACAGATATGGAAAAATTACAGAATTGTTAGAAAATAAGAGGAGAATAGTTCAAGCAATGTGGAGAGGTAGTATAGCTTAGTGAATAGGGAAATAGACTTGGAGTCAGGAAAAGACTTGGGTTCAAATGCTGCCTTAGATGTTTACTGTGTGACTCAGAAGAAGTCAATTAACCTGTTTGTTTCTCAGTTTCTTCATCTTTAAAATGAGGTGGTTGGACTTGATAGGATTTCTTCTAGCTCAAATTCCTCAAGTTTTTTCCTCATAGGCAGGGTACAAAGAAATTATTTGGTCAAAAATTAAAGTTCTATAAAAGCATGAGCTATTCATTTTATCATAGAAATCAGATTCTAAAAATTATTAGAATAATAATTAAAATAAACAGAACAAAACACAAAATTTTGAATGGAAAGTAAATTCCTTTGACAAATCTTCAAAACTTAGATCATATATGAAACTCTTTCATTGTCACCACAGAGAAAGAAATAATCCCAAACAAGATGAATGCAGAACTATCAAATTGAGATTTTAACACTGACAAAGGGAATGATTTTGTTAACTTCACAGCAGGGTATTCATAGAGCAGATACTGCTTACCAACAAAAATGATATTAAATTAGTGAAACATTGGGTTTAAAACCTATTTTCAGCCTAACTGGAGCTCTGAATATTATACTGAAAAAATATAGGAAGAGGAAGAGAGAGAGAGACAAAGAGAGACAGAGACAGGGAATGTGGGTATAGGCATACTTTGGTAGACATACATAAACCAAGAAGCTACTCAACATAAAATACATTAAGGTTAATCTATTAATTAGATATTATCAGATTAATTAAGTTTATACGATTTTGTTGTTGTCCAGTCTTTTCGGTCATATCCGACTTTTCATGACCTCATTTGGGGATTTCTTGGCAAAGATACCCAAGTGGTTTGCCATTTCCTCCACCAGTTCATTTTACAGATGAATAACTAAGGCAATTAGGATGAAATGACTTGCGCAGGGTCACACAGCTAGTAAGTGTTCAAGGTTAGATTTGAACTCAGGAAAATGAGTTTCCTGACCCCAGGTCTGGTGTTCCATCCACTGTATCACCTAGCCACCTCCACTGCGATTTTAAGCCATATTAAGAAATGTCATGCTCAGCACTGAGAAGTAAGTCTCCCTCTAATCTGCCTTTTTCAGACCACATCTAGATTATCATGTCCAATTCTATGTGCCACATTTTAAGAAGGACCTTGATAAACTAGAAAGGATAGCAAAAGTCCTTGAGAAAACATCATATAAGAGATCTACTGTAGGAATTGGGGATGTGTAGATTGGACAAATAAAGAATTGAGCAGTCTCTCTTACCTGTCTTCAAGGGCTTTCACATGGAAGATGATTTAGAATCGTCCTGCTTGATTCCAATACGCAGAACAAGGAAAAATGGACACAAGTCACAAAAAGTGAAATTTAATTTTGATACAAGGAAAACCCTCCTAACAATAAAAGTTATGCAAAAGTAGAATGTATGTCCATTGGAAGTAGACACCAGCTCCCACCATTCTCCACCAAAGGAGGTCTTTTGGCAAAAGCTGGATAACCATTTGTCAGGTATACAGTAGAGACAATTCTGGCTCAGGCACAGGTTGGATTGGATGGTCTTGCCAAACTACAAAATTCCCCTTCTCTTATACAACATTAAGAAAGAAGGAGATAGTCACACTATTAGGGTTTTTTGTTTGTTTTGTTTTACTAAATCAAATAAATAATTCTGGACAGAGATATTTACTCAAATGAAACTCTGTTGTCTCCAATTCAGTCAACATGACTATCAGGTGGCTTAGATATGAAGTAACCTACAACCATGAATCCTGGAGGTTTACATATACAATACTTCAAGATTTTCAGGTCTTCATATGTATTATCTCATTTTATCTACACAAGAATTCTGTGTGGTATAATCGGAACAAAACAAAAATTAGACTGAAAACTTGGTCTCAAACCCCAAATCCGACATGATCTCTATAATTTTCATAAAGTTATTTGAAATTGTTAAGCCTCAGTTTCATCATCTGTAAAATGATCTACTGAACACATAGATTGGTGAAGAAACTTTTAAAAACCTTCAAGAAGTTTGCTTTATGAAATGTGAGTTTTATCCTAAGCATATTTGGACAAAAAGGTAAATGGATCAGTTAAATGTTGTATTTCTAATCAAAAGTTAAAGTCTTGGTATGAAAATGGAAAATATTATTCTGGTTCACCTAGATGCTACAGGCTAAACGAATTTTATGGATTGTAATTTTTCAAAAAGCATGCTAATTTTGCTTTTAAAGAATGATGCTCTCAAACCTCCACTCCACAAACTTCGTTTAATTCAAAATTGCATCAAGGTAATAACCTTTGATTAAAGCAACCTGTCACAATGCATCATGTAGTAATTTGTACGTAATGCTAAAGTTTACAGAATTCTTCATATATATTATCTCATTTTATCTTCACAACAGCCCTATTTTTTTTAAAGCAAATACTTTTATTTTCCTGGTGTCAAAGTTGAGGCGGCTTAGAAAGGCTAAGTATCTTAGTTGAGACCACACAGCTATCACTTTCTTAGGTACAATGTAAATAAAATGAACATAAAATTACATAAATCTATTTAATACTACTGGAAGAATACAAAAAAGCAAAGCATGGGATCTGGTTAATCTCAAAGGATCAATTGCACCCTTCTGCCTATAATGCTGGCCATATATCTATAGCATTTGTTACATTCGTTCTCAAGCAGAAACATACTTAATGGCCCTTTAGAGTGAGCATATGGGATTGTTACTTCTTTACTGTATACTATACATCTAATTATGGCTCACAGAATCTTATTAATTTTAAAAATCATGTCAGTTCTGAACAAAGCTCATCATTTTTGAATGAGATCCTTGGCAGAGACAGAAGATTACACCAACAACTCAGAGGGATGCATTAAGTGAAAGAAATGGCATAAAAGCCAATCACAGATACTTCAACAAAACTAATTCCAACTATCCTAATTAAAGCTGTAATATCTCAGTATAATTTTTATATTGTGTTACATATTTATAATGTATGCTATGAGTTTCTGTTATTATATTGATTTACAGAATGGCCTCAAAATATTTTAAAATTTGGCTAAAAATGTATATTTCTTGATCAGACTTTTAAGTATGATACTTGTTAGAAAGTTTAAAGCAAAAAAAAAAAAGAAAGGGTAAAGCTTGGTATTTTAATGAGTTCAAAATTATATATAATTAAATTATAAGTAAAATAGCTATATTCTTTGGGAATAATTTTTTTTTAGTGAGCAAAAGTATAAAAATGTTACAGGGAAGGAAGTTATTTTTCCCACATATTGTCTTTAATTTTCTCTTCAGGAAAAAATATATCTTCCAAATAGGAAAAATGTTATAATAGCATACAACATGAGACAGTTAATTTGAACTTGCCGATCCCATTTTCTGCCGCTAAAAGAATGGTTTCTGAAAACATGCAAAGTGAAGGAAATCACTGATTTATGCAGAATAAATAGACCATCATTTTGGCTTTTATCAAAATAAAATAAAACGGATAAATTTTCCAGAATATAGGAACTGAAAGGAGCTCTGAACTCTAAATGTCCTCCCTCCCCACACCTTTTTAAGCTTGAATAAACATATTTTATGGATAATAATGACAGCAAAAAGCCTGAGAGTAGTTTTGCTAATGCAAAATGTTCAATATTGAAAAGGGGAATAACGAAAATCTGTACTTTGGTCAGGAAAATCAACAAATAACCCTCATGTTAACAAACGCTCCTTAACACTTTAGGGATTAACTCAGGGTTTTTTCATCACCAAGAACAACTTTAAGTATTTAACCAAAAATGTTTTCCTGTATGATGATAAACCCTATCATTCTATGGACCCACATCTCAAGCCATTCCATTGCCTGGAACCCCTGAAAAAGTCACTGTTTTCCTAAACATTTGCTACACAATTACTTTGTTACCAAGTTATTCCACTTGTATTTATTTTATGGATTTGTTTTTGTCATCTACCTCACAAATCATAAGATCATAGAATGTAAGAAAAGCTATGATCAGTTCAAGAACTCCAATGAATCTCTCCTTCAATAGGTGCTAGGTTACGTGGTTCTTTAAAACTTAATATACATCTGACTCACAAGTCATTTTTCAAGTTTCTCAGCATGAGGGAAAGCAAGAGGATCAAACTACAAACATGGACTCATGAAATCAATGTTACTAAGGAGACTTTGATTTGCCATTAATATAAGGAAACAACAACTGAAAACCGAAGAAGACATATGAAATACCCTGTGTTTCAAGACTAATATTGTCTATGTCACTTTCTTTCTGGTCCACATACAATATACTCACGAATTTTAAGAATTTTAGAATCTCTGCACTGAAACAAAATAACATCAAGCATTTTAAATACCATCCACGTTCAAATGCATCCCATAAAATTGGAAGTCAGTTTGGTGGAAGCACACAGTAACTGAAAATTAACTTTTTGCCAAGAATATGTCACAACCAGATCTTAAAATTCTCTCAAAATTACACCACAACTTTACTTAATTCCACTCAACACATTATGAGTTTCTTCACAGAAATGGAATGACAGTAGTCTCCTTGACAGCAAACAATAAACAGTAAATTATTATTTTACAATATATGTCCTCCTTCTCCTTCTTATACTATCCGTCTTCCAAAAAATATAAATAATAGTAAGAAAGGTAGGGAAATCTTGCAGCTGGCAAGTTTTTGTTCTCAATGAGGAAATTCTTAAACACCGTACTGCTCCAGACACTGAAGGATTAGATCCTACTAGGGAAAACACAGGAAAATGGTAATAAACATTGCAGAGTAACCCACAGGAACCACACTAGGTCTCAGTGTAGTTTTACTCTAGTATCCCATAATAAATGGAATTATCCTGTCCCAAATCTCTGCTTGCGCATCACACCTTCTATTCTTTTCCAAAGGGAAAAAATCTAACTTTACTTTACCTTGAACTTTAAACAAGCTCTCTTCATTTCTGTTCCTTACTGGAATATACCTATATGTGAAATTATATGTTGATTTCACCATATGATGTTACACAAAGCTGGAGCTGACTGGTGTGAGGGATTCTGCTGAGCATTTTATTCCGGTAAGTTTTAATCTGACAAAAGAAGTTATAGTTTTCTATCTCAAAAATATATAAATAAATGCAGCCATATGCTGCAACAATCTTTATGTTATAATGGATTTTACAGTATCCTAGTCCCCCTTCTGTTCAGATGTATACTTTTTTGAGAGAGAATTCAAAATGAGAAAAGCCAAAAAGAAGAAAACCACATCTAGGCTTGAGTCATTTTTACTCACACCTTTCAGTTTCTTACATGTGACTCAAATGAAGAGCTTTATTAAAATACTTAATATAAACTAGGCAGGTATAAGCACATATGAGTATACATACACAAGGATGTATTCACAAATGAAGAATTGATACAAAGACATACAATATATTTGATACAATTAATCTTTGAAATCATGTGATTGTATGTGTATCCACAGTTATATATAAATGTTTACACACTTTCCAACATGTTTCCACCAGCGACTAAAAGGCCAATGGATTTAACTCTTTCCTGTCCAAAAGTTATTGTAATATCACTAAATTTAAAAAACAAGCATTTTAAATAGTTTATAGAAACAGCCTAACATTACTTTCAAGAACTGAAATCATTTTAGAAGTGTAGTGTTAATCAAAAGCAGAAGAAGCTACCATAAAAGGTTTTTTCTAAGTACCGCTCCATTTCAATATAGTTTAGGTAGTAATATATTATAGTGAATCTCATGCAAGAATACATAACACCATTATATATACACAAAAAGTGGCACAAATTTATTCTAAAGGAAAATGTACTACAAAATAACAATTTTTTTCAGATTATATGTAATATTTCAAACACTTTTTATCTGAGATATATAGTGTGATGAATACTTTCCCAAACCTATCTTGTTTGCAAAACTGAACTGTAAACTTACTTGAAAATCCATGTAAGAGAATACTTTCATTGTCACTTTTTCCCCACTAAATAATTTAAGAGCTTTGTATCCTAGTTTAAAGATATTTTTGAAAAGACTAAATTATGAGTAAAACTGTGAATAATATTTTATCTAAAATAACATGAAAATTAATGGCATAATCCCATTCTTAGTTAATATTGACCTTAAATATAGGTAGTTATTTTTTTTAGCTTCTACTGGTTAGCTGATATCATTTTTATAAGTAAAAATTGAGTAAATTATTTTACAAAAAATATTTACACTTAAATATAAAATAGGGATAAATATAAAAATCTCTTCAGTTTTCCTTTCTTCTTGAAAATGAATATGCTCAGAAGAACCTAAAAGGCATGAAGAGAAAATTAACTACTCCCTGTATTTCTCTTTAACTTGCTAAGAGTTATAACTGATGTGTACATGTTGCAATCTCAAAGGAATCACAAAAAAATTGGCTGTTAATCTGTCCTACTATTTTTGTTTCACTTATCTGTTTAGAATCAAAATCTTAATACATATAAGCTACAGTTAACAATTTTGATATATTAAATCTTCACTCTATGGAATTCATACATGTTATTGTGTGATATAATATAACATCTGCGTGTAAGTATGTTTATATTTAGTGAGATAAGCACTTTGTGAATGTTCAGGTTCATACATGCATCTTAGATGAGTACACATGTTTAAAGGCAGGATGTACAAAGATAGCACATAATTCAGAAGAGTGAATAATACAAAAACTAGATCATTAGCACTACCTCGCTTTTCTGCAGCTGAAGTCTATCACATAATATATATATATATATATATATATATATACACTAATATATATTATTGTCTTGGTTATGTATGAACACTCTCTAGATGTAGTGAATTTTAAATTTAAAGCATATTGTTCTAAGAGGATACTAAAAATGACTCAAACAAAATTACCGGGATGCTCACTGTATAATGGCATCATAGTTTAAATGTTGATTTGGGAAGTAACAAATTCTACATGTAAAAAATACTCTGTGTGTGTGTGTGTATGTGTGTGTGTGTGTGTGTGTGTGTGTGGCGTGTGTTTTGGTAGACTTTAAGAAACACTTCATGTCTCCCTCAGATAAGCAAATATACAATGATACTGAAACATATAGTATCAGTCTTCATGTGGTTTATTGCTGTTATACATAGTATGTATGCTTGAGTATTATAATGCTCAAAGGAATAAAAATGACTACTTGTGAGGTTCAGCAAAACATAGTTTCCATGATAGAAATCTATCTGATGTTTCTTATAATACCATATTTCTTATTTCCCAATAAACTGTCTTACCTATACATTAAAGCTACAGATGAAAGGCATTTATTGAATACAAAAAGTCAAAGAAAAATCTGAATAATTTTTTATATATTTGTAACCAATTGCCCATTTTTACCTCCAAAACTTTAAATAAAATACTTCTGGTTTTTAATTTTCAAAAAAATATCAGCAGTTGAACTTAGAAGCTAAAAGCTAATGTGTTAAATTATTAGAAGTATTTTCCATAGACTATTCCTATCACATCAATTACCTAGATACCAAGTTGTTATATTATGTTGCTTTATGAAATGTGACATACAGCAAGCCTCAAAACCAGTATTACAAGCTTGGCAAATAACATCACATTTTGGTGACGCAGAGAATCCATCACCCTAGGGAAAACTACTTGAGTCAGAGTAGAGTAGTCTTTATAGGTTTCATATTATATCTATAACATTTTTGGAAGACAGAATTGTAAATTATAACATTCATAAGACATAAGAGATGTTCTATGCTATGCTTTCTATCTATGCACACGCAGATAGATAACCAGACAGACAGACAGATAGATAGGTATAAATGCGTAGGTATGTACATATGTATGTATGTATGGTGCAAACGCAGCTTAAATAGTGAATTAACTGTTTCCTTCAACAGAAGTTATTTTTTTTAAGAAGCAACATTTATGAGATCCTGATATAATTGAGATTTTGTCATTTCGATAAGTTTAGAGATTAAATGAAATATCATTAGTCAAATCATGAATTTATCATTTTATATGCTATTCATATTTCAAACCTGCAAACTTTATAAAATAGGTCATGAACACCTTTAAAAGCATTCACATTTGATTACTGCAAATATTCAGATAAAAGAATTTTTAAGGCTGGTTGACCTTACACTTCAGCTATACTATCTTCACTTACACAGAGGATATATATGTATTATATATAATATACAAAATAAACAAGCACATAATTATTCATATATACATCACCAACGATTTAAACATATTTCAAATATCATGATTATTTCAGGCATATTTAGATGTTTACTTTGTTAGATCACCCCTTACTTTAGAAGTATGTTACTGCCAACTGCCAAAAAAAAAGTACACAAATCAAAATATGTTACCTTTGTTCAAACAATACTGCTGTTCATTACATAACAGAAACTGTCTTCCTTAATCTCTCAGGAACTGAGATACTGGTAGATTCTTGGAGTAGAGAAGATACAGAATAGTTTCAGGCAAAACTGAAGCATATTGTTTAAATAATCTTAAGGGGAGAGGATCTTTTGTGCACAACTGATGAATTTTTGTGTCATTTTCCTGACCCCCCCACCCCCCTCCTTACCATATTAGTAAACAGCTGGTATTAAATCTAAAGTTCTCTCTCTCCCTCTCTTTCTTTCTCCCTCCTTTTCCTCAAATCACTATTGGATTTTACCCTGATTTTTCAAAATAAGAAACCAACATTCACTAAATTAAAATAAATGTTGGGCAAACTTAGTGCTTAAAACCAATGTTTGCAAACTCAAAGATAAAATAAATAAATAAACCCAGCCTTACTAAAACAAACCATTAGTATTTTGCACTACTCGTGTAAACTATAAAAAGCTCAAGGATTTAAGTTGGCACCCCCTCCCCCATGGCTTTCTTAGCAAAGTTGCGGTTATCAAATGTTCAGCTCTCCAGATTTGACCATTTCTAAAGTTTGTGGATAGGAAGGGAACAAGATAAGAACCACATAATATAAATCCAGACTCTGCAGGCTTTTCTGCATGCACCAAGTAAGATATTCTGTGCATATTAAGTTCCTTTAACAATAACAGCAATTATTATTGTTAAAAATACCCTAAATACATTTTTCTTTAATTCCGCATATCAGTCAATTTTCAGGTTATAGGATGTCTCAAATGTGCTTATGGAAACAAACCGAAAATAATTTTATGAGATTAAATATGGGGTTAAAATTAGACATGGTACAAATTTGTATAGGGACTTAAATCCCAAAGCAAGATAAAATGAAAAATTTTGCTACTGAATTTTGTTACCCATCACATGGGGTGGGGCACCTCTGTCTTGGGTGGAGTATCTCCACTTAAAGAAGGAAAAACTGGCCCAAGTTGATTTGGCCTTTGAAAGTCTTTTGAACTTGCCAACTTATGAAGCTGTCCTGACGTCAATCAACATCACCTAGGTGTTTCTTGTCATACTCCTACTTAGCTGGAGAAAGTTCTACTTGTCTGAGGAAGGCCAACAGGAGATGAAAAGGCAATAAATAAAATTAGGATTTTAAAAAGTCTAGGGAATAAATTAGTACAAATACATCATCTGTGATGTAAAAACAAGGAGAAAAGTACCACCAATAAAAAATGTCCTTGTCTTATTTGTTAATGCTTCCAATGTTTAAAAAAAAAAAAAAGGATGCCACAAGAAATGCCGCATGCTTTCCTTCTTCTGCTCTTAAAAATCATTAACATCACAGTTAGACTCACTAACAGGTGGATCATTCCTTTATAGAAATATACTCACTGACTTGTCAATAGAGTTAACATTAATTTATTTATCTGGAATAAAACAAAACAAATGGCTTATCCGAATGAAAAGAAGAGAATGAAACTCCAATAGCCACTAAAAAACCAAATCCCCAAACTGTTAAGTTACTGTAACCTGAAATGCACCAGCCATCACAAAGAGCAATTGGAGAAATCCAGCAGAGCTCAGCAGGAAAGATTTTTAATAACAGATTGAAAAACAAGAATAAAAATAACTGCATCAACAGAGCCTTTCTTCCTCAGGCCACAAGCCCGTTTTTACTTGAATTAAAAAAAATGGTATTTTGGCCACTAAAACCAATCCAGAACATTATTAAAAGTTAAAAGCTACCAATTACTTCTGTCTGTTCTTTTAAAGCAAAGTTTGGCATTACGTCAGTTGGTTTAAAGAAAACAAGAAAGAGAGAAAGAAAGAGTAGGAGAGAAAGTTTCCTGCTTGTATAAACTAAACCACCAGGGAAGGTGTCTAGCCACTTGTAAAGCATTTACTGCAGGTTTTTAAAGAGTTAGAAACATTTCAAAAATTAAAAGTTTTTATTAAAAGCATTGAGAAAAGATATTTGTCTTAGATTAGTTTGTCGATTTTTTTAAAAGAAAAAGATCCTTTATATCTCGATGACAACTTCTGCAACAGACGAATTCTAATGATGCTTTCAAAGCTTATTCAATTCATGGATAAGTTCAAACGAGTTTTGATATTTGGGGTTGTATTTTAGAAAATGAAAACTGGACAGAAATAAAAGGATTTACTGTAGAAGTATTTGCAGGTATCACGCCGATTTCTTTACCTAACTCTTGCCAATGCACATGAAATTCACTTTCTCTAGGCATTTCTACAAAATCAGCTCTGGACTCACCATTAGAACAGACAACCCTGCTTACTTTACACTAGATCATGCTTTTAGTGATACAATATAATAAGCCAAGAGGAACTTACTTCACCTGAAATCTCAAACTCAGCTGAGTGACAGTTCGATAGATGGACACATTACTAAAGTGTTACTAAAGTAATAATATGAACATATTTCCAGCAATGGCATATTTATATTCTACACAAAGAAATAAATGGTTTATTGATCTGACTTACATACATCCTTCTACGATGTGTAATTTTAAAAAAATCCCCCCACTGAATTGCTGAACGTTTAATGGTGCAAATTAGTTTAAAGCTTTTGAGCATGCGGGTGGTGATGTTAACTCTGGCCTCTTTTTTAGGTACAAATGGCACTTTTAGAAGTTTTAAATTCTTTCTATATGTATCTGAATTGTATGTGCTTAGTAAGAAAAAAAAATTTTATTCCTATTTTCAAAGCTAAAATAAACCTTTCATAACATCCTATGAGGGATACTATTCCACAAATTATTATGATACTATTAAAAAAAGAATTAATCTTTCTTTAAGACAATTGCAAGCAACAACTTTATCTTACGTATGTACAAAAATATTGAGACCAAGTCTAGATACGCTGTCATTAATTTCTCCAAAGATTAATAGCTCATTACGTATAAGGAGAATGAACGGAAAAGAAAATTTAGACTATATCATCAATATCATTAACATTTTTTAATACAGATGAAAGGGGGGAGGAAGTCTTCCCTGACAATTAAACGAAGTTCTAACAACAGAGAAAAAGCCTATAAAACTTTCTGTGAATATTTGCTTGCTTTTATCAACTTGATTTTGACTTGTGAGGTGTAATATCTGAGATAGAAATTTCTGAGTTTATAGTTTCCTATGCCTGCCAAAAATGATCCAGACTACCACACTAGTTGTCCTACGGAAACTAAATTAAGCAAAAGAAAGTAACAACTGAAAAGTTGTCAGTCAACAAATGGCTTCATTTTACACACTAGAAGAATATCTTGATCAGAATATATTTTAGTTATGACTCAGTGATTACATTTCAAGCTCATCACTTATTCCTAATATGCAAATTTTTCCTCTTTCCCTTTAAGCCTATACTTTAGCAACTTGCTCATAACTTTCATAAAGTTTTTCTATTTCTTATTGTTACACACAAAAGCTATATTGTAGTATCATCACAAATGTAACTATCAAAAAGTGACTACCTTTAAACCAAAATGATTCTTCTAAACCTCAAGAGGTTTACAATCTGTCATTAATATCAATTTCAAAATAGGAATTAAGATTGAGCTTCAGTAACATGTCTCTATTACTTAAAAAAAATCCCACACCTAACCTTTCAGCAATGTCTATTTACTTGGATAAAGATAAAGATGATGAGACAAGAGTTTATTAAAACAATACATGGTTGGGGTGGCTTAATAGAAATCTGCGAGTCATTAACTGCAAATTTTGAATTATCCTTTTGCATATATAAAAAAATGAAATAGGACTGTAACACTATGATTTTTAAAAAGCATCTTTTGCCACAGATGCATTCATTCCCTTCCCCTAAGGATGATCATGATGTCTTTATAAGGTCAACGTGTATAATATGGATATATTAATATACGCAGAAAATTCAAGTCATGTATGACATAAACTAAAATATAGCAAGAAGTTATATTATTCAGTGAAGATTCATAGATTCATCTGGAATTTGACGTGTTGTTTTTTTATACAAGTACATAGGAAATCTCAAATTGATAAAAAAATGAAGTCTCATTCAATCCAAATCATCTTAGACATTTTCAGCTATAAAAGACTCTAAAGGCTTCACAACTGCATATGACACTTTGTTTTAAGATTATATTTTAAAATAAAGTTTTAGGTGGTAGACAAAACTTTAGGAAGTACCCAAACATAAGAATGCAAAAGTAAAGGAATAGTTGCAAAATATAAATCGAGGATGGGAGGAAAGAGAGGAGAAACTTACTGTGCTGTCTATACCCATTAGCCTTGAATGAGTTCAATCATATTTATGATGTACACACAGCTATGTTACATTTACATGTAAATGAACAACATACTCATCTGTATATATTATGCAAGCTAGAATTTTTAGATATGAGGCACTAGTTTCTATTAGGCTATTAGTCTGATTTTCAGAATGTCTATTATATAAAGAGATAAGTCAAAATCTTGACAACGTGAGTACGTATTTTTCCTCTAGTTTTGTTCGTATGTTAACAATATTCAGAAATAATCCTATAACTTCAGCAACCTGATGACTCTCTAGGTTATTAGCTCCACAGATCTTTCCATGAACAGCACTGAAGAAGAGGAAGAAGAAGAAGAAGGAGAAGAAGAAGAGGAGAAGGAGGAGGAGGAGGAGGAGAAGGAAGCAGATGAGGAGGAGATAAACTCAAAGGAGAATAGCTTTGACTTGCTGGATAAATCAAGTCATTAATAAACTCACGTAAAATAAAAAAAAAAATCTTCAAAGTGCTAGTATTATTTCCAGACAGTGTTGTCAGCATGACAACTTACAGGAAATACTTCATTTTCTCATACAAGCCCTGTATTTATTCACAGCCCTGGCATACTATTAAAAAAAATTCTCGCCGTTTTGGAGTTTGTTTGCTTTTTTACATTAATGTGGTGGAATATCTGAGACAGCTTTCTAGTTGAATGCACATCATGTAAGAACTTCAAAAACAGTGAATGCAGTTCAGAAACTTTCATTCTCATTTCGTCCACGTCAAGCACTGGCTTTCACCATTACTTTCCTTTGCCCCCTTGCATTTCTAACTGGCAGTCTTTTCCAAATGATCAACTTTTCCTAAAACCAAGAGGAAAGTAATTTGATGCCATCAAAATCCATAGGTTTTTCACTTCATCGCTTGAGATTTCTGATGGAATAGTTAGACGTTCTTTCTTTCTTATTCTTTTTATTAGTCAAAGTAAGTAAAGTACAGGGCTTTAGCTATCATTACTGGATGATTTTTGTCCCAGGCAGGCCCTATCCGGATTGCCCCTTTGTACTTATTCTGACTCTCTGACCTCTTCCTCTCTCTTCCAGGTAAATTTAGAAAAGTTTAACAAATCTACTTAACTTCTGCATAACTTAACTCTTCCTGACTTTATACTTCACATTTCCTCATTTAAAAGTTTACTGCCAATTTTTCAAAAGCAGCATCCAATTGTAGAATGGGAGAGAAAAGAAATAATCTTATTCGAATTTTATTTTCCTTCATCTTTTAAAGCTTTCTTGCCCAGAACTTTCTAACGATCAATACTCTGAAAGCTGAAAGTATGAGAGTGGGAACGAGGAAGGGGGAGAATGGAGAACCTAATTTTACTGAGTCGAAGATCCGGTCTCAATCCCGAAAAACATAAATTGCTTTAAAGTCCTGAAGCCATAAAAGTTACTGCCTTCCCCGGGCAAACACCACCATCTCAGGCAGGTACTAACAAAAAAGCTCTCCAAGTCACAAAACAACTTCAAACAACTTCCACCCCAGGTCCCATCCTCAAATTGCTCATGGGGTCCTAGAATGGTGGTGATATTTGGAGGCACAGTGGTGTCTGCCATGGCCCTTCAAAGATCCCTTTCCCAAGACCAACATCAAAGCCCAGGGAGCACCAGCTTCAGAAGGCTGAGAGACTGCTTGCATAGCCCTCCATGGGCCACTTAAATTCAAACTACTATGGTAGCTTTCAATAATTAGCCCCACTGTCACCACTACCCCAGCAACACTTTCCCATCATGGACTAAATAGGAAGTCGTCCTCTTTCTCACAGCCCCCATTCATTTAAAGAATCGTCCCTTTCGTAAAGCCCTGTCATACAAAATAAAAATCGCAAAAGCAAACTGGCCCAAGACTCTAGAAACCACTCCCGGCACAGACACCAGAATATGGGGACACCGCAACTCTGCCTCTAAAGAGAGAGGGGAAAAAAAGTTTTATGCCTGGGTCTGATAGTTTTCTCAAAGCCACCCAGAATCAGGTCCTCCTTGCCATTCAGAGAACCAGGAAAAGGACCCCATTCGCTTCGCCTCTCTCTTTTCATTCCTTCCCAACCCTAAAAAGTTTCTCCCAACTTACTACTCTTCATGATGGTCTCTAGTTTCTGCCCCGCTTGTCATGATTCCCATAAAACTTCCAGCAGCAGCAGCAGCAGCAGCACAGCAGCAGCAGCAGCATTAACAACAGCAGCAGCAGCAGCCTGGGCTATGACTGCAGCAGCTCCTCAGTTGCAATCTCCTCCTGCTCTTCTACTTTGCCCGATGGTAGGGAATTAAAATCAGAAAGAAAGAGACGAGGGGGAGAGGGGAACGGGGGGAAAAGGGAGGGGGTGGGGGGGACATCAGCCCTGAAACTTCTTTTTTGGCAAATGGAGATTTGTTTTTCCTCCTCCTCAGCAGCTGAACTTGACCCTCCTGACTCCAGGGGCTACTGCAGTTTGAAGTCGCCAATTTCCAGGGCTCACATGCCTTTGACCCACCAAAACCGGGGGGGGGGGGGGGGTGAGAAGAAAAGAAAGGGGGGAAAAAGAAAGAAAACACACACGCATAAAAAAATGCATGTGAAATCCGAGAACCCTCTCTGCTTTGCTTTTTACTCTCTCTCTCTCCGTTTTGCAAAGAAAGTCACTTTTAATTCCCAATCCTCCTCTCTCAGCTCACCCACATTTCGCACACACAGAGAACACTTTAGCATGGCCACACTCAGCGTGCGCAATATTATCTTACGTAGCGAGAAAGAAAAGCTGATCACCCCCATGCCTTTCTTTTTCCTCCTGCTGATCTCTCTCTCTCCCTCTTTGCCTTTTTTCCCCTCCTCCTTACCTGTTGATTAATCGGCAATAATAACCTCAGCAGCCCGAAAGATGGTGGAGCGGTGGCTAGAGCCATGAACCGTCTTCTGTTGTTCGCAGAGTTGATCTTGGATTATTCAGGGGGGGCGGGGGGGTGGTGGTGTGGAGGGGGGGAGAAAAAAAAGGTTTTTCCTGCCTCCCCCCCTCTCTTTTCCCTCCCCCCCCTCTTTTAAAGAGAGAGAGAGAGAAAGAGAAAGGAAATAGATCTAGGATGTGCCTGATGTGGGTTTTTGGGTTTTGTTTTTTTTTTTGCTTTTCTGTTTTAAAGAAGAAAAAAAAAAGCGAAAACCCAGGGTCTGGAGCAACAACAAGCACCAAAAAAGAGGAGGCTTTAGATTGCAGTGAGATCAGTTCTTTATCAGAAATGTTATCGCTTGTCAGGACCTCGAGCATTACGTCAGTTTCAAGACACCAACACTATTAATATCAAAGGAGCCTTCGCAGAGGAAAGCGCCACCCCAGCCTGAGCTCCCTTAAAGAGACAGTACCGCCGCCGCTGCCGCCTCCTGCAACTCCTCCTCCTGAGCCCAAGGCAGCATCCGCCGCTGCGGCCGCCAAGGGGGAAAGGACGGCTCGGGAGCAGGCAATTATTACGAGTTTGAAAGAGCTCCACTGTAGTGGAACATCCGAAGGGGAAGCCACCCCCCTCCCCCCACACTCACATACACACACCCGGGCTTTCTTACCGTGATATTTTACACGAACCCATCTAGAAAGCTGACCAGCCTCCCTCTGCACCCTCCCCCTCCCGCTCTGTCTATATCTCTGTGGTAGTGAAGGGGAACGGGGGGGGGGGCGGGGGGGGTAAGTCTGAAAGTTTTATGGGAAATATACAAAGCCATCAAGTAGTTACCTTAAAGGGAGGACAAGGAAAGGGGGGATGGGGAGGATGGGGGGGTGACTGATCTATGTCAAGAAAGGACCCCGAGACTGATGCTATGATAAAAGGAGGGGAGGAGTTCTATGAAAGTTAAGTCTTTTAAAATTTTTATCTTCCTTTATTGACTTTCTTTTCTTTTCCTACCTCTTTATGAAAACTCCACAGGATTTATGCGTGTGTGTATTTGTGTTTGAGAGAGAGAGAGATAAAGGAGTCTAAGGCCACCTCCTTGGTGGTTAGTGTTTTACTTGCATTTTATTACAAGAAAGCTGGGACAGAACAACTTGAACTTTTTCCTAAGTTGGAAAAGTGCAGAGGGATGTTAGTGGAGTTTTCTGATCTAAGGATACCTCTCTGGGATAAGTTCAGGGAGTCCATCAAGCAAATAAAACTGGAAATGTCTTTCCAATATTAATAGAGATGAATAGTTATTGTTTGGCTTTTCTATGAACAGATAAAGAGCCATGAATAGACTTTTTTATAGACTCTTAAAAATATATTTCACATTTTTATTTGAGAACCCTCATTGTTTCTAATCAATTTCCTGACAGTGTTTCTGAATGTGATGTTTTTCACCTCTAAAGCTCATCAGCGTATACAAAGTTACCATGAATATTCAAACCATAGTAGGTGTTAAAAAAAATAAGTAAACATTTATTGGGCATTTGGACATAATTTTTTCTCACTTGGATGACTTTAAGTGACATGTTTTTCCTCTGTACAAGTCATTTTGAACTAATTCTATGCTCAATGGAGAAACAGCTTATTAAAATTATGAAATGATTTAAAATAGAAATTAAAAAGGCAAGATCATGAAAATGTTAGGTAAAAATGAAGTAATTTCCTCAAAAAATATTTTCCCCGGAAAATGGTTCTTTCGTCTTTCTTTACAAGGAAGGTGGTAAACATATTTTGTGATATAGACTATCTTCTGAGATGAAAAAGCAAATCAAATGTAAATTAGAAAACTGAAGCATATGTCTTTTAGAGTCATCATCCTACTCTTGTATGATCTCCATTTGTGTTTATTGCATACCTAGACAGGCAGATTTGTTAGGCGATTCCTTTTTAGTACACGTTTATCCCCTAAGTATTTTTGTAAGGTGTCTATTACACTCTTTATGAGTAAAAGGGCAATAATTCATTGGAATAGAGAAACTTGTCAAATGAAAGGGGTAGTCAAAATACAATTTCACAATGAGGCACACAATATATTCCCTGAAGGTGGGATAAGAACACTAACCACTTATATACGTAGAACTACTCATATATTATCATCAATTGAAATTAATTTTGGAACAGAGTTACATTTATACAATATATATTATATAAAGTCCAGCATGAAGGGAAAATTAATATCAAAATCTTCAGTAAATCTTACAGTCAGCTACTAATAGCCATCTGCATACTTATACACTGGAGTCATTTAATATCGTCAACCACCAATTTCCACAGTAAAAGACATTTATATTTTTAAAATAGACCTTTTATTTTTTTAAAAAAGCTATAAATGAAATTGTTGACCTATATGGAAATATGTGTGGCACCTCAAGAAAAATTGTATCCAAAAAGAAAGATTGGAGTAAGACGTTCATTTGCCATGACATACTTAAAAGTTTGATTTATAGAGTGTGTCTACCATAAAAATATGAGGTAGCAGACTTTAAATTATGTTTCTGATAATTACCAGGCTACTCTCCCAAAAAAGTTTATATGCTAAAGGGTTAAAATACTGAAAATGACTGAAGCTGTTATTTGAATAAAATTATCTGAGGCTAGAGGATCTTAGAAGCAAGGTTTAAATAGTAAATGTATAACAAGGGCTGTCTTCCTATACCCTCCTCTCTTCTCCTTCCAAAAAAAAATCTTACATAGATATACTGTATTGGTAAGAAGAAATTTTAAAGAAGTTAAATGAGCTTCTTCCTGGTTCTCCTTATTTCCAACTTAACTTGTAAGAATACAAATCTTATTTATAGCAAATACTCAATGATTAAATAAATTGGCAAAATTAAAATACATGCCTTCAAAAGGACAAAAGCTTTGAAATGACCTGCATTTTTCTACCTGTAATAATGTAAAACCCTACCAACAAGTACACCCTAAATTATATATTATACAAAAAGCCAAGACCAATTGTCTAAGGGTCAATTATGTCCCTTAAATGAAAGGCTGAAGTGACACTTCAGGTACTAACACCCATCAGTGCTGTTCATGATCACTGAAAATTGAAGCTTTAATAAATTCTTTCACAAACTCAATGTTACTGACATTTCCCTGAAACAAAAAAAAAAAAAAGGAAAATCTCTTCTAGTTGCTTTCTTTCTATATTTCAAGTTAAAGTAAAGCAGATCAAGATGATGTCAATATCAATCCATTTACATTGACCACAAAAGATCTGTAGAGAACTTAATAAAAGCACAAAATATTTTCGTAAACCTTTTCAGGCAAATTACTTATTTATTTATGAAATAATTTATGAAGAAAATTTTTACCTCATGCTTTAGATACATTGCATATGCTCATGATTGACACAATATGTTCAAGCTCAAAGGCCCTCCTAGCCCTTTTTTTATCCTAGTAGGAATATTTCAAAACAACCAACTAATACATGAGGTCATAATTGTTTGACAGTTGTTTTCAATATATAAAGTAAGTTGTGTATATTGTTTTTCTTCAAATATTTGTTGATTTGTTTTTATAAATATATTGTCTTGACATTTGCATAGCACACTCTAGGTTAAGGGAATATTAAAGGTTTATTTGCATTTTTTATCTCCTGTTGTCAAATAAATGCAAAGCACTTAAAGCCATTCTTTTATTTTGTTCTTATTTTAAATTTATTTCTGTACAGTGGTTAAAATGCCAACTTGTGCTTTTTGTGATAGACTAGAAAATAAATCAGAAATTAAGAAAAATCTAAAAGCAAACAAAAGAAACACCGATCTACTTAAACAGAGGGAAGCAGAAATAACTTCTTTATAATCCTTCCTATTTCCTTTAACTCTGGGATAATCTTTATTGGATGGGCCACTGTTAGAATGATTCCTTATGGTGGATAAAGCCCATTATTTATCAAGATGACATAACATGCCTTTCCTGCCTTATTATTTAAATGTCCCTTTTTCCCCCTTTTCTTGTAGTTTATTCAGTGTAGATACAAAGAGGGATTAGCAGTTAAGCATAAGTGTACTTGTTTTACAATGTCAACCTTTTAGCACATAACTTACTTACTTACAGTACTAGTGCCTGTAATGACAATGATTTTACCTGATGGAACATGCATTTCTGAAATGTAATCCAACTGTTTACTCTAACACGTCATAAATAGCAATTCTTTTCAGAACCCTCAGAGATTGACAACCCTGCTCCTAAATGCCTTTTGCTTTAGCACACATCATCAAGAAAACATTTATATATTATTCTCCTTCTGGTTAGCCCTATATCATACGATTTTAGTATAGTCTACTTTGCTTTCCAGTATTTCATAATGAGTCTTTCAGAAGCATTTACTTCAGCACTGTGCACTCTTTCATAGCAAGAATTACAACAGAAATAATATCAAGGAAAAGTTTTAGTGGGTCTGTTTTTCCCCCTTCCAAATCCATATCCCACTTACTTAAAAATAAAAATCAGTTTCTGACTATTTTCATTTCTAAAATGTATCTTTAGATTTAGCATCCCTGGATGTAATTATTTAAAATAAATTCACATTTAAGCACCTCATATCTGGTATTCCAATTCTCATTTACACTTGCCAAAACCCCTTCAGCCTCATCAGGCAAATGTCTAGTTGGACAGATGGGCCTTGCAATCTACCTTAAAAGTCAGAAAGTATGGGCTTCATTGAAACAAGAAGAAAAGCAAATTTCTAGCATGGACTCATCCTAGAAAGAAATCTGACCAAAGATCCCCTACATAATAATAATCATTTCTACTACATCTACTATGTAAATATTATTATTTTAAAATATTGAACATCAACCATACTGCCAAAGCTGAGGTTGACACAAAATTTGATAGCCTTGTTGGCATTTATTAATAGCAGTTTGACTTACCTCCAACTTACAGTAAAGAAAAAGAAACCTCTCCAGGGGAACCCAACTCTTTATGCCCTCATGGATTCCAAAAGTCTTTCCCTCCCCCCACCCTTTCTTTAGAAGCACACACTATGGAGTCCAGGTCTTACATGCTCCATGTGGCCCTGCCTTTGTGCATATGAGCTGCTCCGCCATGTACCAGTTGAAACTTCTGGGTGGTCTACACAGTGCTCCATCTCACTCAGCAACACATTTTTGGCAAAGTTTCATGGAAGACTTTTGTCCTCATTATCATTCATAAGAGAGGCTTTAAGTTAAGATTCACAATTCTCCATTATCCTAAAAATAGTAAATTAAATGATAGATGGCAAAAAAAGTAGGCACTAAAATATAGCATAAGGTATAAGGAGAGCATAGAATCAAAGGATGTGGATCAATATAGAAGGTGCTGTAAGACATGAGTAGAAACAGAAGTCTGGGTCATGGGAGTAGGGAAAGTGATAAAGGGAATATTATCTCTTTGATTCACTTGAAGTAGCCTCCTATACATAATTTCAGTACTCAAATGGATAGGAGATTTCATCAAATCAGTTACTCCTCGTATTAATAATTACTAATCGTTGTTCTATATTATCCTATATCATTCAAGACCTGCATTACTGAATGCTTTGTGATAGTTTCAAAGAAAGCCTGATATACCAAACCAGCATTGAACCAAAAATAGATCTGGGTTCAATTCCTATCTGTGATTTATACTGCCCTTGTGACCTTAAGAATCATGACCTCTCTGTACTCTCAGCAACTAAGATTCAATTTTAAGGAGGTTTTATATTTTGATACACAGAGTTTCCTCACTTGAGGAAGTTCTCTTTTTCAATGAAATCACGTCTAGTTACCTATCTCTTCTGACAGCCAACTGATGTGATTTCACTAACGCAGAGAAATCCATAAATCAAAGCAGTTTAGTATCTACTCTGAAATGTTTGGTCTTAGACAGTGGACTGTAATACTGAGTTTAGTGACTTGCCAGAATCACACAGCCAATATGTATCAAAGGTAGAATTTGAACACAGGTTTTCTTGGTTCTGAGTCCAATTCTCTGCCATGCCTATGCTAATTCCTTACATAGTTCTATAAATCTCAAGTCCCAACATTAAGGGATTGTAAGTACCCTAAAAGCTTATATGTGAAGTAGCACTTGCCTGATTTCCCTTATTGCAATATTAGTTCTCCTATCTCAAAGAAAAATGATATTTCCTAAAGTTCACATATATTTCTGTTAAGGCACCAGATTTTGAGTGGAAGTGGTGTGTCAACAAAAAATCCATCTAGATTACTGAAAGATTTGAATGGGGCAGTTAAGTTGCAAAGTGGATACAGCACCAGTCCTAGAATCAGGAAGACTTGAGTTCAAATCCTGCCTCAGACACTTGACACTAATTGTGTGACCCTGAGCAAGTCATTTAACTGCCTTGCAAAAACAACAAAAAAGAATGCCATGAAATTACAGAATCAGAGGAAGACCTCCAACACTTTTGATGGATCCTCTGTGAACATTTACATGCAGACAAAAATCTCATAGAATGAATGGGTATTCAGAAGTTGCAATCTGCATCATTGTGGAGAATATAGACATGAATGATGAAGCAGATTAATTAAAGTATTGAACTGGATATCTAGGGCTGGAATAAAAAATTTAGCATGTGCATTTACATGTAACGAGATAGATGTATTAGCTTGGGGGTAACAAAAAGAATAATTTAGGTTAAGGAGTGCCATAGAGCAAGAAGCCATTGATATTTTTATTCTGTTCAGAGAGGCTTGATTATTTTTATAGTAAAGCTCTAGAGATAGAACCATCAGATTGTAGGATGAATCACATTGATCCAGTGTCCTTTTCCCTTCCCAAGTTCCATTCCTCACCTCTGTGTTTTACAAATACACAAGTATCACTCTTGCTTCCATCTCCATGCTCTTGCCCTGACTCTTTCACCATATTTAGAATGATCTCTCCACCTCCACCTCTTAGAATCCCTGTTTTCCTACAGGATGCAGCACATATGCCACTTTTTGTTTTCCTTTACTGTCTTTCCCTCAAAAGTTACCTTCTGTCTATTCTGCACATATCTCATAATACTTACTTATGTTCATGTTGTTTCCCCATTAGAATGTAAGCTCCTTGAGGGTAGGGGCTCTTTGTGCTTTTAAGGAACAAACAGCAAGTGCTTAATAAATGCTTGCTTTATTGCTTGGTTAAATCTGGCATCAGTTTACCTGTCCAAAATTAACTCATGTGATTCCCCTTCTAGTAGTGTACTCCACCAGGAAAATTCTTTATCTTCTTTCATATCATTGGTGCTTTGCCCACATGGTTCTCTCTGGCTTTTAATGGATGCTTTCACCCCCAAAGGCATTTGTTGATGTCCTTATTTGTTGTAAAGTCCAATTCAGTTTCTATCTACTCCATGAAGTTTTCCATAAAGTTGATCGCTCCTTCATATTGAAGGTATCTCTCCCTCCTCAATTTCTCATAATACTTACCTCAATTTCTCATTTTTATATTTATCTCAGGATCATTTGTGTCATACTAATTATATCTTCATATCAAATTTTAAGATTTTACAACCATCTTTACATACTTAACTCATTTAAGCCTCACAATAACATTATATGGTAGATAGCGCCAGTGTTATCCCCGTTTGGGACATGGGAAAATTTAAATGATTTGCCTATGGTCTCACAACTAGTAAATATCCATGTTAGGATATGAACCTAGGTCTTTCTGACTCAAGGTCCAGCACTACTGTATCCACCATAAAACACTGCCTCTTATAACATAGTTGTGTGTGTTTGTCTTTCCCTCTCCCCTAATTCAATTAGATTGTAAACTCCATGAGAGTAGAACTTATTTTTGCATTTCTTTTTTCCTGCATCATCAGTGCCCAGAATATTGACTTGAACAAAATAAATGCTTAATAAATATTATGACTGAATCCTAAATTACACTAGCAGCAGTTCTAGCTGTCTGCTCCTGAGAATATCACAGCACCAATTGTACCTTAAAAATGGTATCAACAAACTTCAATCTCAATAGTAATTTTAAGCTATCATTTATGTAGTGCTTTAATTATGTGCTCCCATAACAACCTTGAGAGATAGGTGCTATTGTTATTCCTATTTTATATATGAAGAAACTGAGTCTCCAGAGGTTTAAATGATTTGTCTAGGATCACATAGTTATCAAGTATCTGAAGCAGGATTCAAATGTATATCTTCCTGACTCCAAGTTCAGCACTCTTTGCATTCTCATCAACTAAAGTCAACTGTTTTTGGAAAGTGATAGATGGACACATTACTAGTTCTCTTCTAACCAACAATACTAGTTAAATTAACAAAACAGACCAGTAAAAAATGGGACTAAAACACTACCTTAAAGCCAAGTCAGTATTCAGATTGGAGATTAATTATGGTAGCACCACTCATTTGGTCATTTGTACCAGATACATTAATTTTTAACAGTGGTCCCTACAAATAGCAATATGTGGCCAATGCATGGTATGTGTTTGGCTCTTTCCTGCTGCCCACAGCACTAGCTGCTACCTTTCAGATTATTGGTAGAAGTCCCTGGATATGTTCACTGCTTCACAACTCTTTTTAACTTCCTCTTTCCTTTATAATATATTAAGCAGGGAAATAATCTTAGAGCTAATATGATAAACATTCAAAACCACCTTGCATAACCAATTTATATATAGTATATCTCATGTATAACCTAAGATACACATATATATGCACCTAAACATTAATGAATGAGGCTTCTTATGTAGGAAAATATAGTCAAGCACTTTTTCTTTAATCCTGACTTTTCATTTCATCACTGTGAAGGAACTCCTGGTATGAACAATCCTGTCACTTAGATCAGGAGCTTTTCAGGTAGCTTGTTGTCTTAATGAGTTATCTGGAGCACTGAAAAGTTAAGTGACTTGCCTAGGGTCACACAGCCAGTATGTATCAGGTCTGAACCTAGATCTTTCTAAACTTAAGATTGACTTACTATTCAGTAGACCAGTGGTTCTTAGCCATTGGTCCACAAACCAAGGGATTCATTAATCAATTTCAAGGGTTCCATGATCTTAGAGGAGAGGGGAAAAAATCTTTATTTTACTCTAACAGGTTGCCTTTGCAATCTAATGAATTTTATTTTTTCATTTGAAAAAATATTGTGCAAAGGAGTCCATAGACTTTACCAGTCCGTCAAAGGGGTTCATGGCAGTAAACAGGTTAAGAACCCCTGTGCTAAGTCATACTATATCATGTATGAGAGTATGCTATCATAATAACATTTTCAGAACCAGTAGGTAGCTAAAGATACAACCAATGCATTATTTCACAAAACTTGAAGTTTTAGTGCAAATTTCAAATGTTTCTTGATGTGTATGAATGATACGCAGAGGAGAAATGGAGGAAAAAGAACCACTGAGCACTTATATATGAATAAGACATATGAGGCTCTTCCCAGAGAGAAGGGATTCAGACCTTCTGGGGAGGAAGCACCTGCCTGTCCTCCCAAGAAGAATGATTATGTTGATCCTGAACTTCTGTCAGAAATGGTCAGAGGGGAAAAAATGAGTCATGAGGGTTGGTGATTCCCAGCTGAGAGCTACTGAGGAAGCTATTTATTGATTTGTTATATACAGTACAGATGTCTGATGAAGAATCTTCCAAGACTTATCAAACCAAAAAACAACCACCCACTTGTAGTGATTTATATGTGAATAAATAATACTGACAATAAGAATCTAGAAAAAAATTGTTAAGGATTATGATGCTTTGAATAAGAATCTAAGACCTTAGGACAAGACATTTTCCTCACTACTGTCATCCAAGAAACCTAAAGTAAGGGTTTCAAAAGAGAAACAAAGACTGGAGAAATGAACAGCTGATTAAGAAGATGGTGTGAGTAGACCATGGCTTTACTAATAACAATGAGAAACTCTTGAATAGGAATGGAGAGAACTTATCAAAGTCTAGTAACGTTATTTTTGCCTAGAATCTTCCAGATCTAATTAAGAGCGCTTTAAATTATTAAAAAAAAAAAAGAGGGAAAGAACAAGCTATATACTTGCATGTATAAATAAATGAAAAGTACTTGCTTTATATTAGGCACTGTGGTAAGTGTTGGGGATACAAAGAGAGACCAAAGCCTGAAATTAAGAAGTTTACAAGACATCTAATTTGAGATGTTTAATTGACACTTGATGATGTGAGACTGTAGGAGAGGTTTGGACTAAATAAATAGATCTGAGAATTATTTACATAGATATGATAATTAAACCCATAGGCACTTACGAGATCACCAAGCAAGGTAGTATGGTGGAAAAAGAGGAAAAAGGACTGAGTTTTGGGGAAAACTCACCATTAGTTAATAACTAAAGCTATCGAAAAGAGGTTTGAGTTGCCTCAGGGCTCCCTATTACTAAGGATCTTCAAGCACAGTTTAGATGATGACTGCTGGGTATATCACAAAGGGGATTCTTGTTCAGGTACAGATTGTACTAAATTCACTGAGTATTGAGATTCTGTGATGCTATGAAGCTTTATAATTTCCCTTTATAATCTAATACTGTAAAAGGTAACACAATTAGGAGGGAATCTACCATTGAAATACATATGTGCATATAAAATTACATTCTTTTGTAAGAGTAGAGGCAATGCTCTCTTTTTGAATTCTCCACAAAAATATTAGGAACGTATTTACCTCTTAGCTATGTTTCTTGTCCAATAACATTTTTTGTTATTTGGAAGACAAACAAGAGGGAAGTTAGGGACTTTCTTTTGAACTCTTTGTGGATAGAATTCTCTGGTATGATTTAAGAAGAGAATCCCTGCCCATCTGATGAAATGCCACATATTCTTGATCCCACTGCTGGGCATATAACCCAAGGGATAGAAAAGATAAAGAAAAAAGGTCCCCAAATATTCACGGTAGCATTTTGTGTATATGCGTCTATGGTGGCAAAACAATAAAAGCAAAATATGTACCAAATGATTGGGTAATGGCCAAATTGTGGCAATTAAATCTAATAGAATATCCCTGAAACAATGAATATGAAGAAATCAGAGAAAAACAGAAATGGTTATATGAACTAACACAGATTGAAGTCAACAGACCCAGAAGAAAAAGGTATATGACATCAAAAGCAATTTAAGTGGAAATAACAACAGAATGAAACTAAACACTATATAACTATAATGACTGAGCTTATCCCTAGGGAAAAAGGAATAGCAAGTATTTGCTTCTTTTCATCGCACAGATGAGAGATTCTTACGTGTGGAATAGAGCATATGCTGTCAGATACAGTTGATCTGTTAGTTTTACTGAACTATTTCACCTCCTCTCACCCCCTTCCCCAAATTTCTTCTTAAATCTTTGTTATAGAAATTACCCTGACTAGAGGAAGAAGAAAAACAGTCCAGAATGATTTAGACTGATGTCCTTTCTCCTGAGCAAAGACAGAAGACAACAACACCAGGCAAATCAAACTATCAATACTACCTTGCCCACTTCCATCAGACCCTAATGGAGATCCCAAGATTCTGAACCCAAAAAATCTTGGGAACAGCAGTGTCCCCTAGATCATCAGACCTTCTTGAAGTCCTTGCAGCTATCTTGGAGAGAAATCATTGTGGAGAAAGTGCCTACTTCCCTCATAATTGCCAGTAACAACTGCTGACCAACAACCCCAAACAGGACGATGAGCACTAGTGCCACACCGAGAGTGGTGGCACTCTCCCTAGCCCCAGACCACTAGATCTGCTTTCCTCAAAGTCATCGTCTAGGGAAGCAACTCCTGTAGAGAAAGGGCTAGCTCTCCCTACTCACTGCCACAAAACAAGTAAGTCCACTTAGTTCAAGCAATAAGGCACCCTGAGGAAGACATGGGAAATAACATATGCCAGGCAAGTCAGACTATTACTACCTTGATCACAATCTTCCCTCAGATCTTCAAAAAGATATCCCAAGATTCGAGCCTTAGGAATATCAATGTTTTCAGCCTATGGCCCATAGATATCATCATAGTTAGTAACCCATATGACGATGCAACCTGGCAACAGTTCCTGTATGTGATACATCTACCGAGTCCTAGAAAAGAAAGTTTGCCACCCAAATCCATGGTCCTGTTAAGTGATTCAATAACAGATTTTGATTTGACTTTATCAGTGGAAATGATATTAACAAAGAATTATTAACATCTTCTTTTCCCCTTCACTCTAAGACCTTCTGATTTGCAACTGCACTCTAAGGACCATGGGACCTTCCATATGTATTGCCTCCTCCGTTAGACTGTGAGCTCCTTGAGAACAGATACTATCTTACTTTTCAATCTGTATTTCTAGCACTTAGCACAATGTGTTACACATAATAAGCACTTAATAAATGCTTCATTTATTCATTCATTTGTGAATGTGATATAAAACAAATAGATATAATTTTTTAAAAATCAAATGATATTTAAAAATGCCATATAGACCCATATCTACTTGGAAGGTACACTCCATGAATATAGGACATTTTTAGGATTCACGTAGTACTTTAAAAGGTCCATAATAACTCAATACTTTAAAAGGTCCATAATAACTCAAGATTACAATCCTCTGTTCTTCTATGTCATATCTACATAGATTGAATAAGCTGTAAGTAGAAATCTTAAGTAGATTCTGCACAAGGAAAAGCTATCAAAGGATAGGAGTTAATCATTGTTTTTCACTCTTTTTGTTTAGCCCTGTAGAGGCAGTAATAAGAGGAGCATGACTACCCAACAATGAAATAGAATCCAGGAGCTGGAAGGAAGCTCAGAAGTTATCCAGTCTAACCCACACCTGAGCAAGAATGCTTAGTATCATTTCCCCAATAAGGGATCATTCAGTATCTATTTTGATACCTTCAATAACCCAAACCTGAGTAAGAATTCTTTCTATCATATCCCCAATAAGAGATCATTCAGTATCTCCTTCAGTACAGAAGCAGCCCATTAGAGATTTCCAGTTGGCATAATGTAAGTGAAACACTGCAAAAACCAAGTGCTATGTAAATGTGAGACATTGTTGCTACCTAATTGTTAGGAATCTTTCCTTCTATTAAATCAAAATCAAATTCTCTCCAAGTTCTATTCCTCTTTCCTATATCTTTTTTCTGGCATCAAGAAGAACACACCTAATTCCTTTCTACATGACAGTCTTTAAAATATTTGAAGACAGTCATTGTATCCCCTCTGATTCTTTTCTTTTTCAGTCTCCACATCCACAGTTCCTTTCACAGATCTTTGTATGACATATTCTCTAACTCTTTCACCACTCTATCTTCTCTTGGACAAGCTCCAGCTTGTCTACAACTTTCTAAAATGTGATACTCAGAAAAAAAAAACTACTGAAAATTGTCCTAAGCAGAGCAGAGTATTGTATAGTGAAACTCCTTCATGTCTCTTTTAATGTAGTCTAAGCTGCATTCCTTATTTGGCTAATGTCCCATTGATATCACATTTTGAGCATATAACAACTAAAGCCCTAAATCGTCTTCCCTCTTTCTTTTTCTTTCTCTTCCTTTCTTTCTTTTTATTCCCTTCTTTCCCATCTTTCTTTCCTTTCTCTTTGTTTCTTTCTTTCCCCCCAACGCTCCTTTCTTTTTTCTTTCTTTTTAATGCTACCTTGCATTGCCTTGTTTTGCTGTAATGGTAATTTAAATGGGAAGATCTTTCCCATTCCTTAATAGACCCATGTGTCCTGCTTAAATCACATGAAAGCCTAAGTCACATGTGGTGGGAGGAACTTGCTGAACAGGAAGGGTGAAGCAGAAGTGAGAGGAAGTTGGTCAGGCTAGTCAGAACTGGGAAGGGCATAGCCAAGCAGGCACAGCTTAGGTTCCTTAGTATTTGTTTGTTGGTGAGAAGGCCCCACCAGGTGAGTAGGGAAGGCTTGGGAATGCCTTTGTCCTCCACAGTGCTAAGGTGTATTGACTTCTTGGTTACTATGACAGATTTGGCTTTCTGATTTGGGGATTTGGCTTTTTGTTATCTGAATAAATGCTTTTCTTCTGCCTTCTGTATGGAGAGTCTGTTATACTTTGTGATTCAGAATTACTCTGGCATATTCAGTTATCCTTGATGCATTTGCCTTGTCTTGTCTTACTTTTTTCTTCTGATATCAGTATGGCAAAGAACAAAGAACATCCCCCTCCCCAGCTTGAAGGTGAGATTTGGGACTAGGCAGGACCAAGAAGAAAAAGGGCTAGGCATACTAAAAGTATGTAAAATTGGATGGTTTCAAAGTGAATTATTAATGTTATGTTATAATGAAGACCCAGATTAAGGATATAATAAAGAAAGATCATTGGTCATATGTATAAAAATCAGAATGCTTATTACTCAGTATCATGAGTTTTGATATCCAGTAGAATCTTAATCAAGGCTGTGACTGAATAACCATCATTTCATGTTTTCAACTATCATTTACAATGCTAAATAAAAGGCTTTCTTTCATGGGAAATAGCATGGCATTGTATGAAGAGCACTAGATTTGTATTCAGGCCTCCCAGCTTTAAATTATATACATGTATGTATGTATGTATATATATATATACATACATACATACATGTATATATCACACAGTTTAAAACAAGACTACGTATTACTTTATGGCATTTTCAAGTGTTTGGATTCTAGATTTGGAAATTATTAATTTTATAAGATTCTGATGAGGAAATCATATTTGAGAAAGTTCCCACTGTTAGTGCAGAGCCACATCTGCCCTACTATTTGCAGCCTTAAAGAATTTCTTGGGGACACTGAGAGGTGAAGTCATTTGCCCATAGTCATTTGGCCAGAATGTGTCAAAAACCAGGTTTTCTAACCTTGGGTACTAGGTCTTACTGACTCTAAGTTTGCTTCTCTATTCTGCACTGACTTTCTGAGTTTAACTAGACATAAGTAATCTCATTTTTAATATTAAAATATTTCAAAATGTTTACATTTTTTCTTGTATATATTCTGTCATTTAAAATATAAAACTGTTGCAAAAGGAAAAAAATACATTACCTTTCATTAACATATGCACTAAACTCAAGACTCAGTTGAAATGGGAAAGGAAAATGTTTATTAAAGTTCCTCCCTAAATTTCATATTACATAATCACAAGAAATTCCAAATATTATATTACAAAGGATTAAAATTTGATTTTAAGTATTGATTTGATCACTTAATCAATCAAAAGAGATTGCAGCAGGAAGGAAAATAAGCATGAAATTAACATCAAAGTCAAAATATATAATCACGTAAGGGATCATATGCATTAGTCATGTATAGCCTAGGACTATATGAAGCTTCTTGTGTTAAGACAGTGAGTTTTAGAACACAGGAGATAGATCTAATATAAGAATACCAGTTCACACCAATTCATATGGTCTAAACATATATATATATATATATATATATATATATGCATACACA
The DNA here is from genome assembly GCA_028658325.1 of Potorous gilbertii. Lineage (NCBI taxonomy): Eukaryota > Metazoa > Chordata > Mammalia > Diprotodontia > Potoroidae > Potorous > Potorous gilbertii. The sequence continues at coordinate 143,727,732 of CM053773.1, forward strand.
AATAAATATGTGATATATTGTATAAATGACAATTTTTTCCTCTGTATTCTAATGGATTTTTCATTTAGGTTACCTTAAGAAATATTTTGGTCACTGGATTATAAATTTAGAGATGGAAGGAATCATAGGGGGCACTAAGTCAAGACTTCTCATTTTATAGATCAAGAAACTGAGGTTGAGGATGGTTATGTCACATAGATCTCACATTTTGTAGCCACTAAAATTTGTTTAAATTTACTTCAACCTAGTCTAACAAAAATATTGAACTAAGAAATCAAAAGGTTTAAGCACAGACTTTGAGATTAACTTATATTTAATGAGGCTTATTTGAGGTACAATTATAGCTAATTGAAAACTATGAAATCTACTCCTTAAAACCAATTCAATAATTTATTCATTAATTCAAAAAATAGTCATTGAGTACCAACTATATGCAAAGTTACTGTGCAAGGTACAGAGGAAGAAGATGCATAGGTATAAAGTCTTATAACATATTTGGAAATATGAAATATATACTCAAAAAAACTATAACAAAAGTCAGCAAATGGTATATGCCATAGAAATCTTCAAAATGACAGAAAATATTCCCAGAAAAATGAAGCAATGTTTCTATTCACAACATGTGAAAGACTTAAGATAAATCTGAAAGAATGCATAGAAGTTCTCTGATACTGCCACTACCCTTGTACAGGACCTCATCTCCTCATTCCTTGACTATTACAATAGCCTGTTGCTTAGTCTTTCTTCTACAAGTCTCTCGCCACTCCAGTCCATCCTCCATTCAGTCACTGAACTGATTTTCCTAAAGCTCAGGTCCAACCATGTCCCCTACCCCACCCCAATAAATGCCAGCGACTCCATATCTTGCCTAAGGTCAAATGTAAAATCTATTTAGCATTGAAAAACTTTCATAATCTAGACTTCCTTCCCCCTCCACACACACCTTTCTTATCTTCTTAAACATTGCAGTCTTTTCTCCATATATCCTTTGATCCAATGCCATTGGCTTCTTTTCCTTAGGGAAATACACTCCACATAGCAGTGACTAGCATTTTCAATGGTTGTTTCTCATGTCTGGAGGGGTGTACGATGTGTTCAGGAAACACTAATACCTCTGGTATGAAGCTGCTGATCCCGTTTCAGGTTTGCTTTCCACCTTTGGCATTCACCTGTTCCACCTCCCTCTTACTTACAGCTCCAAGAAGCTGTAGCATGCATAGGGAACACACCCTAGTAATCAATTTTGGCAGACAGGCTAAACCTGGTAGAAGGTAACAGGGGTCCCAAACTTGTTGGTGCATTAGGGAGTATCTATCCCAAGCGTATGAAGACTTCCCCTGGTGGAATGGATGAATGAGAACAATTTGTTCCAAAAGCCATGAAGGCAGCTGAAGCAAAAATTGTGGAGGGTTTAGAGCTTGGTTAGACATCAAAGATGCCCAGGTCAGCCACTGCTTCTTAAGCCATCACCAGTCATCTTGACTCTGTCCTACCACTGGACTGTGATGACGCTGGAAGAGAGAGACCAACAACTTCATGCAACTCTGCCTCACTTAAATCCAATTTACACATGAATCAAAAGACATCACCCATACCATTTTACCACTTTTACGTATCTCAAAGTCCAGTGATGACAGGCAAATAATGAAGCAGCAGATACCAATACCCTGGGAGCCAGTCACAATCCTGCACAAAGGTGGCCCAGGCCATAGGATCATCTTGTTACTGGAAGCAGCAGTGAGATTTGGCAGCCCTCTGGGTGTCTGAGCGGCCTTATCAGGATCACTCCACTCACCTCATGGTATGAGGAAGGGACTAGAAAAGGTCCTTAAAAATTGTCTGCTTACCCAACACTGACCTCATTACTGTAGCAGATGGGGATCTCACCCTGTGATCAAAACAAAAAAAAATGTACAGCGATGTCTGCAAAGATGATTGCACTCACCTTTGGTACATGGATTGTGTACACATTTATAGACAGAATAGAATCCAGTAGACCTGAAAAACAAACTCCTCTTGCTGCAAGAGAACTCAGCAGGTGTCACATTCAAATAGCAGCCCTGAGTTAAACAAGGCTGGCAAATGAAGGTCAGCTTACTGAAGTTGGAGTTGGATACACATTTTTTTCTGGAGTAGCCATAGCGAAAGGGAGTACTATGTGAAGCTGGAGCAGGTTTTGGAATCAAAACTAATCTAGTCAACAAGCTTGTATGCCTACCAAAAAGACTGAATGACAGGCTCATGACAACACAATTGCCACTTACAGAAAAACTTCATGCCATCATCATCAGTGCCTATGCTCCCACCATGACAAACCCTGATGAGGTCAAATAAAAATTTTATGAAGACCTAGAAATATTTTCATCAATGTGCCAAAAGAGGACAAGTTTATAATTCTGGGTGACTTTAATGCTAGAGTAGTCTCAGACTACCAGACTTGCCAGGGAGTCCTAGGGAGGAATGGAGTTAGAAACAGCAATAGCAATTGTCATTTACTACAGAAGACTTGTGCATCTCATGACCTTCTCATCACCAATACTGTTTTCCATTTACCTAAATGCAATAATATTTCATTGATGCACCCTTGCAGCAAATATTGGCATTTAATAGACAATGTAATTGTAAGAAGAGACAGACAGGATGTGAGAGTGACAATGTGTGGCTCAGAGTGCTGGACTGATCATAGACTTATCCTCTCCAAGGTACCCATTCACATTCACAAAAGTGGTGGCCCCAAGTCAAAATTACTAACAGAAGAATTAATGTCAATAGAGCAAAGCTTTTCTCAGAGGGGGAACAATTTGTTGATAACTTGACAGGAAAGCTGAGCCAACACATGGTTGGCAATAGTGAAACAGAAAAGGAGTGGGTAGCTTTCAAAGATTTGGTGTATGACACTGCATTTGCTCAGCTAGGCTAGAACACTTGCAAATATCAAGACTGGTTTGATGAAAATAAAGGGAAATTCAGAAGCTGATAAATGAAAAACAGGGCTTTACCAGCAGGATAGTTCCTTCATCTCTATGAAGGCCACATTTAATTCCATCAAAAGTAAAATACAAGCAAAGCTTGGAGAAATGTAGGATCCTTGGCTCAAAAGGCAAGATGAAATTCAATTTTATGCTGATAGTAACGATCCAAAGTACTTGTATGATGCCTTGAAGGCTATTTATGAGCCAAAGACCTATGGTGCATCTCAACTACTCATTGCTGATGGAGTCACATTGATTAGTCATAAGGACATGATCTTAGAGAGATGGTTGCTTCTATGGGGTTCTCAAAAGACCATCATCAATCAATGCTAAAGCCATTGACCTTTTACCTGTGGTTGAAATCAATCCCTCCCTAGCTGAATTTCCAACTGAAGATGAGGTTTTGAGTGCCACTAGGCCCCTTTTATGTTGCAAAGCACCTGGTGCTGATTCTATTCCAGCTGAAATTTATTAGGTAGAGGGTCCATTACTCATACAAAAGCTGACTGAAATTTTGGGAGGTTATATGGCAAAAGGAGGCTATAACGGCAAAGGAAATAGACTATCCTGTGATAGGGGGTCTCTCTCTTAGTCATTGCTGGAAAGAATCTTGCTAGAGTTCTCCTTAATAGGCTGATTTTACACCTAGAAGATGGTCATCTACTTGAGAGCTAGTATGGCTTCAGAAAGGAGAAATGCCAGGAGCAGAACAGAAGTCTGCACACAATGTTTGTAGATCTGACAAAGGCCTTTGATATGGTTAATTATGAGGGTGTATGGAGTATTATGTTAAAATCTGGTTTTCTGTAGAAGTTCAGCCATGTTGTCAAATACCTCCAAGAGAATGATCACTGTATCAAGGTCAGCTACTGTGTTGGGGTTAAATTCTTCCACTTGAAAAAGCCAAAAGCCAAGACCAAAGTGGAAGGAGTACTGGTGCATCATTTTCTGTTTGCAGATGATTGTGCACTCAATACAGCTTCTCAAGCTGAGATACAACAAAGTATGGATCAGTTCTCTGCTGCTTGTGTTAATTTTTGCCAAGCAATTAACACCAAGAAAACATGGGTGTTCCATCAGCCACCATCACACCATTCATACATGGAACCATTAGTTACAGCAAATGGAGACGTTTTGAATGTTGTGGATAAATTCACTTACCTTAGTAGTGTACTTTTCAGGGATGTACACATGAGGTTGACTCACACATTGCCAGAGTTAGCTTAGTATTTGGCAGACTCTGAAGGAAAGTGTGGGAGAGAGGACTGACTACCAAACTGAAGGTCTACAGAGCCATTGTACTGACCTCATTGTTGTATGCCTGTGAAACCTGGACAGTCTACCAGTGCCATGCCAGGATACTGAATCACTTCCATTTGAGTTTTCTTAGGAAGATTCTGAAGATCACCTGGCAGGATAAGATACCAGACACTGAGGTCCTTACTTGAACTAAACAGCCAAGCAGTCAAACTCTGCATCAAGAGAATGCAACTCTGATGGATTGGCCACATTGTTAAAATGCAAAATGTATGCTTGACAAAAAGATTATTTTATGGAGAACTCTTATAGAGCTAGCATTCACATGGTGGTCAGAAGAAAAGACACAAGGACACTCTCAAGGTCTCTCTTAAGAGCTTTGGAATTGATTGTGTGATATGGGAGACACTAGCACAGGACTGCTCATCATGGTGTAACCTCATCAGAGAAGGTACTACTCTATCAGCAAAACAGAACTGAAGTAGCTCAAAAGAAATGCAAGAGGTGCAAATTTAGAAAATCCACCCTAAATGTTCACATGGATTATTTGTACCCGACCTGTGGTAGAACATTTCGAGCTCGTATTGGTCTGATCAGCCACAGTGGGACACAGTGTCACTTCACTACCACATAGTGATATCATTTTGGTCCTCTTTGCGAAGGAAGACCAGCAAGCAACCAGTCAACTCACGCCTGGAATGCTCTCTCTCCTTAAATCCACCTTCTAGTTTCCCTGGATTCCTTCTTACTCCAGCTAAAATTCTATCCTTTGTAATAAATATTCCCCAGTCCCTCTTCATTTTAATGCCTCCTTTCTGTTGACTGTTTTCTGTATGTTTTGTATTTGAAATTATTTGAATTTATTTGTATGTTATTAGATTGTAAACTCCTCAAGGGCAAGAGTTGTCTTTTGCCTCTTTTTGTATCCCTAGGATTTAGCACAGTGCTTGGCACATAACAAGTGCTAAACAAATGCATATTGACTGACCACTTGAGAAATATGACACAAACAGGGTAATTTCATTGCCATTTTGTTCTAGTAAAACTATATTATAGTTCATCAGCTTATATGTTTGTGCACATATGCAGACATACATACATACATACATACATGTACCATACTTTAATTTTTTACTTGTATATTGAAATGTTTGTGTTTGTTAATGATTAAGTTAATAATAAAAGATAAAATAAAAATAAAAAATGAGATAGTGTTTATTTGTCAAAGAACGGAAAGGGGAAGTACATGAGAGTAAATGTTTATTAAGTACCTACTACCTGGCAGGTAGTGTGCTAAAAGCTTGACTAATATCATCTCATTTGATCCTTACAGCAACCCTAGTGGAAATTATAACTCCCATTTTACAGTTACAGAAATTGAGACAGAGGTTTAATGACTTGACCAAGGTCACACAGCTGTTAAGTGTCTAAGGCTAGATGTGAAAAAAGTTTTTCCTAACACCACACCCAGAATTCAATCCAATGTTCCACTTAGTTGGAGAAACAAAACATCTTAGCTGATCGAAATGGAATAAAGTTATGCTTTTTTCTAACTCTGGGGAGCTGTGAAAAATATGGGCCTATGATTTCACCAATATGGAGGACTCTTGATGATGAAAATCCTACCAATGTAAATCAGAAACTTAAAGAGCTCTCTGGGGGCAATGAGATATTAAATGACTTGCCCAGAGTCACAGAGGTTTTTCTGAATCTGAATCAAACACTCTATCCAATAATCCAGACTGATTTTTCCATTATTGGCCCCAACTTAACTTCTTTTTATTTTGACCACATCCTGTGTAATCTCAAACTGTAAGGCAACTATTTGCCACTCTACAAACATATCTTGCCTCTTCGCTAGGAGTGGGGATAGATGGCAATGAACTTCCAGATGATTAAATGTGGACTGTGAGAATTCCATGCTTCGGCTTCTTCTTAGTTGTTTTGAATTTGCCTTCGATACACAGGGAACCAAGAGTAGTTTTGAGAGATTTACAAAGAATAGAGAAGAAAAATCAAACCCACTCCAAATCCATTGGAACCATTAACTGTGGTCCACCAGGATTTCCAAGGATATGAGAACAAATTTACTCTTCCTATTCCTGCCAAGTTTCTTTTCAAATGCTAGAGCCAGTTGAGGAAAATAAAGAACTGAGAAATAGATCAAGTGATAGCTCTTTATATCTTCCTGTCAAAATCAAGTGAAGCTCAACAGTGACATGGGAACTCCATGGGATATTCCTCAGCTAGCCTGCTCAACAACTTACAATCTTAACCAAGTCACATGCCCAAGTACTAATTTTTTTTTTAATCACAACATAGGTAGATGGTGACTAGTTCCAAAACCACAAGATTTTTGTTTCAGATTCATCTCTGGGCTAATCATAACAGACAGGTAAGTATTTTCTGAGACAGGTTAGGCCCGATTCCATAATTTTGCCTTTAAGTCATATATGGTATCTCTTCAAGAGACTAGCAAAATTGTTTTTAGGATGAAAAGTGGCATATGCCTCCTTTTACATGGCAAATATTCCTTGAAAAGTTTTACCTGAAACAAAGCCCTAAAATTACTTTAACCATATTATGGGAACTCATTCTCTAAAGGAAACCTTGCAGTTAATCCTTTGATAAATCCTTCTTTCATGTGAATAACCACCACCTAATGTGTGTTCTGTAAGTTCAGGTTAATGATGTAGACCACACCCCTACAAAAGAAAATGCTCAGTACAGGATCCAGTGAAAGTCAGTATCAATTTCACAACTCATCTTCAACTTAGAACCAGAGTGTGTGGTATTTTGTGGGCAAACTCAGACCATTACGATAGCCTTTCTTAAAGTAGCATTCTAGTGTCTGCAGGAGTTTCTGTACCACCCAGAGGGTCACACCCATGGAAAAGCTTACTGACCTGAAAGGCTACATTTCTAAGAGCTGTGTGATCTGATAATGAGAGACTTCATTAAAAAAATAGTGTCAGGGGGTGCATCTCAGGGCCAAGTCAAAGAAATGTATACTCTTACAATTGTAACTTTGATGGAATTTTCCATAGTAAATACATAATTCTTTTATATTAGGTGCTATATGCAACAGACATGGTCAAAAAATGTCTTCTAAAAGCTAACTGTCAAACATGCAGAATTTCTATTTCTCCAGCTTAATCCTTAATAATACATTTTTTGGACTAATTTACATGATGCTTTCACATTTCAGTTACACTAGTTAAATTGTCACTCGTAGGAGGTGTGGAGAGGCAGCATGTAATAGGAGATAGATAGCCAGTTTTGAAGCCTGGAAAACCTCCTTCCAAGTTCTCCATTTGACACATATGAGTTGAGTTGATCAAAGGCAAGTCATTTAACCTCTCAATGACTAAGGCAACCTTCTAAAACTTTTTAAGTTACAGAGGAGTTACCAATTTCAACACTACGAAATCCCAGGTCTGAACACCCTTGCCTCTCCCAATTATTTCCCTACCTTCAAAAAAAAGTTGTCACTAAAAATAGGAGGGGGGGGATCAGGATTAAAGATCAGCAGCTGTTAATAATAATGGCAATAAATCTTATAACACCATCTTAAATATAGCTTTTTCTTCTCAAATGATTTGCCTTACCCCACCCACTTATTCTCCCACTCATTTCATTTTCTTTATAGTCAGCACCTACAGTGTGCTGCGTGCAGAGCAGGAGCTTACTAAGTGGCTGTTTAATTGAATTAAATGTGAGCATCTTTGTAAATGGCTATATACTTGTCCTGATTACACAAAGTTAAGAGAAAGTGACTGCCGTGTGCCAGTCCCCAGTTTTTGGAATGACTTTCAGCTAATTAAGAGACATAAAACTGAAAACAGATCATATACAGTAATAAATTCATAAATATTAGAGATGAAAGGGACTTTAGAGATCATCTGGTTGTGGGGCTTAACCTGGGGTATATGAACTTGCTTTTGTAAAAATTTTTGATGACTACATTTCAATATAATTGGTTTCCTTTGTAATATTCTATATTTAATTTTATGTGCTTAAATCTTTATTCTGAGAAGAGGTCTATAGGCTTCACCAGACTGCAAGAGAAGTCCATGACACACACAAAAAATGTTAAGAACCCTTGATTCTACTCAGAATTCTTCATTTTACTTTGGAAGAAACTGAGACCCAGAGAGGTTAAATGATTTAACCTGTGCCCAGAAGTTTGTAAGTGAAAGAATAAGAATTTCAACAAAGCTCACTTGATATTAAATCAATTAAACAACAAGAATTTATTATCTACTATGGGTCAGAAACTGATGTGTTTTTTCCTACTATACCATAATATCTATTTTTTCAGACAGTTCATTATGAAGCAGCTAACAGCCAGAGTCACATAATTTCACCATGGGGGGCTGAATCTATTTCTTTCTTATCTTCCTCGGCCAGATGTGACATTTTAAAGCCACATAAATTCCCAAAACCACTTGGAGACTGTGCCCTGGAGCCAAGGAGATGTCAAAAGAAGTAACCTTTTCCTTTTTGGTTTCAGATGATCTCTTTGACCCTGTGAAGTGAATACTAGTGAAAACTAGATCTGACTCCATCCATTTATTTCATTCCCTTTCTTAGGTTATACAATCACCTCTATGTAGCTAACTCCTAAATCTATACCTCTGAACTTCCCTTTCAACCTTCTTTCATGCACCCACACTTTGATGTCTCATCACCTCAAACTCAACATATACAGAATCAAACTCATCTCCTTCCTTTTAAGAGCAATTAACACTCAAGACCGTTATTTCTATGAATACTTGCATTATCTTCCCACCTCCTTAGCTTAAAACCCAGGGCTCATCTCAATTCAATGGTCATCTTATGGATTCTTTCTTCACCTTTTTTCTTCTCATATCCACTCATTCCGTTTCATTCCCATTGCCACCGTCTCAAGCTTGGCACATAGTAAATCCTTAATAAATGCTTTTCAAAAATCCACACATTCATTCATAAATTAGTGCTTTCAATAGCTTCCTTCCCATTCATCCTGCATAGTATCATGAGACTGATCTTCTTAAAACAACATTTAACCCTATTGCAGTTTGGTACAAGATCCTCCATTGTCTAGCCCATGTTATTTACAGGATAAAGTCCACAATCATTAGCACTGGACCTTTTATTTTCTTGACTTCAAAGTAGTTTTCTAATTCCATATTCCAGAACTCCCTCATAAGAATAATCTTCTTCAGTCAAACTCATTTACTTACCTTCTCCCAAACACAGACTCATAGGGTCATAGATGTAGAGCTGGAAGGGGCATCAGAGGCCGTCTGTCGAACTATATCATTTTACAGGTGATGAAACTGAGGCACATGGAAGTTAAATGATTTACTGAAAGTCACAGAGATGGTAAGCACATAGGAGTGACTTGAACTGAGGTCCTTTGACTCAAGAGTCAGTGCCCTTTTCACTGAGCCATGCTGTGTCTTCCTATCTCTGCATCTGACATATACTATAGCCTTCTCCATCATCCCTATTAAAATATGATAGATTCTTTAATTTAGAAATTCTTAAATTGATTTTCAGTTTGTATGTGAGCGTGTGTGTGTGTGTGTGTGTGTGTGTGTGTGTGTGTGTGTGTGAGAGAGAGAGAGAGAGAGAGAGAAAGAGAGAGAGAGAGATGGATGAATTCCTTTGGCAACTGGGGTGAAGCTTGTGGACCATAGCAGCTGGCATTTATATAGTTATTTAAGTTTTGCCAGTTGCTTCACATATTATCTTTTTGAATCTTCTCTGTCTCTCTCTGTCTCTGTCTCTGTCTCTGTCTGTCTCTCTCTCTCTCTCTCACATACACACACACACACACACACACACA
>CM053773.1:143737893-143760957 GCA_028658325.1 Potorous gilbertii
CTTCAACTCTATATCTATGATTCTACACTCTGTTCTAGACACTATACCTACAATTCTCTTCTGTGCCTGGTGTTGTGTGTTTTTTTTCAGTGCCCACCAATTAAGTCTCATGTCTTGGTCCCCATCCTGTTAGGGAATAATCCTCCTCTCTCTTCCTTCCCTCCTTGCTGTGTTCCCTTTAAAATCAGTTACAAGACATACAAAGTATGGAATTGCATGAACAAATCAAATTAAGTTGATATCAACATGCGTAGGATATACACCTAGAATATTTCCAGTCCATGGATCTTTCACTTCCCCATGTCAATGTCCATAGGCAAAAAACTACTGTAATGACAGTCAGAATTCAAAATGCTTTTCTGATTCCTTTGAAAGTCTATTAAGGCTGCCCAAACAAGACAGCATCCATTATTAACTTCACTTCCAGCCAACCACATCTCTGCTTCTCAGTCTTCATATCTCTTCCCTTCCTGGCTATCAGGTGTATAAATTTAAGTCTGTCTCTGTCCTTTTGATGTCAGGCCACTTTGGGAGGGTGGAGTTTCCCCTGCCACTAGAATTCAGATGCCTGAGTATCACAGCTCTCTCAAGACAGCCAGGGAGAAAAACTATAATGGCTCCACTGTAAATTGTTTCCCTAATTCTTTTTTCCTATTATCACAATTAGTCCCTCACCCTCAGGTTTTTCTGTCTTTGCATGTGACTATAGGTACCTTCTTTGTATTTCTGCCTTGCCCCTTCTACTAGACTGAATACTCTGAGGTCAGGGACCCCATTACTCCTTTTTGCCTTATCACAGTCATGTAAGAGGCGCTCAGTAAATACTTGGCCAACTGAAAGAGAAAAGCTGGTATTTCGAGTAAGTCCCACAACTGCAATAAAACAGAATTTCTTCAAACATTTTCTTTTTAAATTGCAAAGGAAACAAAAATATGCATTGTGGAGGAGAACTATGGAAAGAAAGAAATGAATGTATCCAAAACCAAATGTAAAAACTGTTGGTTTAAATGATGGCTGCGTAGGGTGAAGTCGTTAACGCTAACAACGGCTTGGCCTTTTAATGACAGTCATTCCGTCTGGAGTTTTTAAGCAAGGGGATGTTAGTTGGCACAAGAGATAGAGGAGCTACCCCACTGTAGAGATATATTGCCCTACTAACTGACTGGGCTCTGTTTAGCTTTATAAAGAAAGCCAAATGAGATCACCCATACTCAGTTTTGTCGAAGCTTACTCTCTCAAGGAGCAATCAAACAGCTGTCTCGTCAGTTGCAACTTTGTGACTCAGAACACATTCATCCCAATATACACTTGTGCATCTTTTAGACTATATCATCATCATCATCATCATAGTAACTCTTCACCAATGTGAACAGTCTATTTCATCTTCAAAGCATGTTGGAATTCTATAATGCTCTGAAAACGTGACAAGTTGAAAAGGTACGGAGGGTTTTTATTGTTCCTAACAAAGGGTGTTGAGCTGGGCTAACTGTGATTACAATGTGCAAACTCCTGAGAGGGTCTATAAATGGGTGGCTTGCACACATGAGAAAACACCAGAACAGAAAATTATCAGGTTGAAATGGCTTCCCTCTGCAGTGCAAAATCAAACTGAAAGCTATTAGAGAAATCTCTAAAAGGTGATGGGCAAGCTACAGTGTTACCTATAATGTTTCTCATTAAGCTTACTCTTAACCATGCCAAGAAAAGAAAGGATTTTCTATCTAATTCACAGCAAGTGACATCATCTACTCTAGCCATTTGTTTTTGCATCTTGTCCTCCTACTAGACTGTAAATTCTTGCTGAACAAAGATGACGTTTTTCATTATCTTCCACAGAACTTAGCTTGGCACTCTTCATACAGTAGGTGCTTCAGAAATGTCCATTGTATGGTATTCCTTTGTAAGATAATTTTATCATTTTTCACATTTCTCAGTGTAAATAATTCCTCTTATATCTAAGCTAAATTTTCTCTCCTTATATTCCTGCCTTTCCAGTCTTCTTATACTTTGCTACCTTTCATACTTTATTTGATCCAGCTGCACTTGTCTACCTTCTATTTGTCACATACTAAATTCCACCTCCATCTTTCTGTGTATTTGACCTGGCTGTTCCCTGTACTTGGAATACTCTTCTTTCTGACCTTATACTCCAAGCTTCTCATAATTCCTTCAAGACTCAGCTCGAATTCAAAAGGAGGCTCTGAAATCCTCCAGTTCCCTCAGAAGTTTTTTTACATTTACATTGTCTATAGCTTGTATATCCATAATTATTTGCATGTATATTATTCTTCCACTAGAAGAGCAGTTTCTTACTAAAAAAAGAATGTTAACAATTATTTTCATATGTAATTGGGGAAAAATAAAATACTAAATAATTTTAAAAATGAGAATTCCTTAAGGGCAAAGACTATAGTTTTGCCTTTGTTTGTGTCCACAGCGCTTAGTATAATGTCTGGTACATAGTAAGTGCCAAATAGCTGATTCAACTACTTATCCCTTAATTGCCATGTTTATATGTTAGAATGTTCCCCTCCTGTGACACTCAGGCATGTTATACATGCCGAGTGTTCCAAAAAATCTGAGTGCAGTTCTAAGGCATTAAAGCTAGCATTAGCACGAAGATTTTTGGTACACCTTATATTTATATCCTTATTTCTTGATATTGCCTTAGTTTTTGATTGCTTTCATTGCTCTTGATATTATGTCTGAAGTATCTAAACTGTTTTCCCAATAGTTTATCCATAATGATGAAAATAGCTTTTGGATTCTTTCATATTTCTTAGCAGCCTAATTATTGTAATATTACTTTCTATCACCCTCTACAATAACTCCCAGCCTTTTTCTCTGGCAACTTTAACATGAACTAAAAGCTTAGAAAAATAGCAAGTCTTCTTTTATTTTTAAGAGCTCTCTGTCTCTTTCTTTCTCACCATGTATGTGTAGGTATGTATTTATATAGGCATATATACACATGTATTTGTAAACATGTAAATACTTATTATTATGTTTCCCCACCCCCACCTCCAAATCAGCCCTGGTATGGAGGGTAGAAAACTGGCTTCTGAGGCAGGAAGACGTGGGTTTAAGTTCTACTTCTGACACATATCTCTGACTTTGGGTAGGTCACTTAAATCCTCAGTGCTCTAGGGCAACTCTTTGAGGCTCTAAGGGGCAGCTACAGTCCTTGAGTCAGGTTGACTTGAATTCAAAGCCAGCCTGAGACACTAACTGTGTGACCTTGGACATTCTATTTGCTTCAGTTTCCTCATCTGTAGAGTGGGAACATATACAGAACCAACTTTCCAAAGATACTGTATCAAATAAGACAATAATTATACAGCATGTAACAGTGACTGTCACATAGTAAGTACCATAGTTAGCTATTATTAAGTTGTAGAGAAGGTTCTGTCTTGAATTGATAAAAAAAATTCCCTCATCTGACACTTTTCTAAATCAGTGAAATTGAAGTCCAATCCTGATCCCTAATTTTTTTTTTTATTGTAGGCTGGTTCAGAGACTGGGAGGCTTGCTTACCACATACAAACAATAAATTCAGGTTTTTGGAAATACAATCCCACCTGAATCATTGTTGTGGGTATTGTGGTCATTGACTTTAATCATCTTTTTAATTTTCATGGGTTATTGAAGAGATTTGGGGATCTTAGGGGGAAAAAAGCCAGAGCCTCAGGGCCAGCAAGGTTTGGATAATTTACTGAAGGACAGACCAGAAAAATTTTTCTTGAAAGAGTACAGCTTGGCAATCAGGAATCATCAGAAATTAAAGGGGGACTTTCTAACTCTAATTTTGGAAGAGGGTTGTTTTAGAGGCATTGTTCTTGGTGAGCTGGAAGGAAGTAGATTTAAAGACAGATTACTGTCTAGAGGCCCTACATGGGTTGGCTGGCTGTTGTGTTCCAAAAGAGCTTGTCCCCTAGAGCCGGTCTCTCCTAGAGAAAAATGCCACGTATGACTGAGAATTGATAGATTCTTCTTTCAATAGAAAGAAAGTAGTTATGGGGTTTGCCCTAGCCTAATGGCTAGTGGTATGAAAGGTCTCCTAGAGCTTAAGTATGTATGCTACATATGAAAAAAAAGAGTTGAGAGAACCCACTCCTCTTAAGAGTAATAGCATCTCAGCTATAATTCCATCTGAAGTGCAGAAATTGGTAACAAAGAGTTCTGTCATCACCTGTCCAGAAGAACAACTAGTAGTCATGAGATTAAGAACATAATCTAATAGAGACTATATGCCATGCTCAGCAGGAGTAGGTCCTGTGGGAACAGTGCAATGATATAGGCAAGGAGACATTGGCAACTTCATATATTTCCTAAATATGGACTTTTTAATATGTGTGCCCCTCTGCCTGTGTTCTCTCAGTGTCTTTACTCTCCTCACTAACAGTGTGTTTTGGACAGAGTGTGCCCAGGTTTCTGGGGAGGAAGTTTTACTGCTGTATAATGTTTTTTTTTCATTTATTGATTTATTAGTTCATTCATTTATTTTTACTATGCCATTTCATAATGTCTTTGTTTTTAATTAGTTGTGTTTACTGTCTGATTATTTAAAAATAAACACATTGGTAGGGGCTCATTAGTTACAATTTTAAATGAATATATTTCCATAGAATATTTTGGGCAGGTAAGCTCATGAATATAACTATTTTCCACAACACCAGCTCTGTTTCCAGTTTGATTTCTATGGCTATTATCCAAGGGAGCAAACCTTATGCAGAAGGGACCCATCCTTTCTACTATCACTTCTACCAAATACTACCAGCAACCCAAAGGAAAAAAGTGAAACATCCTGAAGGGGAGATGGGAGGCAGCATGTATCAAGTAGGTGAAACCATCAGCACCAATTTCTCAAATGCTGTTTCCCTTTTCACCCCAGTGGAATCAGCCCAAGATTCATGGCTATTTGAGCATTTCAGTAACCCCCTTCCTTCCAGATGAACAGATCTGCATCCAGTCTGGTTCCTACAACTGTAATTCAAAGAAGTAACACTCCTGGAGAAAAGACCACCAACACTGACTGCTGACCAACTGTTCCCAAAGAGCAGGTAAGTCCAAGAGATCAAGCAAGAGCAGTATCTCTTAGAATACCAACCTTGGAACTATCAGAATAGATAGGATTTTCGTTATCTTTATTAATTTACATTAAAGAAAATGTATTACCATTTGCTTTGCCCCTGTACCCCAAGGACTGGTGAGCCTTTCTATCTAAAAACTACTGAAATCTCCTATATTTGTTGCCTCTCCCTTTTAAAATATGATCTCCCGGTGAACATTCAATTAATTTTACTGTTTGTATACTCAGTGCTTAGTACATTGCTTTGTACATAATAAGAATTTCATAAATGCTTTATTTTTTTCATTATTTTAATTCATTCATTGAATCTGGGGTAACTGCATATGGTGGGGGAGAAGGGCCAAGAAGTACTCCATTTACTATGTCACAATAGAAAAACATTTGAACTGCTCATTCCAGTATACTTTGATCTCTAGAGCTCAGATAAGAAACAAAGATTAAAATGCCACTTTTTATGAAAAGCTGTCCCTGGTCTCCAGTCCCATCACCCTGCTCTTTCCCTCTATACCCTCTGATTTTCGGTATGAATGGGAATGTTGTAACTCTCTAAAATGGCTCTCATGTAATATTATGCTACAGGTATCAGTGTCTGTGTTCTATTTTCCTGCTGGACCATGAACTCCTTGAGGGTTCAGGCTATAATAAAGTAATGATGAGAATAGTATACATTTCTATTGAACTTTCATATTTCAGAGTGCTTTTCTCAGAACAATCGTGGGAACTTGGTGGTATAAATATTATAATCCCTATTTTGAAATTGGATAAACTGAGGCCCTGTGAAATTAAGTGACTCACCCATGACCACATAGCTCGTAACCATTTGATAACTGAATTGAACCCATGTTCTGATGACAGGTCGGAGGTGTTATTTTCTAAATCAGCATTTTCATAGCATATAGCCAAGAGTTCTGCGTATAACAGACATGGTAAGAGGTTGTCACTTTTTACTGTATCACATGTAGCCACATGACAACCAGTCTTGTAGTCAGGGGAACCTGGGTTGAAGCCTTACCTTTGACTTTTTTGGCTATGTGGCCCTGAACAAGTCACTGAATTTCTCAGAGCCCTAGGTTGCTAACTCTCGAAGAGTATAAATGGCAAATCATTTACAGAGACAGAGGAAGAGACAGAGAGAGAGAGAGACAGAGATAGAGGGAGAGACCAATTTTCTCAGCTTATATGATCAAGATAAGACCAACTATGCCTTTTTCCCCCCGGTGAAGTTCCATTATACCTCATCTGTGAGTCTTAAGCAGCCCTAATTTGCACTAATGCTTATGATACTACCATAATGCGTATCTTTCAGTTTTGCTACTAATACTATATTTTCCATTGCTGATACAATGGGTTTAAGCTTATATAATTCACTTTGTTATTTTCTGTTACAGTTTCTAAATCTTTGGGTGCATTTATATTGTTTCTCTATTCTTCTTAATGGTGACAATTTAAATTTTGACTTAGCAGCCATCTGGGAACTCCATTAACATGGATCCTCTTTTCTAAATCATCAAAATAATATTTTAAAAAAATGTAAGCAGTGTCCAGCTTGAAAACCAGTTGTTCTCTAAAAGTTCATATGTAAGTTGGTTGTGTGATGCTTGGAATACATTTTTTAAAAAATGACATCCTGGAGCAGCCATCAAGAGGATAGCAATATAGGGAGATGTTACACAAAATTATATGGGGGAGGGGACAGCATAGGAGAGTGGATAGTCAGTAGTACTTCAAGTCAGGAAGATCTGGATTCAAATACTTCAATTAACTTTTAATGGAATTGCTTGTGATCAAGTCACTTAACTTCACAGAACCTCATATTCCCCATCTATAAAATAAGGAAGTAGAATGCCTATAGGACCTACTTCATATTGTTTTTGTGAGGTATAAATGAGAACTATTAAAAATGTTTTCTAAATTTTGCAGTGATGAGAGTTATTTTTGTTAAAGTTGGGTAAGGGGGAAATATGGTATGAATGATCCATGTTATCGAACAGCTCATTATTGGGTTAATTCAGATACACAAAATAACAAATCCTTGTCCCTAAGGACTCATAAAGCTGTTAATTCCCTCAACATGAGGCCAGCTGGGACCATTTCCTTCTATATTATCTTGGTACAGTGACATTCTCTCAGTGGCTGCTTCATCATAGAACTGTAAGACCACATGGATACAGACCTGGAAGGGACTTCAGAGGCCATCTAATCCAGCCCTCTCATTTTACAGATGAGTAAATAACTTCAAATGAATAGTAAATAGAGCCAGGATTGAAATTTGGTCCTTTACTCCATAGTCACTTGGTCTTGGGGCAGCTCGGTGGCACAGTGGATAGAGTACATCGCCTGAAATCAGGAAGATCTGAGTTCAAATATGACCTCAGATATGAGCTTACTAGCTGGGTGATTCTGGGTAAGTCACTTAATCCTGTTTACCTCGGTTTCCTCAAATGTAATATGAGTTGGAAAAGGAAATGGCAAACCACCATAATATCATTGGCAAGAAAATCCTAAAAGGCGTTTCAAAGAGTTAGACACAACTGAAATGACTGAACAACAAGCGCTTGAAGGGATCTTAGAAGTCATTTAACCCAAACCTCATATTTTCAAGAAGGGAAAAAAAAAAAAGTATACCCTGCTGTCTGCACATTGAATGAGTCACCACAACCACTTTATTTTAAAGCTTTGAAAATTGAAAAACGAATACGTAAACGACTGCTCCCTAACTTTTTTTTTAAAGTGTGTATCTTAAAAAGAAAAAATTTTCCACAGGGTTTTAGCAATCAGGAATAATTTAGTGAAACTCACAATTCTGAACAGAAAATAAAACTTTTTATTTTTTGCTGATTTTGAAGTCATTCAAGATTGCTAACTGGAAAATTGATTGCTTTCTCCTAATTTTATAATCCACTCTTTCATAAGAAAGTTATTATTTGGCAATGGCATGCTTAGTCATATTTCTTGTAGAATTTTGACACTTTCCTTTTTGCTGGATTGTAGATTTTCATAAAGCTTCCAACCAGACTATATTCCATAAATAATCTAGATGAATTCCCTTGATTTTGAATCCAAATACTCTGTAGTAATGTGAACTGTGAAGTCATCTCTTGCTATTGTACCCTGAATTTGAGTAGCTTGTGGGTGCTAGTCTTAGACATGCCTCCCCCATGCCCCTTCACATTCTCAATCAGTTCCTCCCTGTCAGAGAGTGCTAGATATAGAAGGGCTTCTTTCGGTTGAAGGCTTTGCTCCCTGGATCATAAATCTAATCACAAAAGACTCTGAGAATGAGCAAACAATAGCCATGTTTGGAGTCTTCCACCAACTATTTGACTAAGTCAGTTAAGACAGAAAGATGGAGGGGCTAGCCAAGGACATAATTTAATGAATATGTTTCTTTGGTTGCAATAGCAAACTGGATAAATTGGCAAAATGCATAGTGCCCATGAAAAACTACTTGAATGCTGTAGCCATGCTAGAGGTGAAAGGTAAAATAAAACTGTTTCCCAGTTATTTTGTAAAATGACCTGTGAATACATTTGTTGCTTTCATGGCTATGGAGACCATTCCATTCAGTAAAACAAAATTCCAAGTATTTGGGCAATTCACTCAATTCACTTTGTTTTGGTATCTAAGAATTCCATTCACTTTAGCAAAAGTGTTTTAAGAATTTACTGTTTTGTCAGAGGGTATTAAGTACTTCTTTGTAAATGGTGTAATGAAGTGCTGGGCTTGAAGTTAGAAGCAATTCATCTAGCCTCTGATACTTACTAAGGCTGTGTGATCTTGGACATGTCACTTAACCTTTATTTGCCTCAGGCCACTCTTTAGGCTTTATTTTCTAAATATAGATGTCTGGTGATCTGTTTGGGTAGATGGAGGTTCCAAGCCCAGAGTTCCTAAGTTGAGAAAATCATAGATCCTTTACATATTTGCACAATATTGAATGCTCAGCAAATGTCCCAGGTGGTGGAGGAAAGATACCAAGTTTGGATAAGACTGTCTCTGCCCTTAAGGAGTTTGTAGATTTGTTCAAGATGCAACACTTACACAGATAATTATACTACAAAGTAATACATAATAAGTGCATCAGAGAGGTGTTAGTACTTCCTAAGGTCGAAAGGGAGAAAAAAAAGTCATTAGGTGGCAGGTAGAAACAGAACCATAGAATTGTGGGCTTAAAAGGGAGCTTGGAGGTCATTAAATTTAAACCAATGCTTCTGGAACAATTTTAGTGATAGGTAGATCATTGTTTTGCCAGGCAGTCTGGTCTATTGTAAGATAAACTTTATTGTAAGAAAGTCTTTCCCTCTAATACAAATCTGTTCTTTTAATGGCTAAGTATTGATGCTAGCTCTGTCCTCTTGAACTAAGCAGAATAAATTTCCTCCTTTCACATGACAGCCAAGCTTTCAAATATTTGAAAACAGTTATCACGCTCCCTTGAGTCTTCTCTTTTCTAGTCAAAACATCCCGAGTTATCTCATTTGTTACTCATATGACATAAAGACTGCCTATCTCCTCGAGATGCTATCTTATTTATCAATGTCTCTCAAAAATGGATACAAATCTTTCCATGTAGTTAGATCAGTTCAGAGTACTTGATGTATAAGCCATGCCTCTTTTAATGCAGCTGAATTTTATTTTAATCTTTTTCACAGTACATTCTTGGCCCATCTAAAACCATCCTTTACTTTGATTTTATTTCTTAAACAAAATGCATGGCTTTATATTTATTTTTGTAAATTTTTGTTTGTTTTCCTAAAATTTCAGTCTGATATCTTTGTCAATTATGCCATTCTACATGTTAGCTACATCTTATCTTTGTATCATCTGGAAGTTTTGGAAAGCATTTCATCATTTAATGAGATTATAAAAATTTGGAAGAGAGAGCCATGAACTCCACGGCCAGAGATCTTATTGACAAAAATCTATTAATGTGGGGTGTAGTTCTTAAACCATTTACAATTCCACTTTGATACAGTGTCATTTTGTTTACATTTCTCCATCTGGTTGATAAAAATATCACTTCATCTTTTTCTTTATATTTAAATATGCTATATTCATAAGATAGTTTCATTCTCTGCCATTCTAATGATGTTACGAAAATAGAAAACAAAGTTAAGTTGGCATAACTTAATAAACCCCTGCTAGCTCCTAGTGATCACCACTTTTACTGCTAAATGGCCACAAATCATAGCTTCAGCTATCCATTCTGGAATTTTTGTGGGTGTAGACATCAAACTTTCTCATCGACAATTTCAGCAATTCACATTTTCTCACTTTTAAAAAACAGAAAGTGCTTGTCCATCTTCACTCTTCTGACATCTCTCCAGTTCCCCATCATTTCTTTAAGCCTAACAATAGTGATTTCACAACCACACAAACACGTTCTTTCAGCACCATACAATGTAATTTCTCTGGGCCTAGAGATTGGAATTCATTAAATTAGAAGGATATTCTTCTACTATCGCCTCATCTATCTTCGGTCTCAGTTCTCTCTAACTCTTGTTTTACCTGTTGTTTCTAATCTGAAGATAATTCTTTTCGATGAAAAAATGAAAAAAAGAGAAACAAATAGTTCAACAATTTTACTTTGTTGTCTTTCACCATTATGTTATTTTCAGCTTTGTTTGTCATTTTGCACCAAATGTAGGAAAAAAACTTTTTGTTGTCTTCAGTGTTTTGCTAAATTAGTAACAAGGATCTTGCAGACATCCTGAGAGGATGCTATGACAATCGAAAATTTTCAAAAACAGAAACAATCAGGATAATTAGTGTGGTAGACTAAATCCACGATATTTACATGCTGAACCCTAAATCTCATAATTTTTTCTCTGTCGTACAACAATGTAGGAAATTTTGTTATATTTCATTTAGTTTAACTGCTAATCGTAGTGATATTGGCATAGAATTAATTGAAATGTAAGCTTTCTTTTCATATAAAAGAAACAATTTTCATTAAAACTAAATATTTCTCAAACTTTAGTGTTGAATATGTTCAGTATGTCACATAAAATATTTCTCTTTTCACTAGATTTATAAGAATAAAACAAAAAAACCCTAAAGATAGAGAAGACTTTTATCACTGCCTATCATCTTATATTTTTTTTGTTGACTTCATACCACCTCAGTCTTTGCAGTTACCATTATCAAGAAGTACTGAAGGAAAGGGGATGGGGGAGAATGACCTCTTGAATTTATTATTCCTTTAATAAAATGTAATCTTTTTTTTTTTACTTAAGATTTTTCAGTATTGCTTGCTCCATGTATCGATTCATTCCTTTTATCTATTTACCTATTGATCTATTATTTATTCATGCACTCACTTATTCATGCATGCATGCATTTATTTGTTGATAGATTACCTATGGTTTCACCAGTGTCAGAAACTTTTGGTGAGGAACTTGTTATCTCAATATAGGCTAGCACCTCTGAAATCTTCAGTTTTAGAGAGTTGGCCCCGGGGAGCTGAGAGGTTAAGATGCTGCTCAGGGTGACAAAGGCAGTATATTTTAGACCCAGGACTGGACCCCAAGGTCTAGCTAATCTTTAGGTCAGCTTTCTATTCGCATTACAGTCTGCCTCTTATACATGGTTATAAAGGATTTCCTTATATTCATAGGCACTCTATGAAATTCGCTATTAGTATCAGGGAAAAAATTATCTAATAGATCTAAACAAATAAATCATTTAACTTGTCATTTAAAAAAATAAATATTTGTGTGGACTGTTTAATAAAATTGTTACTGTTTGAGGTATAGGAACATGTGTGTGTGTGTGTGTGTGTGTGTGTGTGTATATATATATATACTATCTTGTGATATACAATTTTCTGACCGAAGTAAGAAATCTGAACGTAACCCTATAGATCATAATATAATCAATGGATCAAAAAAGCCCTTTAAAGGATCTGTTTTGAAGAAAATGTTACTAAATACCAAAAAAATACAAGCAAACTCTTAGGAATAGAATTCAGTCCTTAGGATCTAAACTCATTGTTTTCAGAGAAGGTATATTAATTCAATCTGTACTCTATTTGACTCTCAAATGACTTGTCACTCAAATCCTGTAACACTTCTCTTATTGGGGCAGCTAGGTGGTACAGTGCATAGAGCACCAGTGCAGGAGTCAGGAGGACCTAAGTTCAAATCTCACCCCAGATACTTGGCACTCACTAGCTGTGTGATCTTGGGCAAGTCACTTAACCCCAATTGCCTCATCCTGGGTCATCTCCAGTTATCCTCATGAATATGTAGTCACTGGATTCAAATGGCTCTGAAGAAGTGAGACTGGTGACCTGCACAGCCCTCCCTCACTCAAAACAAAGTCAAGTGCAAGTCATGTCATCATTTCTCTGATGGCAGGGTCTTCTTGGGCAATGAAGGACGAACACCCTTCTCTGATTAGTTTTGTGCTTTCTTTAAAGAGTTTTTGCTGCATCTTCAGGTTACTGATGGTGGTGAGGCTAGTAACAGTGATGACATCTGCAAGTGTGTGTACATGTGTAAGGAATTTTACAATTTAAAATTTTTCTCCTTTGGCCTGAATGCAGAAATGGCTTTGTTATTAGACACTGCAGGTCAAACAACCTCGTTTCATTTGGAGGTGTAATGTAATGAGGTTAAGAATGTGGGGTTCATTCTAGTTTGTTCTGTTTTATTCTATGGTTATTGACTACAGACCAATCACCCAAGGCAGGGCAGGAGGCAGTTGATGGATTGACAACCAATCTGTCACCACTACTGAAATACAGGCTAAGGTACACGCTGACCTGCTGATGGTGAGATGACAGTGTGATCTTCTGCATCTTGGAACATCCAAAAAAATGGTATCACTATGTCTATAAGGCTTACTTAATCATTCCCACTTTAGAGTTCTTTCTCTCCCACACATTTTTCTCAGGCTCTCTTTCTCTGTCAACTATGCTTTCTTTGTCTCACTATTTTCGAAAATGTGTGAATGTGAATATTCATCAAGTAATGACTGAGTTCTGTTCTCAGCTCTGCCACTAACTTCCTTAACTTCTCTTGGTCCTCAGTTTTCAAAGGTGTCAAATGGCAAGATTAGGCCATGTGTAGTCTCAAATTCTCCAATTCCAAGTTCTGACTCCAAAAAGAACTTACTATAAAATAAAGAGCAAGTGAACAACAAATTTTGATGTTAGGGCAATAATCTCAGGTTTTCTTAAACTCAGAGCTTTGAATTCTAGGCCACCAGTGTCATACTCTTTCACTTCTACGTAGGTAATAACCTCTATCTTGTAGATAGCCATTCTTATTTACACAGAACAAAACCCTGACTGATCTTTGAGAAATTCGCATCTGCAGTAGTGAAATAAAAACACAAATATTTTCCTCTAAAAAAATAAAAAGTTATGTACCACACTGTATAGGAGACTTGCTTCTCTTTGCCATAGGCCTCTTGGAGGCAGAGTATGAATATACGATCGTATTTTTGGTGGAAAATGACAGACTCAGCTCGGAGTTCAGTACATCTTTCAGCAACAGTGGAGCATAGTGGTGTAAGAAATTAATTAGAAACTGGTTGCTTCTGAGTCTGGTCCTGCCATATGACACATTTTGTTTGTATACTTCAGATAAATCCCTCCATTTGAAAAAAAATCAGCTACAAAATAGGGAAAACTTGTATCCATTTACTTCAAAATGATGTTTGAAGGAACTAATTTATGGTTACAAATTATGATTTTGTTATTTATAGTTGCAAAAACTAAATATTGTGTGAGTGAGAGAAAACAGAAATAGCAACCCGTTTAAGTTATAATGTTAAGAATCAAAATCATACCAAATTGAGAGGGTAAGAAGACCAGAGAGATTTAACGGCTACATGAATGCCTATCCTCTGAAAATAACTTATTACTTCTTACAAAAAACCAGTATTCATCTGAAATCATCATATTTTAATATATAGAGGTTCAATTTTAAATACAAAATATATTTTGCTAAAACTCTCTTATGTCAGCTACACTCACAAGTGGGGGTAAAGAAAAGAAAGTTTGGGTTTCCTTCTGACTGTATTTGGATGACTTATTAAAATGTGCAGGTATGGAAACCCTCCTATTGGGAGATCCACAGCTGCACGTTGTGCTCCCTCCTATGGCAGCATACCAGGGAAAATATATGATTGATGACCTGTGGAAAGATTAGAAGAAAAAATACAGAACACTTGCATGCACTGTACAAAAGGACAGAATTCCACTCAGACTTTTCCATTTTAGTAATGAATTTACTTTTTAAGCAGGCTGGATAAATTTATATCCAAATACAATTGGTTTCTAAGCTTTCCTAGCCAGGGGTTTAGAAATAAATAACTTGATTTATGACTAAATTATACCTAATAGTAAATTGTCAAGGTAGTGATTGCTTTTGTCTTTTTTTTTCCCAAAGAAGACACACTTGTTTATTTTTCTCATTATGAAGAAAAAGGCATATTGAACTAAAGCAAATATGTTGGAATAAATGTGTGCATCATATTCCAGAACCCTTTGCCCCTAATTAGAAAGTGAGCCTAAAATAGCATGAATATCTAGTTAAGAACAATTTATATTACTGTCAAACTTGCAAATACTTTCTCACTGTAGAAAAAATACATTATATAATTTGCTTTTATAATTTACGGATTTAGTTTCTCTAATCTTCTAGGTGAAACAGTCTTTAATTTTCCACACCTACATTCTTTCAGATGGGTGAGGACTGCCTAAAAAGTTTCTCCTATATCTTAAAGAAACAGACTTTTTCTTCCTCCTTTTTTTTCCTGTGGAAGGCATGTTTTCTTTGAATGATCCCTACTACTTCTGGGAATTTAAATAAGTATAATTGACCCAATTTAAACATTTACAAAGGAAAATGTCTTCCTAATGACAGGTCCTTTAAAATTGGTTGTTTATGTGGAGTTTAAATTTGGAAACACGATAGGTTACAGAATCATTGAATGAACATTTAGGAGAATATTTTTATATGTATGGTGAACTTTTGAAAACTCAAAAAGTATTCTCAATTTTCTGCTAGGCAGTTTGAGAAAAAGAAACATAAGTATAGGAAAAGTATTTTCTAGTGGTTAGAATCAAAAGAGGTGACATGCTATGACAATCTAAGTAGGTAACTTAAGAGTATAGTAAGTCAGTTTACCCATCCAAAAGTTGGGTATATATCTACTCCCTTGCTTCAGACAGACAGAGCTAGCTTTAATTATATGATTTGTGATATCTATTTGGCACCTTTTATTCAAGGATCCCAAAGGCTTTTTATAAAGTATGAGCCATAATAGTTTTTAAAAAGTGAGGGAGGTGTGGAAGAGTGAACAGACAAGCTACTGAATAAAAGCTGAAAATAGACTGAGTTACAACACAAAATTTTATGGTCCCCAAATCATTCCTCAAAATGAAGGAAAAAAAATTAAAGCAAATAATTTAAATGACCTGTACAAATAATTTCAAAGCATCATATGTTTAGTTGAATCAGGGAAGAAAATGATACATTTCTAAGAGAAGTTCAAAATTAAGTTTAATTCAATTTCAAAATTATTTCAGCTGTAAAGAAACATAAAAATGAACTTCAAGGCCTAGGAAATAATACCAAATGACATGAAAGGTAGATAAAATAAAACCTGAGTATTTTTGGTCCACTATTCGGAACAAGCTAAGAGAATGTTTGAAAAAAATGTGTGTATATATCTACACAGTATAAGTATATATAGGTACACACATGTGTAATACATGTTTACATACACATGTGTACATGCAAGTATACTCATACATATATACAATATATGTCAGTGTGTATATATGCACACAAAATATGTATTTGTATATACATATACATATAGATACATAAGTAGATAGGTAGATAGAAAGATAGCTAAAATTTCCCATACTAGAATATCTCCTTTTTAAAGAAATAATTGGTAATTCTCTGGGGGGAAATTCATGGTAATTCCCCAGAAGGTCCATGAACTACATAAAATTTTGTGTGATCACCATTCCTAAAACCAGGAAATCTATATACTGTTAAAATTATTGTTCCTAAGTAGGAGAATATATATTTCTAATTTCGAAAGAGATATTTTGAATTTGTCAGTCACAATGTCCCATTATCTCTTGAAGTGCTCTCAACTGCCCTAAAGAGGTGCCATCATGTTAATCTCTCTAGGTATTTTTTCCTTTCCATGTTCTTTGCCTTGCTGAGACCTAGAGTAGTACTGTATGTAGACTATGAGGTCCACAAAGTGTTCTCTACGTGAAATCAAATGGAAACTAAAAGTGGTCAACTGTTTCAAGGTGGAGTTGTATGTAAAGCACTCTGCAAACCGTAGTGGCCTGTATAATTATAAACTATTATTATTAATTGTATATCTTATTCTTATTTGTGTTAGTATAGGTATCATCACTTTCATCATTATAATCACTAAAAATTTAATGAAAGATTGACTCTTCATACAGTTGAACTTTGCCTACCAATGATAACTAGTTTGCTATAGAAAATGCCTCAGACAGAGATCAATTGGAATAAAATGGTGACTATAGGAGATTTATATTGTATGATATATGAGATTATATGTGATTATAATGATATGCGATTCAATAATTAAAGTGAATATTCCTTTTTCATGGACTTTACCTTAGCTATCAGGATAGCTCCATGCTATTAGCACTTTATATTAATACATAGGACTCAGTTTCTATAGTATCATGGTAGGGACATTTTTATATTTTTCTGTAGTACTAACACAAACGAATTCACTTTAACTTAGTTTCTGACTTAATCTTTTGAAATCAATGTTTTATTAGGTTTTAAGGACAGAAAATATTTCAGTTGTATGACATTAGGTTTAGTTTCCCATTGTGCATATCATATAACAGATATGGGGAGGGGAGCCTAATATTTTTCTATACAACTAAAAAAATGAGAGTGAACATATACATTTCTTCTATTTCTTTAATAATATTTTCTACTACTCAAATACTGAATGCTCAAGGATTCAATTTTAATATGAATTAAACCTAACAAGTATAAGACAAATCTATCCACAGCAAAAGAGAAACACTTCAGCAACCTGTTGGAAGTTCCTTTAGGATTGTTACTAATAGCTGGAGAACAATAGGGGGCAAGAATGTTAGTATGAGGACTTTGGCATCTTGGGTATATTGTTAACTGAAAAGTTGTTCTTTTTAAATGATGATGTAACTATAATTAAATATGTGCATTTTGAAATTTATTTTTAAATCAGCAAAAATCATCCTTGATATATTTCTTTTAAAAGTAATTATTACAGTTTCATTAAGCATCCACAAAACATTGAAGCTATTGGTCTGTTGAAGGAATTACTGTTTTCAATGACACTTCCATTAAAAATTTTCTCTGAATCAAGCTTAAAATTCTGCCTTTGAGACTTGTTCAGGAGAAAAAAAAATGTAATAGTTACATCTGAGCAATAAATTCTTGAGAATAACTCAGATATAAAAGCAAGCAAAATACACTTGTTTCAAGTATTTTTTTTTTCTTTTTACTTCTTAAAATTTATCATTTCCAGAAAGGAATATTGAACTTTTGTACTACTGGGACTTTTAGCCATCTAAGTTGGATATATACAGTCTGGAATCAGTTGAACATTTAACTTGTTCAATTTACTGGTCTGAAACTGACCAAGAAAATAGCCTTTGTTGGAACTTGCATTCTTTTCCTTGGCCAGTCAATATCAGGGTGAAAAGAGGACAGCATTAGGAGGGCTTCTTGAAAATAAAAACAAACGAACAAACAAACATGTAAACAAACAAAACACAACTTATGCCATGAGAGATAATTTTGAATTCGTTACATATATAACTGGTCAATACAATTTTTGAATCTGCAGTTTTCAAGCCTCTTTCTCACCATTTTAATTTAAATTTCTAGCATACTTGAAGTATTTTTTCCTTAAAGGAAGAATTTTTACTGTTGAAAACAGAAAGACAATAGCTTCACAAACAGCAACGGACTATAAAATATCATTTTTATGTGTGTGTGGACCAAGAAACAAGTTGATAGTTTGAAGAACTGAACCAGACTATAACTTTAAATTGTCATTTTAGCAACAATGTGTTTTAAAGGGAAAGGTAACCTATCCCTTACTGGTATGGAAAAAGAACTAACCTTCTCCCTTTTTGCCTGTAGGTTATCTTGGTTTAATTCAATCCCTACCTTCCTCTCCAATGCTTCCATAAATAAGTTTTTTTCATATCTAATAAAACCCACATACCTGTTCTCAAACTCCCAAAAGAACAAAACAAAATTAACCTATAATGTTTTAGGTAGAGCTACTGAATACGACTAGTAAATTACATTTATAGAAAACCCAGCATAAGATTTTTGGAAGAAGTTATTTTCTGTTATTACTATGAAAGAAACAACTCTGGGGAGACTAGGCAGTGTCACTGAGCTTTTGTTTTTATCTTAACCCAGCTATGGTAGTATGAGAGTCTGACCCCTTCCCCCAACAAAAGCAGGTTCTCTTACTCTTCAGAAGAGTGCCCATCTCTTTAAAAATCCTGCCACTGAAATACAACTGCATTTTAAACATTGTCAGCTCTTTAGAATGATGGGGGACTCTTTGTTTGTCAATTCATTAATTTATTTAAGATGTGTGTATGGTCAGATTCCTGAAGATAATAAATCTCTTTTGTAGAGAAAGATAATTACTTTAACATGGTGATACACAATAACTTAGAACTTAATACAAAACGAGTTTATATGCATGATAGGAAACAATAGAATCCAAGTATTAATAGAAAAGAAAAAAACAGTTCTCAATTACATAATCATTGGAGAGAGAACACATTGAGAAGTCAAACATTTGATATTCTACTCCTATAACAAGCTTGTCTTGCTGCACAGATACTTTCCCACATTAAAATTCCACTAATGCCACCGTA
This sequence comes from Potorous gilbertii, assembly GCA_028658325.1. Lineage (NCBI taxonomy): Eukaryota > Metazoa > Chordata > Mammalia > Diprotodontia > Potoroidae > Potorous > Potorous gilbertii. Next base: position 143,756,901 of record CM053773.1, read on the forward strand.
TTAAGATCCCCAGGGAGCATTTTCCCTTCTTGAAAATATTTTGGGGTTTTATAAAATCGTTTGACTGTCTCCCTGGATTGAACCTCAAAGCCTCCTTTGACGCAAGTGTGATTTTGACCACGTGAACATGGTTTCCATTTTTTAACTAGATTAAAACATGCATGAACAAACTGCCCATTACCCTTTAATGCTGCTTTGTTGCTCTGATGGCTTACAGATTTCTGCCTCATAGATTGTTTTCCCCCCATACGTTCTAAAAGTGAAATGATACATTGTAATTTGAATGATAATTTTGTTTTGATGATTTAATTGATAACAGACAGAGGGATACAATCCCTGCCTTTCCATTTACGTTCTCCTCTCTCTCTCTCTCTCTCTCTCTCTCTCTCTCTCTCTCTCTCTGCAGAACAGATGATACAAGTATGATTTTTAGTAAACATCTGTAAATGATTAAGGGATGTTACACTAAACTGTATTTCCTTTACCTTCACCCGGGATTTTCTTGAGGAACTACATGATAATCCTCGTTCAGGAAAAGAGCGCCTTCCTCTTGTCACTCAGAAATCCTTTGCCCTTTCTTTTGTTAGTTTAGGTGATGATTAAAGGCAATCTGCCCACGTTAATTTTAGTGACGCCAAAGAAAGTCCTCCCACACCCTATATTGTTATCATGCTGACAACCTCGGTAATACACTCATTTCACCTTTAGGAAAGCAATGAAATCTCTCTCTCTCTCTCTCTCTCTCTCTCTCTCTCTCTCTCTCTCTCTCTCCCTCTCTCTCTCTCTCTCTCTCTCTCTCTCTCTCTCCTCCCTCTCTCCTTTCTTTCTTTCTCTTTCCTTTCTTCTTCCCACTTTCTGTTGAAGATCTTCAAAACCATATTTAAACTTTTTCTGAACCTAACTGAAAACCATATTCTGTTAAAAGCTGAGAGGCAGAGAGAGAGAGAGAGAGAGAGAGAGAGAGAGAGAAAGAGAGAGAGAGAGAGAAACAATCACTATAATTGTTTCTAATCTAATTGCTTGATTCGGCAGCAATGCTATATTTTGGAGAAGCTGCATGCCTTTGTATAGACATGTAAATCCTAAGTAGACTGCCAGCTGTTCAAACCTGCTCCACCTCTGCTGTATTCATGCTGCTGTATTCAGTTTATCAGCTATTAAAAATATTAGATTATGACCCAAAAGAAATCAGACCTGAAATGTTTTCTAGCATCCTCCACCAAAGAAGAATGGATTTTTGCTCCACCAACATTTGCTTTATAGTCAAGGGGAAATAGCACACTGTCAGCAAACTTTTTTTTTTTTAAAGAAAAGATTTCTTTCTTTGACTGCTTTTGGCTTATATGAGAGCATTGTCTATGATAATATTGTCTATTGGATGTGACTTACTGAGATGAGTTTCTTCATAGTGCTTTCTATTTCCAGAAAATGGTAGCTCAGAAAGGCCTTAAATAAACTGTCTTCCCATAAGGGATTCTCTCATTCCTAATTCCAAAATAAAGAGCAAATTTCTAGTTATTAAGGAAAGATTCTGCTTTTCCAATGATAAGGAATTCACACAAGTGGAAGAGATGTTTACTTTTTGTGGGTAGTCAAAATGATGGTCAGCCAATTGAGATTCTATTGGCAAATTTAAAATAATTAATATTACACCAGTACTTTTTCACATAAAACATTTCTTGTAGTAAGTTCATCATTAGCTGCCATGCCATGTCCTTTGAAATTATATAGGACAAGGAAAACAGTATTGAAATATTAAGTTAATAACTGGTCATCCATGGTCAACACAGATGGAGGGGTACCAATGGAACATTACCTGTTCATTCTTCTTAATGAAGTTGTCAGAAAGCAGCATTAACTGACTTCACTTAACTGAGTTGTAATCTCAGGCCAAATTTCTGATTACTGACGGATAAATTTGTATCCTGCTTGTTTGTACCATACCTGGACTATGAATTATCAAAGAATTTCAAACTCTAGCACTGGCAGTCTCTTCCCCCGCTCCCTTGTAAAGGACATTTATTTATCACCTCATTAAATTTGTGAAAATGAACTAAATATAAACAAGTCAGATAGTAACAGTAAGGGTGGTCTCCTGTTAAATTTACCAAAGTGGACTAGAAGAAGACACTCCTATCCTCAATCTATCCCATACCCCAATTCCTAAAAAAATAAGGGTTAGGAATACTGAGTCTCTTTTTACTATTCCATTATAAGGGAAAATTTGGTGCAGTGAATAAAGGGACTTGCCTTAGAGTTAGGAAGACCTGTATTCAAATCCTACCTCTCAAAAATGTAAACCATATAACTATGGGCAAGTCCTTAATTTTTCAGGGCCCCAGGTGACTTTTTAAAAGGATAAATCACAGGTGATTGTTGAACTTTATTGTATTTCCACACTAGGAGTTCCCTATATTGAAAACATTAAAAAAAAATTAGCATGTTCAAAAATTTGACCAAGACATTGGAGAGAGAAATTATATTTTAATAAGTTAAACTTTTAACTTAAAACATATAAACAGGAGCACACGCATGCATGTGCACACGCACACACACACGCACAGAAAAAAATCAGCCCTCCCCTCCAAGAGTGCTTGTTAAGCTCAGTATTTCTTTTGGCAAAGTTTAGGCATGTCTTTCTACTTAACAAATGTATTCTGCTGTCAGCTCCTTTTAAGAATTATACTCCATGCTTCATGCCAAATAACCTCTTTAAATATTAATAAATAACTCAAGGTATCTTAGATAGTCTGCACTTGAGGAATTATGCTAATACTTTCATGCCAATGACAGGGGGAATCCCCCCCTTAGATATCTGCTCCCAGATGCCTGCTTTTTCTAAATGCTGTCTTTAAACTGGTGAACTCCCACTAAGGAAAAAAAAGGAAGTCAGTTTTGGTTTATTCTTCTGAGCCCCAACTTGCACAAATTGAAGGCAAACACAAGTCAAATGTTGTATTTGTCTCCTTGTAAAGATCTTCCGTTGTTAAGGCAAAATGGGTGGTCTTGGCCATATGAGCAAAACATGACATCATAGAGTTTGGTGCTTCGATTAGAAGGAAAAATGATGCTAGGTGAAAGAATTCATTAACTTGATTGACTTTGCTTCTGCCTTGTGCAGTAACATGGTGGAACCCTGAAGTAAGCAAGAATTTAGTGATATCACCCAGCCATTACAAAGTGTTTCATGTACTTGATATATTTCCAAGTCTCTGATTGTTTTTGGTGCAATCAGCTGATTTTCTTTTGCAGATTGTCTTTCAGGGAATTGCAAAATACTAAAATAAATTTCTCCCTTTCAAAAACACACACACACACGCACACAAAGAGTTGTTGTAATGTCTGAAGTATTGTTACCTTTCTACCACTGACCTGTGTTCACAGATCACAAAGAACTCTGCAGATATTAATCCATAAAACACCACAATAACAAAAGATCAAGCTGCGTCATTGTTAGGTAAAAAACTAAAGTGGGGGTGCAATTGAACATGTCTATAAATTTAAAATGAACTTGAAGAGACATTAAATTGGTCTATTACTGATTTTGGATGATCTTTATCCAATTGCTAGTGATAACTAGTAAATACTGTAAGTGGCAGTACCAACCCCCAAGATTCAATTCAGTTTAAAAACAATTATTGTATATAACACTGCGCATGACTCTGAGCACTCAGTTAAGACACAGTTCTTGATATCAGAATTTTTGATCTAGCATTGGAAGAAAGGATGAAAACCAATATTTATTTTTTTATTTTTTGCCTGTTCAATTTGTTTTTAATATTTCTAATAAGTATTTCTAATCCTTCCATAAAAATACATTATAGTTCTACAGTTTATTGCAAACAGGTTTCTTATCTGTTGATATTCAGTCTATAATACATATTATTTAATTATTGGCACTATTTACTGTACATCACAATGGGAATTTTTTAAATAAAAAATTAAAAAAAAATAAACAGCATCTCAGTGAGGGAATTGTCAAACAAAAGGTCCTTAAACCAAGATAATTATGTATCTATACCAATAATTTCTGAATGGGAACAGTATTAAAAAGCCA
>CM053773.1:143761457-143784372 GCA_028658325.1 Potorous gilbertii
AACGGAAATCTCTTTCACTGTGTTGCTGTGCGGCTTCCACTGTTCCAGAATTTGTTGGGAGTTCTTTTTAGAGGAAATCCATGGGTTGTGGGTTTGGAGCTAGCAAATGTGAGTCTTTCTACTCTGCCATCTTGGCTCCGCTCCCCCCCAAGACCAAACTTGGTCACTGTGATTCCATAACATTCAATTTCAATTTATCGTATTTTTCAATTACATTCATCAATGCCTATATTGTTTTCCTGTTTCTGCTTCCTACAATCTACATCAGTTCATATTCACCTTCCTATGATTCCCTGAATTCCTCATCTCTGTTGTTTCTGATGGCATCATAGAAGGACAGTGTGGTATAATGGATAAAGAATGTGCCTCAGAACAATAAAGACCTGGATTCAAGTCTACCCTCTGATATATATATATGGACTTTTTGACCATTGGGATGGCTACAATGCCTAAGTACCCTAGACAGTTATAAGCTAAGAATTTCCAGACAATTAATATATGGGTGAATGAAAAAGTATGCATTAACCACTTATAATGTGCAAGACATGATGATGAGTGTTGGGGATATAATCAGAAAAGCAAGACTGTCTCCATTCTCAAGGAGCTCATATTCTTATTGAGAAGACAGCATGTGTATGATATTTTAAATGAAAGATGCTGACCTGTCTTAATAAAGGATGTCCCTCTGTGGGAACTCAGTGAGTGAGGATGATCACAGATACAATTTCTGTCTTCTATTGCATTCTTGTCATTGTGATGTGGCTAGTCATTCTCCAGTCACTTGATACCTAATTTTTTCTACTTTTTGGTATCACAAAATCCTGTTATCAAGATTTTCGTTATATATTCTTTCTGTATTTAAATTTATTGGGCCAAATTCATAGCAACGGAATGTCTAAAACAAACAAAAAAATCAAGCGTGTGATTATCTTCTATTTGTTATGTCTAAGGAACTTCGGTCAGTTTTTACCCCTTTGAATTATCAGTGAGAGCTGTCCAAAAGCAGAATTGGATGCCTCCATAAGAATTAACTTCCTGCTCACTTGAGGATTTCAAGTGAAGAACTACTTGGGGTGATGCTATTAAATGACTTTTTCTTCAGGGACCTTTTGGGACAGTGAGCCTCTGATGTCTTTTCTGATTCTAACATGCTGTGATTCTGTCTTTCACTCACTTGATGTTGTTCACCACCCCTTCTCTCTTTGAACTGTTTTCTCCCTTGGTTTCTGGGACAACTGGGTGATGCAGCAGATAGAGTGACAGGCTTACAGTCATGAAGACTCATTTTCCTGAATTTAAATCTGGCTTCAAAGTTGTGTGATTGTGGGTAGCCTTGAATTCTTTTGTAATTCTATGTATATTATTTTTTGCATTTAATTAGTTTTACTGAGAAGGGATCCAAAGGCTTAACCAGACTGTCAAAGGGGTTCATGACCCAAGAAACATTAAAAACCCTTGCTGTAATGGCAGAATCAGTAGGACTTGGTAATTAATTGTAGGAGGTGAGGGGGGAGAGGGAGGGTGAGGGTCAGGGAGGAAGAGGTAGAGGGAGGGAGGGAGGGGTTGGGGGAGGAGAGAAGAAGAGGGGAAGGAAGGGGAGGGAGGGGGAGAGACAGAGACAGAGACAGAGAGAGACAGAGAGAGATAGAGACAGAGACAGAGAGAGGATTCTCTAGTTTTGAACCTGAATAACGGTAGACAATGGTATCAATGGAAATAGGGAAGTTAGAATAAAGGGTGGGCATGAAGTAAGGTGATGTTAATGGTAGGGGAAGATTTTTTAAAAATAGAGTGAATTTAAAGTACTATCAGATTTCTAGGCAGAGTCGTACAGCGACATTTGAAAATGCAGAACTGCCTAGGGGAGAGGCAAGAATTAGATCTATAGATCTGGTAGTTATTTGCATAGATGATTCCAGCATGGGGAGAGATGTGATTGCCAAGGAAGAGAAAAGAGACGAGGGATGAGGACAGAATCTTGTGGGCAGGAGAAGGAAGATGAACCAGGGAAAAAGAATGTAAAACAGCCATCAGAGAAGTAGAACCAATAAGGAGAGAGCAATGGTGCAAAAGCTAAGGGATCAGCATATGTGTCAAAAAGAACGGGATGGTCAGCAATGTCAAATGCTACAGGATGGTCAAACAAGATGAAGGATGAACATTATTATATTTTCTTTCATCTTCATTCAGCTATCCTTTTATTTGTTTATATTTATTTTGGACTTAAACACTAAAAAAAACATTTTCCTTTATTTTGTGGAACAGAAGAGAGGATTACAGATGAAGCTGCAAATCTCTATTATATCGAGCCTGGGTTTTTTGGGAGGAAAAGTGGGGTTAAATATATAATAAATTCAAGGTGTAGCTCTCAGAGTTGTTCTGCTCATCTGTGAATCCTCTTAAGGATGCCAGATTTAGCAACTAAGATGTTACTGGAGACATTTGGGAGAGAAGCAGCATTACAGTGGTGAGCAAGGAAACCAGGGAATCTTGGCTTATCAAATACAGCTTCTAACATTTTACAATTTGTATGACTTTGGGTAAGTCATTCAACTTCCCTTGGTCTCTGTTTCCTTATCTATGTAGAATATGCATACTCTGACCTCACCCTAATTACTAGTATCTCTTTTCTTGGTCATTTTTGAACCCACACTTTTCCCATTCCAAATATTGTCAGGGTCCCCATGACCAGGAAGCAAGTTCTTTTTAAATACTTAACCTCAATTAACTTTTACAAAGATATATTTACTTCAAAAAACAAATTAGAAATATTACTTCAAATACTTCAAGGGAATACTTTTCCTTATAGTACCTTATCTCATCATTCCCATCAAGATCATGTTCACATGTGACATGACTCTCTAGTCTAATGGTCTAGGGCTCTGAAGGCTGCTCTCAAAGATTGCTTCTTGCTGCTCAGGGCATCAATTTGGGTCTGGCTGCAAAGTCCGACTTGGGATTGAACTGTAGATTCCTGTGCCACACTTTCTACAAGGCCCTTCTTTTACTCATTAGCAAGATTATTCCAGAAGAAACTCAACAGCATTTCTCCTTGTGAAGGTTACATCAACAGAACAAATTGATGGGGTCTGCTCATTTGCCAGACCCCCATTTCAGGTAAAATTGGGGTGTTAGATTAGGTAATCTTGAAGTCCCTTCCAGATCTGTGTCTCTGATTCTGTTAACCCAAGTCACTTAACCTCCCTGGGTCCTAATTTCCTCATCTATCAAATGAGGGGATTAGTCTAGATGAACTCTGAGGTCTCTTCTGGCTCTGCATCGATCAATTCCACTAGCTCTGTCATAGCTTATCTGCTAACATAATAATGAAAGTGTTTTAAAATGCATTTCCAATGCTGCCTAAAAGAGACAAAGAAATAGTCAAATAACTAAATTTCCCTGATATTAATACCAGATCAAGCAACACAGCATATGCATGCTTAAGTGAAAGTCAAGATTGTTAATGCAATGATAGTCTAATTTGCCCACTATTAGTGGACAAATACTTGCAAGGTTGGGATTTATTGCTTTTGAAAAATCATTCTGCATTATACTCAACTGTTCAGATGAAAGACAGCATCTGTTCAGATCAAAAAGGCAGATGGGCAATACACTTTGAGTAGGAATGCGAAGGTCTCAATAGGGTTTTCTTTATGGCACACAAGGGTAATTCTGTTTCACTTCCTCAGTGTTGCTGTTTCTTTATAGCACTAGAGTTCGAGCAAACCCTGGGGTGGCCAGGGCTCCTCTCTTTGATTATTCATTCTAAGAAAAAATGATTCACTAAAGTCAGGGCAGGACACAAAAATGAATTCATATGATGTGACTGTTCTAATTATTTTCTTCATCTTCACTCTTCATATTTTTGGTTCAGTAATATTCATAGAAAATATGTCCATGTGCACACACATAACATAAAGCAATTTCTACCCTCAAGGTATTTACATTTCATTGGTGGGCACAACAGATATACAGACGAGAAAATACAATTCATAAAAAAGTGACTTGAATTTCCTATAGGATCATGGGAAAGTGATCACTCTGGTTTTTTTTTCAATGCCATATTAACCCAGCATTGTACAGGATCCACATGTTCACACTAAAGTTAAAATCTCTTTAAAATAATCTTTTGATGATATATCAGGGTGATAAAAATCATAGATCAATTGATCCTGGTTTATAGTGATAAGGAGTGGAGTCTGAAAAGTCAATAGGACTTCTAGTTGTCATGATCAGTAAGACAGGAAATTATAATTTTTCCAAGGTACTTTAGCTCTATAACTCTCCCTCACCCCACTCTGAAAAAAAAAAGAAATTATAGCACATTATTACTCCAGAGAGTACTTAGGAAGGGACCCAGGCTTCTCAGTAGCCTCAAGCTAATCCTGGAAGATCTATTCATCAGCAAAGAGATATGAAGCAGAAAGTAACTGATAATGGAATATTAAAATATTTCAAGAACTAAAGCCTCTAAAAAAATCCTTGAGGCAGATAAATCAATGAAGAGAATCTTAAAATCAGAAAGGAGGATGAGTAAATCCTTAAAGCTAATAAAAACTCTCTTAAATACTATAATAAAAATAAAGTGAAACAATGTGTGCCTAGTGAAGTACAGAATTCTGTGAACTATCAAGAGAACATGAAACAACAAGAAATTTCAAAATGTTCAAAAGACAAATGAAACTCATAAAATAAATTAGGAATCAATATCTGATTGTAGAACTCAATGCAGATTTTAAAGTTTCATTTAGCAAATAAGAAAAAAATTCAAAGATAGAAACATATATATGTATGTATGTATATATATATATATATATATATATATATATATATATACATATATATATATAGGCACATTTGAAAGATTAAAAGTACTGAAATGGAGGAAAATCTGATGGAAAAGAAATAAAAGTCAGCATTAAAAGAACTCATGAATTCCATACAAGCCAAAGTAATTGACCCTAAACACAAACTTCTTTGATGTAACTTAACAATCATAGTTCTCCCAGAAGACCATGACAAACCATAAAACTTTATCACTGGAATATAGAAAATAATATAAGCAAACTGTCTAGAACTTCTGAATGCAGGAAAAAATAAATAAAGAGAATCAATAAAGGGAATCCATTTATTCATGGAAAATAAAAATAAAACAAAATAAGAAGTCAACACTCTATGTTTCAAACTCCAAGAATTTAAATCATTTGGTAAATTTAACATTTTATATGCAGTGAAGAGAAACACTTTTAAATAAGAAGGAAAAGAACCTCAATGACCACAAGATTATTCTGTAGTGATGAGAAAATACAGAACAGAATATAATCATAAACTTGAAAATCAAGAGTAAAATGGCATACCTTAAAATCATGAATGTATTTATCCAAGGAAAAGGATGAATATTCAATAGAAGTGATATCTAAGGTGCTCTTAAAAAAGAAATACAACAACAATATACAGATGGGAGCATAATCCTCAACTTGCGAATACCTTGACAGACATAAAATAAATATGAAAAAAGTATTTAAATATTAAGATAATACTATTGGATATAGAGTTGAGCAATTATAATCAAATTTATCTCTTGTCAATTTATTTTTTCTTGTTCTGGTCATAGAAAAAATAAATATAGTTCCATCAATTAGTTTAAAAAGCACCTTTAAAGCAGATGCTATGTCTCAACCTCCAGTACAGTATCATAGAGCAATAACAGTACAGTGTCAGTACAGTATCAATACAGCAACTTAAAAAATGTTTTTGAATTGAATTCTGCCTGCCAGAAACAAACCCTATAGCTTTAGCTACCTAACAGGGTCCTAGATGTACTTGAGAAACACCTCTGTTGAGAAAAGATGAAAATTTAATTTGGAGATAGCCTTATTAGGGTAAAAGTGGAAGAGTACATAGAAATCATCTAGTCTATTTATTTCCCAAATATTGCAGATGAATCCATTGTAGTCTATATAGATTAATTGACTTGTCCCTTATCATCTTCCATAGAAAGGTGAATTTCCGTATATTTCATGAATTTATTTTTCCTATCTGCTAACTGAATTTTAAAATTCTTAATAGAAAGCTCAAAAATATAACCTCCATTCATTCCTAATTTGTTCTTTTGTAGGCTTTATTTGTTTCTTAAGCCATTTTGGCATCTCTTTTTGTTCCATGTTTTCTTGAGAGTTTATAGAAATGTAATAGGTGTTAGATGACAATGTCACCTGGTCATAGAAAGGTAAAGACAAAGCAGAGGCTATATCCCAGATCTTAAAATTTGCATAGAATTGGTAATTTCAGAAAAAAAAATCTTGCATCTAACTTTATTTGTGAAGGATTTACATAGAGGTCTCTTATGGTTCTGTTAAATTTGATGTAGGAGGTATCAGCAGTGATAGAATAAGTAATGCATTTGAAGTCAAGACCTTTGAAGTCTGCCTTTTCCACATTCAATTGTATCACCTTAGAAAACTAAATTAATTTCTCTAGGTCTCAGCGCTCTCATCTACTAAATGAGAAGTTTGAACCTGATGCCCTCTAAGGTGTTTTCTAGGTCTAAATCTCTGATCCCTAAATCCAAAGTTATGAAGAAGCCTAGGGCAAGAGATTAATACTAGTGAAGCAACAAAGTTCTAACAAGTATATTGAAGGCTTAAAAGTTACCAGATGTTAATATTCTACAAAATGAGTTTGTGTGTGCTAAGAATAGTACCCAGCATATGGAGGTTTAGTTAACTCCACCAATTTCATTTGCATTGCAATCAGACAGATGTCATTCTATCTTGAACTCCATCCCTCTTCCTGAAAATCTTCAGGTAATAAATCAGAGAACTACATCAGATCTTACTTATTAGAAACCATTTCTATAAATGCAAACCAACAAAACAGAACTGGTTAAACAAGAATTTTATGGAAGTATTAAAATGATAAATCCACATATCAATGGGCTGAACTGCCAAAACCCTACTGGAGCCTCATGTAAGAATTAGAGAAAGGCATATTAGTCATGTCAGGAGATTATACCGCATCATAGGCATGACTCAGTGGTATTGCATCCTGACATCGCCATGTAGATACAGGTTGTAGTTTAGCAGCAAATCTTTCCTTTGATGAACATGGAGTTATAGGTATTTTTATAGCGAATTTCCTTTCATATGCTTTCAAAGAGGTTGAAAACCAGGATCATCACATACTTTGCCACTGGAGGAAATAGCCACTAGGCTCTGAGTCAGGAGGTTCTGATCTCTGTTCAGCCAAGAGCTACCTGCATGACCTTAAATGAATCATAGGATTACAGAATTTTAGAACTGAAAGGGATCAAAGAATCACAGTATTTTAGAAACAGCAGGGATGACCCATACTGTCCAAATAATTCCTTCTAACACATACCAAATTTGTAATTGATCATTCAGCCTCTGCTTGAAGACTTGCAAAGAGGAGGAACTCATTGTCTCCCAATGCAACCCAGTGCACTTTGGGATAGTTCTAATTGTGACGAGCTATTACAGCAGATCTAATTTTACAACCTACCTTTCTTTGTTATGCCCTCTGGGGCCAAGCAGAACAAGTTGAGTCTTTCTTTCCCAAGAAAAGTTTGTAAATTTTGAAGTCAGCTATTACAAATCATCCAGCTGAGTCTTCTCTAAGCTAAACATCCCTAATTCCATCAACTGTTCTTCCTATGGCAAACATTTGAGGCCTTTGGCATCCTGGTTCTCCATTGGGTATTTCAATCTCCTCGTTTCACAGATGAAGAACTAGAGACCCAGGAAGGTGTGGAGGTCACACAACCAGTTTGTGGCATTGCTGAGAATAGAACTCAGAGTTACTGACTCATACCCAAAGATCTTTCCACTTCACTATATTCAATTAAACCTAGTCTCAGCGCTCTTATGCCTAAAATTAAGCTACTAAGACTTCTTCCTACATCACCGGGCTATCATACTCACGAAGTCAGTAGTCAATAACATATGTGTCTGGGCTTTACCATTTAAAAAAGAAGGATAGTTAAATATAAATTATTTTCATCAACTTCCAAAATATAACAGATACATTAATCTGATCTATCTACTTTGAACTAAACAAGAAAAGCTTTTCCCAGTACTGGGTTCTCTTTATATAATGGTTTATGGAAGCTTTGTTACTGTGATAGGTTTTGACCCCAGAACCCGGCTTCATATTTCTCCTTTCTCCACAGGCTACTTTACTCTCTTTGGTGATCGTGCGTCGTCAAGACCTGTTTTGCACTGGAAAGGCAGCAGTCCCATAGCCCAGTAATGACTTACATTTTTGATGAGGCATTGGATGAGGGAGCACGACTTATAGAATGTTCAACAGGACTTCTTTGGGTATTTCTGTTTCCAGTGGTTGGTCTAACCTCTGTGATCCAAAGGGACAAGAGCACAGGGAGGCTTTTGGTTCTCTGAAATGCTAAGAATACACATCAGTAAATTCAGGTACTTATTCACACAAGCTTCTAAAGTCTGTTCTGTCTCCTGTGCAGAATACAAATAGGAAAAGATACCTCTATTCTGGAAGCCTTTATTATACTGTTAGCATTAGTACACAGAGCACACAGGCAGAAACATTCTGAAAAAGCAAACACAGAAAGAATGGGAATTTGGGACCCTTAGCAGCATTCATGTTTTCCCTTTCTTTCCTAAATTAAACACAACAAATGGAAGGAGTTTCTTCACCAATAAAGAGTAACCACAGCATATTTGCTTCCTCTCCATCTCATTAAAATCAACCTTTTTCAACTGATGACTCTTTGAAGTTATATGATAAGGGTTCTCTAATTTGTTGGTGCTTTTTTTCCTCTACCATGACAGGCCAACAAATAACTATAACTATACGTGCATACATGCACATTTTCCTTAATCTGTTGTTTCATAGTTTTTATCGTATGAGTTAGAAGACTGGACCCACACATTGCTGAATATTTTGCCAAGGTCATTCTCTTTGCTTCTTAATCAGATGTCTTGATCAATACAGGCTGAGATAATCTGTGGGGCCTGTCTCCAGTGTCTCTCCTCTTCAATTTATTCTCCATCCAGCTGTCAATTTCCCTAAAGTACATCTGATCTTTTTTTTTGTTTTGTTTTACAACCTGATCAAGAAGTTCCTGTGGCTCCCTATTGCTTACTGTATAAAATATACACTCTTCTTGGTGGCCCTAGAAGCCCCTCAGAGTCTGGATCCAGCCTATCTTTCTATATGAGAATGACAAATTGATACTTATTTTTAAAAAGTGAATAATAGTTTCTAACTTACTGACAAAACATTTTGAAACCCTAGATTATAGAGATATTTATCAGAAGCAGTTAGAGTACTGGATCTGGAGCCAGGAAAACCAGAGTTTAAATGTGGCCTTAGACACTTACTAGTTGTGTGACCCCCAGTAAGTCATTTAATCTCAGTTTTCCTCAGTTCTCACATTTGTAAAATAGGGCTAAAAATAGCACCTACTTCTCAGGGTCATTTTGAGAATCAAATGAGACAATATTTATAAAGCACTTTACAACCTTAAAACACTCTATGAATGCTGATTATTACGCTATAGAAAAAAAAGTTCCGGAACTATCTCACTCAATTGAGCAGTTCATTGTTATCCATAATCTTCTTAAAATAGACAATATGTGTCCTGTCATGCTGTACCTTCTTCTACCGGCTTAGTAGGCTCACCAGGTTTATCTTTTCAGGGATGAATCTCAGTTGCCCTGTTGGAGATGTTTACTAAGTAGTTTAATCATAAATACTTTAGTAGCAAACATGGCCTAAAATATAAATGAGTTTTAAAAAAAAGACATTACAGGTGATTTTTAAAAAAAATCTTGAAGTAAGATTCTTTTCTCCTGCGTACCAATTTTCTTTTATGCAGGACCTCAGGAGAGACACAAATGAATGTTATGTCCAGGGATGATCTTATGCCACAAAGAGTGGCATTTTCTTAATAATGATGAGTTCCCACTCATGACCTAATTGTACAATGTAGGATGTAATTAATAATAATCACCATTATATAACACTGTTTGCAAAGTGTTTTATAAATATGAACTCATTTAATCATCCCAACAACCCTGGGAGGTAGGAGCTATTATTAATCATATTGTTTAAATATGAGGAAACTGGCACAGATAAATGTTAAGTAACTTTCTTGGATTCACAGAATTAGGCAGTGTATGAGGTAAGATTTGAATTCAGGTCTTTCTGACTATGGGTCCCATAAATTATCCACCATGCCCTTGGCTAATGTCTCTATAGTGCTTTAATCTATGCAAAGGGCTTTGTGTATGTTACCTCCTTTGATACTTCTGTGAGGTCAGTACTACAAATGTTATCAAATCCATTTAACAGAGGAGAAAATAATTCAAAATAATTTGTGACTTGAGCTCTAAGAATATAGCCAGTAAGTTACAGGTGAATTTTCATTTTAAATTTCTTTTGACATTAAGACTAATGCTCATTCCACTATGACAAATTATCTATGTAGTATTTTGCCAAGGTAACTAAAAACTGCAGTGCTATATATGAGTTGTGTTTATCCTTCATTCTCAAAGAGGACTGTGACGTCAGGAAAATGATGACATGACTTGCACTTGACTTTGAGTGAGGGAGGGCTGTGCAAGGTCACCAGCCTCACTTTCTCCTCCAAAGCCACCTGGGTCCAGTGGTCTGATATTCATCAGGATGACTAGAGATGGTCCAGGATGCAATGTGGGACCTTGGCCATTATGTATTAATTCAGGGCCCTGTGGCAGGGCCTCATTACCTCATGACTGAACTATTTTACCTACTTCAATATCCTTCTGGCTGCCTCAACTTTCCCCACTTCAATCCATCATCCTTTAGCTATCAAATCTCCTACACCTATCTGACTACCCTATTCAGTAAACTTCAATGAGACACTATCACACTCAGGATCAAATAGAATCACCTTTTTAGTCTTTAAAAGCCTTCAAAATCTGGATAATATAGCAACAAGTACCCTGACACGTCTAGAATGACCTGCTAGCACAGATTCTTAGATCTGCTTTTCGAAAAAGAAGGCAACTTTTGAGGGGTCAACAATCTTCTTTAATCACATATACCAAGAGAGAAAATGCAAGCAGAGAAAGAAAGACCAACAGACAGGATTTCTAACTGTCTGAGCAGAGAGAGAAGCAGAAACATCTAGGTTTTCAAAGCAGAGGTGAGGGTGGGGGCTCTTTAATGACTACCCAGAGTCAAATGTGGTCATATCACATGGACCTTCTTCCAAAGAGTAAGTCCCCAAAGCACAGCCTCATCTCAGAGTGTATATACACTTTTCAGAACCAGAGGGCATCAGGACCCTCCTGACCCAGGGCCCCATTAATGAACAAAAAGTGTGGGCTTTCCTACAAAACAAGCCTCCCCTAATCAAGCCTCCCTTAATGGACTCCAAGTGAATGGAGAGGAAGATCTTTAGCTCTAATTAACATTACAGATACTTAACTATTTTTCCAGTTGTTTTACATCTTACAGTCACAAACTCTGTGTTTCTGGTGATTCTGACCTACTTTATGTTCCTCATCTAAGACATTCCATCTCCCAGCTCTGGACATTTTCTTAGACTATCCCCTATACCTAGAATTTTCTCCCTCCTCATTTTTGCCTGGGCTTCCCTTCCTTCTTTCCTTCAAGCCCCAGATAAAACCCCATATTCTATGGGAAAACTTCTTTTAATGCTACTTTCCCCCTTTTTATCATCTCTAATTTATCATACATATATAAATTTATGTCTGTGTTCTTAGTATGTAATTATTTTCATGTTTTCTCCCTTGAGAGCAAAAACAGTTTTTTTTGTCTTCCCTTACATCCTCAACACTTAGAGTAGTGCCTGGCACACAGCAGACATTTAATAAATGTAGATTGATTGATGGACTGATCTAGCCAATAGATCTATGGATCAATGAGTATTTATTAAGCACCTGCAATGTGCTAAAGTGCTACATGCTGGAAATACATGTATAAAAATTTTTAAAAAAATCCTTCTTTGTAACAAACTTACATTCGAATGCATGAAATAAGTTCATATGTAACATATAGCTTAAATATTAAGTACATGAATACAAATATTTACAAAGCCATTGAGAGATAGAGCATTAACAACTGATAGGATCAGGAAAATTTTCATACTAAGTTAATTCTTGATCTGTATCTTAAAGAAAGAGAAGGGCTTTATTAAGCAGGCATAAGGGGGGGGGGGCGGTAAATTCCAGGCATATATGTCAGCCAGTTAAAAGACATGGAGATAGGTGATGTAATTGAGAGATAGGATATGTAACTAAGAGAAATTCAGTTTGGTTGGAATGATAGTCACTCTACTGGAAGCAATAGAAGTGAAATCAGACAGGTTTTCTAGGAACTGGAATTTATAGATCAGGGATGGCAAAAGGTCAGGATAGGAGTAAAGGGCAAGGTAAGGGAATTTGAAATAGTAGCTATGAAGAAAAAAAAACCCTTTAAAATGAGAAGTTATGGGGTAAGGGTAAAATGTGAACTCAAGTGAAGCCAGAAGGGAGTCAAGTAACTTGGAGAATGGTGATGGCCAAGGGACTAAAGATTAGGAAAAGAGGAGAGTGTATTTAGTATAAAAGAGTAGGAGGGATAGAAGGAGGCAATGTTATAGTAAGAGTAGAATTTCAAGGTTCTGGATCTTGAAAGAAGTATAATCTTAGGAGATGGTGAGGTCTGATGTGTGGCTATACCAGTGTGTAGGTGAAGTAGAGTGAAGATTGAGGTCATGGGAGTTTAATAGGTTGAGGAATTGTATGGTTAAGCTGTCAGAGATGTTGTCAACATGGAAACTGAGGTCTCAGGATTAGTGGAGAGGAAGATTATGAACCAAGTACATTTCTCTATGTATATAGAGTTTGATAATTTGATTGACACATTTTCTTTGGTCTAGCCATCTACCAATGAAAATCTACTACTTCTTTCCATAAGCTCTGCATCAATCAATCACTCAGGCTGTTGATAGTATTTCTTTCTTGGTGTATGACCAGTCAGTCTCTTCTTTACTCTTTGAATGTGCTCTCAATAATATCTTCTCTCTTACTTCTCATGTACAAGTCACTGTTAAGTAATTTACTGACCACTCATTTGTATAAATAAATGTATATTACATTTTAATTAAAGCAGTAGTGTGGCATAACAGAAAATTAGCCTCACAGTCAGGAAAACCTTAGTTCAAGCATTGCCTCCGACATGTACTAGCTGAGTGATCTTTGGAAGATCAGCCAACCTCTCAGTGCCAGTGGATAACTCCAAGACTATAAATGGCATTGCTAGCAACATTTTGCATTGATAGAGGAAGTTCCTTAATGGAAATTCCTTTTGCCAGGTATAGGTATAGTCAGTGCATGTGTGTGTGTGTGTGTGTGTGTGTGTGTGTGTGTGTGTTTATTTACCTAGACCAAGGGTGGGGCAACTGTGGCCTCTTTAGGTTCTCAAGTGGGGCCCTTTGACTGAATCCAAACTTCACTGCTCTGTGGGTTCAGTCAAAGGGCTATACTTGAGGACCTAGAGGGCCATATGTAGCCTTGAGACCTCAGGTTCCCCTCCCCTGGTCTAGGTACAGAATTTCCCAGTGACTTCTTTGTAAAAGTAATTTTCCAGTGGGTAATGAATAGACAGCTCAAAACATGTGAGGCCTGAGGATGTAGGGCCTAAGTTAAGAATCAACTTCCACTTTCTTTGTTCCCTCTAGGACCATTGTAATGGAGTTAAAAATCTTCCCTGCCCATTGATAGAGTTCTGGTGGGGCTACTGGGGAAGGCTAGTTCACTTTGAAGGCCCACATCTTTTGCTGATTGCTAATAAGGCACCGGGTCACAAGGAGTTGTGCCTTCCAGCTCTGAAAAGAGTATATATACTTTAAGGTGAGGTTTTGCTTTGGGGCATTGTTTTCGGAAGAAGATTCGTTTGCCAGAGACTCTGGGAAATCATTTTAAGAAGCCCCCTGACTTTGAAAACCCAGATGTTGGTGTTTCTTTCTCTGGTAAATGATATTGCCTATGGTCAGACAGTTGGAAGCCCTGTTTGTTGGTCCTGCTTCTATTTTCTCTCTTGGTATATGTGTTTGATTAAAGTGATTGTTGACCCCTCAAAAGTTGCTTTCCTTTTAGAAAAGCAAATCTAAGAACCTATGCAGCAAGCCCTTGTGAATGCCAGGGTGCTTACTGTTACAGCCACTCATGGGATCCTGTTCCCAGAGAGTAAGCAGATCATTCTTTAGAACTTTCTTTCCTTATACTTGTCTGGGCTTCACTTCAGTTACAGATATAAAAATGTTCAAATACAGAACATTAAATATGATTTGACATCTGTACACTGCTTGCTTGTATTTTTTGCTTTTTATCTCTCTTTTTTATCTGGTTATACATCAAAATTTTCTGTAAGAACATGAACTAAAATTTGCTATTCCAGTGGTAAGCAACAACCTAGATGATTTCTAAAGGCTATGTCTATGTCAAACATTAAGATTTTTAAAAAATGACAAATGAAATCTTCAGGCACTTTAATGTTATACAGTGTAGACAATCATGTAAATATTGAACTTTTTCTATTTTTCTCTAGGTTTTTAAAGCACTGTTAAGATATAGATTTAAAAGAAATAGATGTATGTATGTAGATATATACATATATACAACCATTTGTTATTTTTTTTTTGTTGTCTGACAAACAGTGACAAACCCAACCACTTTTCTTGAAGTTGTCTTTTCAGATTACCCCACTTCTTTCCTAGTGAGAACCTTAGTGGTATCCATGCCCCATATTCATTCATTTATGTGACTAAAAATTCAGGACAAGAATCCAAACCCAAGTAGGAAAATAACCTCTTCTGATTCACTCTGTTTAAATCACTTCTTCCATACTCAAAATTAGGGAATAATATTATTCGAAAATTTTCTAGATTATTAAATTAATTAGTAAAAAAACCAACTCTTCATTAAACTCTGTCTTCAAGGTGGTTATTCTATTGATTGTACATAGAGCGTATGTTCCCAGGGAGTCCTTTGAATAATATCTGCTTCAGTTTTGGGCTCCATATTTTCCCCCAAACTTGACTTTATTTTCTTCCTCTGAATCTTACTTTGATTCCTCCTTTTGGCAGGGGAGTGTCTCTAAATTTGTAAAGGCAGTGCCAACTAAATACAAGCTTTGGCAGGGTGTATTGCTAAGGTGAAAAGCATTCAAATGTGGATCTGGAGATGAGCCATGTTCCTTTTGTCTGAGGGTAAGCCTATCTTTCTGACCTCTCTATACACTACTTCCCCACTAGCACTTTACAGTACAGCAAAACTAACCTTTTCTGTTCCTTATATGGCACTCTCCTCTCCCATTTCAGTGTCTTTGATCTGGTCATCTCGCTTGTTTTTAAATTCACTCCCTACTCACCTCTCCCTTACGGAATCCCTCATCTCCTACAAGACTCAATACAAATGCCATTTTCTCCACAACCATGTTTCCTGATACCTCCAACTGTTAGTGTTCTCCCTCTCTTAAAACCTTGCATTCATTTTCTATATAGATAATTTAAGTGCTAAGAACATACTGTGTGTCAGGAACTGGGTTGAGTACTGGGGATAAAAATACAATCAAGAAAAATAGTTCTTATCTTCAAGGAGCTTATATTTTCTTTTTATAAAAAATATTAGCTTTCTGCTGATATCAATGAAAAGTTTTACAAGGATAGGAAGTGAGGAAGAAAAGAAGCTCAGAGAGCTGTCTGTATTGGGAGTGAAGTGGAACATGTCTGGGACCCTGCCTCAAATAGTGGTTCAAGTAGGTAATCACATGTCTCTTTTAATAGAATGTAAGCCAGTGGAGAGATGTCAGTCAATAAACATTCATTAATTGCTTACTATATTCCAGGGACTATGATAAGTCCTAGAGATAAAAGAATGACAGTGCCTGCTCTAAAGGATCTCACAGTTTAGAAGGGGAGAGACAACATGCCAACACCTGTGTACAAACAAGAAATATACTTGGAAATAATCAACAGAAGCAAGGCACTAGAATTAAGGATAAGGAAATGCTTCCTGTAGAAGGTGAGATTGTAGTTGGGAAGAAAGGCATGGAAACACAAAGATAGAAATGAGGAGGGAGAACCTTTCAAGCATGGGAGATAGCCATTGAAAAGACCCAGAACCAAAATGGAGTGTCCTGTGTGAGGAAGAACAAGGAAACCAGTGTCACTGTGTCGCAGAGTAGATGGTATGAGGGTGGAGGGCAGTTAGTATAAGTTGTAACAAAACTGGAAAAGCAGCGTACAAATTATGAACGGCTTTGAATGCCAGACTCGATTTTTTTTTTTAATTTCACCTTGGAGCTGCTGCTAGGAGCTGCTGGAGCTTATTAAATAGGAGCAGGACATGATTAGATCTGTGCTTTAGGAAGATAAGCTTAATCATTTAACCATTTTTCCAGTTATGGTCATTATAACGATGAAGATAGATGCTAGATAGCTGGGTAGGTAATAGATAAATTGTTTATTGAGCACATTCTATGTTCCAGGATCTTTGCTGGGGTTTAAATACAAACAACAAAAAAAGATCCATACCTTAATCCTCTACATACACTTTTCTGTGCAGGAAGATTGACCTCTTAGTTGTTTTTCATTCATGACACTCCATCACCCAACTTGGATTTTCACTGGTTTTCCTTCATGTCTGGAACTCCCTTCATCGTCTTTATCTCCTGGCTTTTTTCCAGTTTCATCAAAGTTCCAGTCTCTGTAAAAAGTCTTTCTCAGTCCTCCTTAATCTAAGTGTTTTACCCCTCAGATTATCTCTAATTTGTCCTGTCTATGTCTTATTAGCATGTAGATGTTTGCAAGCTGTCTCCCCCATTAGTCTGAATTCTTTGAGAGCAGAGACTGTGTATGGTTTACCATACATTCCTGTTCTAAGGAAGTGAAGGGGAAGAATGATTACACAAAGAGGAGGGTGCACTGGATGATTTATAAGTCTCCTTTCAGCTTTAAATCGTCTGATTCTAAGAATAGTGGGTATCTGAGAGACTAGGAATATAGCATGTGGCTAAATATGGGGACTGAGAAGCACAGGTAAGGTATTGTAGGCAATTGCTTAACATCACAAATTTGTGTTGGACTAGTCTTGGCCCTGACCCTACAAATTCCCGAATCAAGATGCTATAGGGAACATATCAGCTTTTCCCAAAGTAAGCCAAATTTAAGACACATTTGATGAAACATCATTCCTTGCTTCAACTTGTTGCTGACTCTTAACCCTTATGTCAGTGAGCCCTTCTTCACCAATAAATGTAATTGCATCAATTACTCATTCTAAAGAAAACTCTTCTTTTAATTTGATTCATCTCAGTTCTTCCCACTTATGAAACTAGGCTAGGCACAAGTGTCACCTTTGAATACTCTTGAGAAGCGAGATCTCTTTCATTTTTCTTAATTCTGACTGGTGGCCATATCTTCTCTGACTTAACAGTGAGTTAAATGGAACTTACACTGCTACTTGAAATGTAAACATAGAACTGAAGACCTGTTTGTCTTTCAAAGTCACTAAAAATCCAAAGACATCATTTTCTTCTCTATTTGCCCAAATGTAGGTTTCCATTAAGAAGCAAATATTCTACTGTACAATGTTGAAGAGGATTTCATTCATCTTCTTATTTTTTAAAATTTCCTTTTCCTAAGTGATGGTTAGGACCCTTAGGAAATGTGACTGAAATACATGACGCTTTTGTTGGGCCTCTCCAAGCATAAGCAGCTTTGTTTTCTTTTTTTAGAAACTGCTTCTTTGCAGATAAATAGCACCCCTGGGGAAATGATTAATTTTTATTGATATGATTGATAATTGATAAGATATTATAATTATATTATAACTAATAATATCTTATCAGTTGAGTCTTTTCTCCATTGGTATAGAAACAAACCCCATTTCCATTTTGCACTCTCCCTTTTGTCCTCACCTATAGGAAAATTCCTTGTGTGTGTGTATTTGTGTGTGTGTTTATTTGTATGTGTGTGTAAAGTGGAGATAGCTACCTTAAATTAAAAATCCAGAAACAAGTTTTATTTTTAATGAGTTTAAATGTTGCTTCCTTGTCAGTTTAAGATAAGCCCACCATGTTTGGTTCCATATATAGTCTCATTTACTTCCTTCCAAAATGGTCATATGGTATACATCACCTCAGAGAGATTTCTGTAGACTCTGATTATAACCATTTGTGATTAAATGGATTAATTCCTCAAGGTCAGCCTTACCCAGAGGCAGAATTGGGAGTCAATCGTAAGTATGATTTAAGGGGTTCCTGGAAGCACCCGCACCCAAAAAGTATCTCCTCTATTTATAACTAAAATTCCATGATTCATTACTTTGGGTTAAGCAATCCATCTCCAGGATCCCTCTTTGGCAATGGAAATGCCAAGGGAAGGGGACTCGTTGGCCCCTAATGTTGTAGTGCAAATGGTTTATTACTTGATTTTCTTTTGTAAGTGGCAGAAGAGACTTTGTCAATTCTAGAACAATGGATGCCTAGTGATGAGGTGTCTTTTTACTTCCATTGTCTACTACATTTTCTTCCATGACCCTTCTCCCACTCTACTATGATCTGATAGCATTGTGATTGGGTTCTCTATTTCTAGGTTCTAGCACTTAAAATGTCATATGTAACACATGTTTTGGTTTTTTTTTTTTTTGGTTTTGTTTTGCTTTTTATCCAGTGGTGTGGGAATGGGAGGATGAGCAGGCATGGTGAAGAGAGCAGAGAAGAATAGAAAAGAAATGGAGTTGGGTCATAAAGAGCAACCATCTGTTTCATAGTTTTATTCAGCATGCTTACTACTCTTGTACGTTTACTACTCCCACTTCTACTTTCTGGTTGGTTGTTTTTTTGGCTTTGATTCTATCTCATTCAGTTTTTATGTAAAAATGGAAGGAGCTGGAGATGGAAGGTGGGAGAAGCAAGTATGGATGGAGTAGATCTAATGCCTTAAGCTATCTATATATAAGTGCTGTAAAATGTTGCTAGGGGACAGGAGTTGGGGTTCTCTAATAGAGGAGGGGATCTCTAGAACTTTGTTCATTTTCTTATTGTCTTTTGCATTGTTTGGATTTGCCAGAATTTCTCTCATAAATGTTAAGTGTTTGGTTTCATCAACACATGGGAACAAGCTTGACAGGAAAAAAAAAACTACCTCCATTTCTCTTCCCTTTAGGGAGGAGAGAAAGTTGATATTGACATATAGAATATCCAACCTGTTGGAGAAAAAAAATTGGCCTTTAAGATGTAAATAGTCACCAAGTTGGTTCTGAAGTAAGGAGGACTCCTGAATTTATCTGACATGATTGTCATCCTTTGATAAACAAAAACAATTGATGGAACTCCACAATAGGAGCCATACAGCCTTAGAGATATGGAGGTTCAAGAAAAAAAGTCTGGGTTTAAGATTTTCCATGAATCAGCTGTGGGTGTAATAAACAGGTTTACCAAGGTTTAACAATACTCAGCCTGACAAAAAGTGATATGCCATCTGAATGGGAGAGAGAGAGTAAAGTTTCACCTTTGTTCAGAAAATTATACACTATCAGCAGCTGTTAGCTAGCTTCCTATAAAAGGTTTACTTAAACTGAGGTGATTAAATACAATACCTCCCAATTTAGAAGCAATAGCATTTGTGTCTCTAGTTCTGTATCTGAGTATCAAAAGAATGGTTGATTTGGGAAATTTCATCAACAACTATTTGATTCAGTGAAAAGAAATTAAATTGATTATTTCACATTGTAGAGTATAAAAAAGACTTTTTGACTATAATTTTTCTTTCCAAAAGTTTTGGTGATGATTGAGACATAATCCAAGTGTTTTAGGAAGGCTTTGTCCTCAATCGGTGATTCCACAGGTATAGGGAGATCTTCTATGAGGAAACTCCTTCTATCAATACAAATTGGCAATTACTATGCAAATAATAGCAGTGGTATTTTGACCCCAGCCCCTATAGTTTATCAAAAGTAATAGTAAAAATCTTCATTGTGAACATTTATACCTTGAAAATTGGCAAATGTTACAAATCAGAGCTTGAAATTCAAAATCACTTTGTTGATTGTCTAGATTTAAGAAAGTGATGGCAAAAATATGAAACCCAGATTTAGCTAAGATGTATGTTGTACACACATTCTTCCCTCCTAGAGAGCTGTTGGATAAACATTCAACATTACTCCTCTAGTTTATAACCTTTAATGGTTTCCTGGGTTAGTAAGGGGTTTAGTGACTTGTCTAGGGTCACACAGGTAGTCATCCTGATACTCTGGTCATCTTTCTATCCAATATTCAAAATGGCCCCTCAGAAGAATTCTAGACACTTAATGATCTTCAAAGAAGGACAAATGTTTTCCCTATGTCAGTAATCTATAATTTTATCAACTAGTACAGATTAGAGTTGCTTGATTTATCATACGACTTTTGAGAGGTACTGTGATGGTCAAATCCATTACCCTAGAACCAATGCCACTCTCTCTTAGTTATCTTGCTCATTGGACAACAAATCCACTTCAGGGCCATATTTAAAACTTTATCAGCTTAGCAAAAGATGCCAGAACTTGTTTGTTTGTTTGGTTTTTTCCTGGTAAAATCTGCAAAAAACCAGGGTAATTTTTAGATAATTTTAAGGGTAGACTTTCTTATCTCGACTCCAATTGATAAAAGGCTCAGATATCTCCACTGAATCAGTCAATCCAAAGTCAAGTTGATGTGAATAATTCCTTAATCCATTTGAAAAGCTAAAACAGTCTTTGAGTCATTGAATAAAACAGATTAAGTCCACTCAAGTAATGTTCTGTAGTGAATTGAAAGAATCAGACACTCCTCTGGCCCTATAAATAACACATTCAGCCAGGCTGGAATTGTGTATTCTAGTAACAGTGAGTCCAGTGATAGTATAATCTAGAGGTTAAGGAACCCTGACAGGTAACTTCCTTTGTAGGGAGTAGGGAGGAATAGTGAGTTTCCTCTTCTACATAAATAAGTTGACAACCATGTTAATCTTGAAGAGACAAGATCTGAGGTTCCAATCATCCCACTTGCAATGTCCTTCAGAGCCAGTATCAGTGTATCCAGAAAGCATTGACTCATTATAGCTTCTTCAGTGAAAACTGAGAAATACCCTAAAGGCAAACTAGACTTGCTGAGGAATGTCAGCTTCAGGATTCTGAGTGTCATGATCCTTGTAGCCCAGAGAACTATACCTAAGGGGAATTCAAGAGGATTCCATAATAGGAGAAATGAATTTTCAGGAATTAGGAGCTGGGAGTTTACATTTTAGCCCTATGTACTTTTTAAATTTCTCTCACTAGGGATCTTCTGTAAGTAAGGGGAGAGTGTACTCCTACTTTGAGAGAATTTTTCTATAAAAACTGTCCTTGCTATATACATTTAGTAAATAGTCTTTCTAAGAGATAATTAACTCTGGATGATAATTAGTAGGCAATCATCCATCGGGAGATATTGAGAGCCAGTACTAGAAAATACCAGTGCCTTTCAGGGTTACCCACTGAACCCTGAGGGAGTAGAATTCAACCACTTCTGAGTACCCAGGCTGTCACTTGTGGTGGGAATTCTGTGAGATATCATGAGGCAAGTAGGATTTTGTGAAAGACATTCTTTGTCTATAAATAAAATCAACAATAAATCAGTAAACATTTATTGAATATATGCTATGTATCAGTCACTGTGATAAATGCCAGGGATACAAAGAAAGGCAAAGGAGCGTCCTTCCCTCAAGGAGATAATTGAAGTCATTAACAGTTTTCTTTTTAAGTCTTCTCTAGGAAAAGCAGCCCTAGTTCCTTTAACCAGTATTCATATTGTATGACCACATGACCATTATCTTGTTTGTTCTGTGAACACATAAAATTATCTAACTTCTTCATATGTGGCAGTCAAAACTGAGCACGAAACTTTAAATTTGATATGACCTTGGGAGAGGACAGTGATTCTGACCTCCTCAATCCTCAACATTCACCCACTTTCAATTCAATCTAATGTTTTCTTTTTTTTGACTTCTAGTGACACTCATTAAATTAAGCTCACACTCAACCTCCAGATAATTTTCAGGTCTCTGGGACACTTGTGGAAGACTAGATCCTAGATGGCATCAAACCAGTAGTATCTATTTTTTGCATGTAGTTATTGAATCACTTAAAAATTGATCTGGATCATGATTATCCAGACCACATATTTCCAGAAGCACAGCATGATAGACTTTTAAAAATACTTTGTCAAAATGTAGTTGAATTATGTACATAATATTCTCTTGATCAATCAATGAATAGGTATTGCATCTGATTTGTTTCAGATACTGTGCTAAGCACTAAAGATACAAAGATCAGAAATAAACTGGTCCCTGCCATCAAATAGCTTACATTTTATAACCCCGTTATAAAACAAAATGTTAGTAGTCTGCTAAGATATATTTTTGATCAAGGTTTTTTAAACCTTTGTGGATGCCTATTGCCTTTATTTGGCTTATGTGATATACCTTATAACCTTTTTTTTTTTAATTTACTTCTGATTTCAATTATTTCCCTCTCTCCAGCCCCTCTTCAGCCCATTAAGAAGGCAAACAATGTAACACTCCTTAGACATGTAAAACCACACAAGATATATTTTCATATTAGCTCTATAGCAAAACAAAAACATAAATAAAAGTAAAGTGAAAAAATCTTCTTCAATCTGCACTCAGATTTCATTTGTTTCTCTCTTTCTCTCTGCCTCTGTCTCTCTCCCTTTCTCTCTCTCTCTCTCTCTCTCTCGCTCTCTCTCTCTCTCTCTCTCTCCCTCTCTCTCCCTCTCTGTCTCTGTCTCTCTCTCTCCCTCTCTGTCTCTGTCTCTCTTTCTCTCTGTCTCTCGCTCTTTCTCTCTCCCT
>CM053773.1:143793414-143823560 GCA_028658325.1 Potorous gilbertii
TAACTCCTTGTTGAAGTAGGGCTCTGCTTCCAGAGTGGAGAGCACATTGTACCAAACTTCAGTGGTTTGTGCAGCAATTTTCAGAGATACTTCTAGACACCTGTATATTTTCAGTTCTTCTGAGGTGGAATGGTCTAAGGAGAGGTCTATTTACTACTCTCCTGGCCTGTGCTCTAGTTGGTAAGTGATTGTAAATGCTATTTTCCACCCTGGAACTCTGATGTGGGTCTCTCAGAGTAGCCACTAGCGCTTATGTGCTAAGGCTCTTCCTCACCCTGGGACTACTGCTTAGGACTGTGAAATAGATGTGAATATGGCAAAAGAACAGAGTGCTGCCCCAGTTACCAGCAGAGAGACAGAGCCCTGTAATCTCCTACAGATAAGTTGACCCCCTTACCATGTGTGGACTGATAGCTACATAAGCTGCCACTTCAGCTGTTGGTTCAGTGACTCTGAAGGCCTACTTCCGATTTGCTGAAGCTTGGTCTGCACTGTAGTGCCTCGTGCTCCACTCTCACTCAGGTGTGACAGATTTTTCCAGCTGATTTTCTAAGTTGCCTTTGGCTGGAAAATTATTTCACTCCGTCCTTTTGTAAAGTTCAGCAACTATACAAATTGTTTTGTATCATTATTTAAAAGTGTTCAGAAGGGTTTTTAGCTCAGGTGAGTTGTTGCCTTTTCTCTACCATCTTGGCCTTGCCTCCCCAGACATACTTTCTAGTATAGAATATGCAATATATTCATAGATAAGCATAATATAGGCTCTATTGTGGGCAAAGGAAACATTTAGGCAAAGTACTCCCAGAAAGAACAATCATCTGGGATGTTCTGGTAGAAAGTCAGAAAAAGTAGGTGGAATCACAGGAACATAAAATTAGAGCTGACTGGATGGGGCTGCACAAACCTATGATCCCCTGTACTTGGTAGGCTGATGCTGACCCAATTTCTGGAACACAAGTGTCTGGACTACATTATACTTCACCAATGTTATGTCCAAATTAAGTCTGGAATCAACGTGGTAGGCCTTAGGGAGTCACTATATTTGCATAGAGAAGGGAGAGCGGATATAGTTTTAAAATACAGCATGTCAAAGCTCCTGAAATGATCAGTAGTGATATTTGGCTACTGAGCACTCCCTGTGCTTCTTTCCTAGGTGAGATAGAAATATTTTTTACTTGAAATAAATTTGATTCTGCAAAGGAACCTCAGAAGTTATCTAGTCTAAAATCTCCATTTTCCAGATGAAGAAACTGAGGTGCTAAGAAATTAAAGAACTTTCATATAAAAGAAAGAAGCAGAATCAGGATTTGAACCCATGCCTCTATCTCTAAATCTAGTTTTCTTTCCAAAGTTCAATGCTTGCAGAATTCCCAGTAGGAGAAGTCTTGCCAATAGTCAATACATATTTGACTGGGTAGATAAGTCCTCAGAATTTTTTGAAGGCACATAGATGTTAAATAAATCAATCAGTTTCACATAGGTGTTAAGGATCTGAGGTTCTTCCTGACTCCAAATTGAGAAATCTCTCTTTTATGTCATGGCCTTGTTCTACTTTTGCATTTGCTTCTTTTTCTAGTTTAGGAATTTAAAGATTTTTTGATTCACGTGATAAAAGGTAGCTGGAAATGTTAGGTAAGCATCTCTGTTTTTCTACCCAGAAACTAAGTACAGATGAATCATCCACATGAAATATAGTATAGGTTTCATTTGAGGTAAGAATGAATATGTGTATCCCTAAAAAAAATAGTTTCCAAAAAATGTTGCTTTTTACATATTCTGATCATATGAAATTTATTTTTTAATCAAGTTAATTTTTTTCTAGTGAAAGTTTAAATTTTATTAAATTCTATTATGCCTATTTTTTTTCATGTTTTGAAGGATATATAATAGACTTGTTTGTAATCTTCTTGAGAACAGGCGAAGAATTGTAGTTTTTGTTTTATTTTCAGTGAAAAACTTCATACGTTGCACGTGACAAATGTGGAAGCATTGTTTCCTGAAAGAAGGAATTGCTTCTTTCATTTTTATTATAAATGAAAGCTGTTTCCAAAACAACAGCGATATTCCCTATTCAAGGATCAATTTGAAAAGCGTTTATTTACAGTAATATTATTATTTAAAATATATTGAGTTTTTTTCTTACCTCAATCTTATGGATTCTAACTTTACAGCTGGAACCAAATGCCTTCCTATTTCAATTGTATTTTGAGCTCACAAAAAAAAAGATTAAAGAAAACCTGAGAACTGCTCGAAGATCAGCTTCCTACTTTTCTTTGCATTTGTCTCTGCCATATTAGAATGCAATGTCAAGTTTTATTTCAGTAATTTTGATGATACATAAAGAATAGGGCCCAGAGGAAAGAGACAGAACTGGTTGAAAGCTTGGGGAATAGACTCCCTAAGGATATATAAGAGGAACTTAGGTTATTTATACGGATGCCGAGTAAATCAAGAGAGTAATATGAGAGTTACTGGGTGTCTAGAAAGTTGTACAAAATAGGATAGCATGCTAATCTTGAAGACAGGAATTTGAGTTTGAATTCCATATCTGGCACTAACTACTTGTATGGCTATGGGCAAGTCTTAATTTCTCTGAGCCCAAATTTTCTCATCTGTAAAACAGGAATTATAATAGATGTGGTTTCCTATTTCACAGCATTGTTGCAAGATTCAAATGAGATAATATAAAGCACTTTGCAACCTTAAAGACACAATATAGATGTCAGTTAATATAACAAAATCTTTCATTGGGTAACTATATGGTATTATAGAACATGAAATTATAGTGAACCTTATAACAGGAGTCAAAAAGAAAAGAGAACAAAATTATGATGTTTTTAGTTCATACTTCATGTTCAATTTCCTGACTAGTATTCAAATTCATTTATTTCAGAGTCTTCCATCAATAACCTTTATTAAGTACCTACAGTGTTCCAGGTATTTTTTCAACCGTGCTAATTCTTGGAAAAAGCAAAACAAAAAACAGACATTGTAGCCAAACAAACAATGGGAATGTTTTGGAAATGTCCTCAAGGAACACTAAATTTTGTGGACATTGTGGATTATCTCTCCTTCAATTTGATGAATGTCTCTAGCTTAATACTATTTTTTGAGTTCTGCCCTGTCCTCTTACCTACTTCTGGGGTAAAAAGTGTGAATGTGTGTGTGGAGGTGGGGTAGAAGGACTTCTCTACTTTGTTAGCTTGTTCTTGTCAATGATTAGTGGTGCTTGGTATCCTTAGCTCTTTTGAGCTTTGAAATTTGTTAACTATTACCTGAAACGAGTTGGTGGGGATTTTATCCTGATAGACTAATGTTCTTTATAAAGCAGCTCAAGCAGTGTTGTACGCAAGTCTTGTGCTCCTAAGAGACAGTCATTTCTCCCTGAGGAATACGCAATTGCTACTGTTTCTCCTGGCCTGAAATCAGTGCTTGCTCTATTTGTTAACAATTTCTGATGATTGGCATATGGATTATCTGTATGTCAACTCAGCAGAAGCTAATAAATTGATAGCAAATAGGGTATAAGACAATTGTAGGACTGATTATTTACATGTGCATACATATATAAACACAAATATGTGTGTGTGCGATGCATATTTTGATGATGCAATTTTGATGATGTATAAAGAATAAGGCCCAGAGGAAAGAGACAGGATTGTTTAAAAGTTTGGGAAATAAAATCCCTGAGGAAATGCCAAAGGAGCTTTGGTTATTTATATCGAAGAAGAGAAGGTTGAGAGAGTAATATAGGACTTACTGGATGTCGAGAAAGTTGTACCCAGTTGGATAGCATGGTAGACTTGGAGACAAGAATTTAAGTTTGGATCTCACCTTGGAGACTAGTTGTGTAGTATAGATGGAGATTAAAAATACAGATTTAGATATATAATATCTATGTAGATTTTAAACTATATCTATAGGCATACATACATGGAGAGAGTCTATCCTCTATACACTCAGACACACAAACACGTTTATATTAGCTCATAAATTACACACGCACACTCTTTAAGAGGCAAGTAGATAACTAAAATCAGGAAAACCTAAGTTTAAGCCCTACTTTCAACATATACTATGGATTTCATATGGGCTAATCACCTAACTTTTCAGTACCTAGGCAATCCTCTAATTGCAAAAGAGTTACCTGTTTGTACTGATAAAAAATAATTTCTTCACCAGAAGTTCCATACGATGAAACCATAGACCTTGAGCAAAACAGCAACCAAAAATACACATGTACATACTCACACTAACTGCTTCTATCACATATGTAGGTCATCCATAAAATTAGCCCAGTCTGTAAGGAGGTCTGTATGTCAATCCATTCATCCTTTTATCAGTAGAAGCACACAATCATTGAACATTATATCTAGAAGACCAATCACCTAGTTCACTTCCCTCCTTTGACAAATGAAGGAACCAAGATTATGACAATGAAAGTCACTTGTTCAAGGTTCCACAGTGAGTTGGAGTCAGAGTCTGGACTAGAATATCATATCTAACATACTTTTGATATGTAATGAAGTTAACAAAGAAATAACTTTTAAAGTAATTCTGGAAAACTTAACCATATTTTTATGTAGAAAGGAAATCTGCTGTGGGGGAAGAATGTAATAGCATTCGACCTTTAAAGGTTTGTGGATAATTATTAACACGGAATAAGCAGAATATAAACTCTTTGAGGACAGACATAATTTTGGTTTTTTGTCTTTGTATCTACAGTGCTTAGCACAGTAACTGGCACATGCTGGCACTTATTAAGTTCTTGTTATGGTTGTTCTTAAGGGGAAAAAATAAAAACTCTCACCAATTCACTAGAGAAAAGAGAAATCCCAACATGTTGATCCAGCTGCCACAGCAGAAGAAATAAGTGCTATGGTGACAAGAGCCATGGTAGCAGTTGATAGGTAAGATACAACAGTGAACATACCTGCCATTCAAATAGCCTTCTGGCAGAGAGATCCACTTGAGAAATCTTGCTGTGTTATAAAGGATTGACTTTTGTCTTTGTTCAGCATAGAATCTATTTGCAATTTGAGTTCCAGTAATATTATGATTCTAAATATGTAGAACATACTTATTTTTTCCTACTTCAGTCTTACAGATTCTGACTTTACAGTTGAACCAAACATTTCAGGGCATGAAAAGGAAAAGGACATGTGAAGAAAAACAAAACAGCATAGTTATGTTAACAGAAAAGTGCCAAAATAAGACTAGAAGAGCACATGTAGCTATGGTCTTTGTGGTTGTTGGAGTGATTTCTTTTCACCAAGGATTGTGTCACTTCTGTTACTGGTAGATA
The DNA here is from genome assembly GCA_028658325.1 of Potorous gilbertii. Classification (NCBI taxonomy): domain Eukaryota; kingdom Metazoa; phylum Chordata; class Mammalia; order Diprotodontia; family Potoroidae; genus Potorous; species Potorous gilbertii. The sequence continues at coordinate 143,798,720 of CM053773.1, forward strand.
GAAGGACATGGAGGACATTCAAGAAAAGGGAGGGGAAAGTATTGGGGGTTTTTTTCTAATGAGGGCATCAGTAAAGTTGTTTCACTAAAAAGTTTCCAAGAGTAACTCTGAAAATCGGGAAGAAGGAGGACATGGAAAAATTTTTTTTTCTATTTTATTGTATAGATGTTGTTAAAGTGGTGGGGGTGTCTCTGAAGGAAAACATCAGCAAACAAAAATCATCACAATAATATGTATATTACCAAATATATAAAGGTTTATGTATTTATCTGATTCAAATATACTTACGATAGTTGTTCAAACAATTTTTCTTCCAATTAGAGAAAGTGGGACCAATTCTGTCAATGTTATCATGTTAGCAGATGATTTTCTTCTTTTAAAAATTCTAATTATGTATGGTTAGTAATACCTTTAATGCTCTGCCACCATCCTTAGTGTTGAAATAGCTCATCACCGTTCACATTCTCTGTAATGTTTTCTTTTAACTTGTGAAACAGATCTTTTTTCCCCTTTCTGTACAATTTTTAGTTGGTCAAGAAATGAAAAAAATAGAAATAATTGGGGGATACTGATGATAACAGCACGTCTTGTTAGAGGCTGGTAATTAGGGACTCTTCATAGAATCACAGTCTCAGAGCTGAAAGGCACCCCAGAGGGCATATAGTATAATCCCAAATCTGAACACTAGTCTTATCTACATGGTAGACAACGGGTATTCATTAGGCTTTTATTGGAGGGGGTACTTGCTACATGCCAAGGCAACTAGTTGAATTTTGGATAGTTATTGCCATAAATATGCTACAGCATGCTGGCGAGAACCAGCTTAAATCTAGTTCTCAAGAGCTAATTGTTAAATTTCCGATGTGACCATTTATACCTCAGAAACTGGCAAATTTTATGAATCAGGGCTTTGTTTATTTTTGGTGTTGTTGTCATTGATTGCCTAGGTTTAAGAAAGTGGAGAAAATGTTAACAATGAAGATCAAATTTAAAAGGGTGTTGTGGATATAATTTTCCTCTGGCAAGCTGTTAAATATTTACCACCAGTAAATTAGCAACTTTCTCCTTACCTTAAGTATATATTTGACTCCTCCACAGCTTCATCCCAGTGCCCTTCTCCTGCCCTACTTTTTATCTTGTTAGAACCTGATTCTTTTTCTGATTGAGATAAAGGAAATCTTGTTTCTCAGTGTTTTGATGGATCTCGGCTTTCATCAATATGGCTACTCTCTCCACTAGTTCAACCCATGCTGCTGTCACATCTTGTGTGATTCTTGTTCATGCTTCTGTAAGGCAGGCAGCACAAGGTAGTGAAAAGTACAAGGAAATTGGATTTAAATTCCCTGGAGATTCAAATCCTGCCCTGGATGCTTGTAACTATGGGAAATTAATTTCACCTCTCTGAACCTTAGTTGCCTTATCTGAAAAATTAGAATTTTTTGGAGATGAAACAAAATTTTTCTGAATATGTTTATGTATCCTTCAGAGAAGGTGTCCCTAGTGCAATGGAGGCCTTCTCTCAATCGTTTCATTTTTCAAGGCTACCAGCGAACGTTTGGCATATCCATCTACTACCCCTTGTTCTCATTGAATGCCTGTCTCTCCACCCTCCCCACTCTTTTCTTGACATGAGGATTCTTGATGACATCTTATATGCCATTTGAATAGTAGGTAGTAATATTAGCTTCTTTAGGTTAAGGATACTTTTGCCAGGAAAATACAACTCTGTTAGTCCTGCCAAAGGTTAGGAAAAAATGCCTATTTCTATGTGACACCGAAAGATCAAATAAAATTTAAACCAGATGTTTGTCATTGTATAGACAGCCTATTTCCTATTTTCTATTTTCTACAGCTAGAGAGGAGGGAAAGAGTGTTTTTGGGCAGTTGTTAAGGGAGGAATCTTTCCAGGCACAGTTACATTATTACTGTAGGTGTTCCCTCTACCCCTCTTCTGTTTAAATTCCTGAAATGCATCAGACCTCATGAGTTTCAGGCAGGCATCCTCTGTTAGGAGTTGAAGGAAGTTTTGCACATTTCCTAACTGACATGTGGATAAGCAGACAGTAAATTGCATGGCTACAATTGTTCACTGGCTTTCTTTGTGCTCCTTCCCAAGTAAGGCCTTGCTGGTTTCTCACTGTAAATGCCACTGCAGGGCCTGAAAGCTTTTTGGAAAGATTCAGAAGGCTTTTAAAAGTCTAGAATAAAAAAAAAAAACGAGGGTGGGGGGGAGGAAGAAAATTTAAACAGATAGTCTTACTTCAAAAAGATTTAGAGCAAGAGTGTGTTGTCAGTACAAGTATTGTGAAAGCACTTAGAGATAATGGGTTAAGTGTAACTGAATCAGAAACATACAGATTTGGCAGTAATCTCATTCACAAAATGTTTGAGTGGTGGAGGGCGATGCCAAGTTAAACAGGATGATCAGCTCTGCACAATACATGTTTGCAACACTAATGGGTCTTAGGATCAAGGCCACCCACTTCCAGGTGGTGGGAAGCAATGGCAGCTGCCCTGACCATTGGAAATACAGGGGAGACTTCCCGCTGACATCTATTCTTTACCAGATATTCTCAGGTCCATCAGAAGTGAGTTTGGTCGGTGCCTACCCTTGGCTCCCCAGCTCCCATTTGGAAAGCAGCAGCTGCCCTTCCCATTGCCATGTCAAGGCCTCCCTTCCTATGGTCTCACGTCAGTGTGAGAGAGCTTCTAGATGTATTGTAAAGGCAACAGAAAGGGTTACAACATAGGCAGTCACTTTTCCTTCAAATAGGAAGCAATGACAAGGATCCAAAGCACCCGGATATATGAAAAAATATTCATCAAAGCTATTGGTCAGGATGTATTCTGCCAGAAATGGGCTCTTTTTCCTTTGCTTAGCTTGATCCTTTCTGACATTCCTTCCTGTCTGCACCCTCATATGATAACCAGGTCTGCTTTCAAAATATAGGACACAAAGTTTTGGTATATTATGTCAGAATTCCAGTGTTGAAGTTCAGTCACTAATATGGAGGACAAGTGGTTCTTGACTTTTTCATACCCCCAAAGTTGTCTATTACTAGAAAGTTAAATGCTTGATTTGATTTTTTTTCAGAGTTTGTAAAGTGCTTTAATGTGTCATGTAGTCCTAATAAAAACCATAGGAGTTAGATGCTATTATTATTTCAATTTTATGAGATAAGGAAACTGAGGCAGATAGAAATTAAATGACTTGTCTAGGGTCACACAACTACTAAATGTATAAGGCAAAATATAATCATAGGTTTTCTAGACTCCAAATCTGGCACTCTATCTTCTGTATCACCTAGCTGACCATTGACTTTAGATGGGATTCTTCTTTATCCATACGCTAAATATTTAATGAATGCAAATTATATATCTGCTACTGTGTCAGATGTATAATCATAAAGAAGTAGGACATGTTATTTTTTTGGGGGGGTGCATCTTGATTTCATTGATATAAAGAACTTATGGTATTGAATTTCTCTTACATAAGGCTGATCCGCAAAGCTTATGCAATGTGTAGTCTTAGATGGCAGGGTCCCCTAAGGAATTAAATTACTTGTCTGTGGCCACAGGGCTGTGTAAAAGGCAGGAATTGACAAGTCAAATTCTGACAGATCTAAGTTATTTAATAGCAATAAATGCAGAAATGTCTTGACCATTCATTTCACAATCTCATCCAATAAAATATAACAATCATTTATTAAATATCTACCCTGGACATATCATTATATACTCAGTCCTCTAAAAGATCTATGACCTCATTAATTTGAATGTTTCCATGCAAATTGGAACCCATCAATGCCTATCTGTCCTGTACAGCTCTTGTCTATATCTTCCAAAAAAATCATCATGGGGGCTCCATGCCATGTGCTGGAAGCCTTCCTGGCTTTCTTTTGACCACTCAAGAATACCTTTTGAGAACTGTGACTTCTTACTTTTGATTCCTCCCTCCATCCCATATAACCATAAGGGGCATTGAGGTATACCTGCCTTCATGGCTAATAAAATGTAAATTCCTTTAGGTCAAATAGGTTTTGGTTTTTGTTTTTGTGGTCTCCATGTCTAGCACATAGCAGGCTCTTCATTAATGTTCGTTGAATAATCAGGAAAAAAATCAGCAAATTAAAGCAATTTTGAGGTTCCACTTCCCACTCGGTGGGTTTGCAAATTTAGCTCCCAACCCACCAAAAGAGGAAAATTACAAATGTTGGAAGGGCTGTGGGGAAACAGGTACTTTAAAGCACTATGGATACATTTATGAACTGGTTCAGTCATTCTGGGAAGCAACTTGGAACTATCCTTGAAAAGAAATCAGATTGTACTTACCCTTTGACCTAGCTGTAGCACAAGGACATCAAACAAAGATGAAAAGAATTTGTATATTAAAAAATATTTATAGTAACTTTTATTTCCGATGGCAAAGAACTGGAAACTAGAGGAATACTCATCAATTGGAGACTTGTTCTGCAACTAATATATTAATGTGTCGCAAGACATGATAGAAAGGATAGTTTTACAGAATCCTGGGAAGTCTTACATAAACTGGTGCAGAGTGAAGTGAGCTCATCCAGAATAATACTACAAAGATAAACAATTTTGAAAGACTTAAGAACTCTGATCAATGGAATGACCAATTAAGATTTCAAAGGACTAATTAAGAAACATTAGGGAAAAAAAAATTAGGAAACTTCCAGAGAAAGAGAAAAGTGAGGAACTCAATGTGCAGAATGAGAAATACATTTTTGGACATGACCAATGGGAGAATTTATTTTGCTTGATCATGCATATTTGTTAACACGAATTTTGTTCAGGGCTATACTGGTAAATGTTTAACAATTGGTCTCACAAAAATGTATACATCACACTTTTTTAAAAAAGTGTAATCTGTGTTATTTAAATTTTCTCTATTACTTTCTTAACTCTAGACAATGAAACAAAAAAAACTTATTTGTAGCATTTGATGATTTCTAAGGTGTTAAGTACTCATATTGAAAATTTAGCAGTTGATTTTCACTTATTCCAGCTCGACTGTTTTTTTCCCTTTTTTTGTTAAAAATGAGGTTTGGGTGGAGAGATAAAAGGAAGATCATTTTTCAACAGGAAAAGAAAAAGCAATTTGCATATACAGTAATTAAGAATAAATTTAGGTTCAAGGAGGGTAGGAACGAATGCTGACAAATATTCCTATGTTTTGGCCAATATAGGAGGGTCATGAATGCAAGCCCCCTGTCTGTTACAATCACTCAATTGCTCAGGATGAGATATGACTATAAAAATGATGAGATTTTCAAGAAACAAGAATATCAGCATTTCTGCATTTATTCCATTATTACACCAGTGTAGACTTTACTCAAATTTCTGAAAGTCCCTTTTTAAAATTATTCAGAGCAAGCCACTTTAATCCAGCTGGGCTTTTTTAAACCAGTATTGACCCAAAATAACTTTTGGTTATCCCAAAGAGACACATCTTTACTTTAAGGGAGGAAGATTGGTCAACATTAATGAGATTCAGAATAAGACAACAAAGTTCAGAAATGTTCTGAGCAATGACCTTGAGGAAGGAAGTATAGGACTTTTGAATGTGACTACATTTAAAGAGACAATTCATATTTAGATACATAAATTCTGATGTGCTTGCTTTAACAAACGGTTAGTCACTTTATTTTGTAGTCAGCCTACTATACATCTATTACGTGGTTCCTGCCCTCAAGGAACTTACAGTCTATAAGTTCTACAGAAAATGTTCAAGACTTAAAGACAAGACAGTAACAAATGTCAAACTGTTGTGATACAAAAGTTATAGGGGAGGTCAAGAGGCAAAGAAGAATGAGAAAGAAGTCAGGCTTCATAGAGAAGGAGATGCTTGAATTGAAATTCGAAACATGATAGATATGGGTGCCCTTTGTAAACGTTGTGTCCAAAATCCTGCCATTAATATTGTGAATAGTTAACGGATATTTGGGAATTGACAGACTGCCTGACCCTCCCTTGTTTGCTCATATGTTAAGGAACATCCGTTGACCTCCATTCCTGACCTTCCCTGAACTTATTATACTCATTCTTTATTACTTTTCTAATTCTCTACAAAGAAGATGAAAAAACAAATACACCTCAACAGGTAAGGGAACAAGCGTTTAAAAAGGAATTGGAAGAACCTGGCAGAGACTGCCTTGTTATTTCAAGTGGGAGCTACTTGAGGGAAAGACTGCCACTTTATATGTCCTGGATAGACCTCAGCAAGCTTTCTGTGTATAGTAATCACTAATTATTGCAAGACTATTATTGGGGATATGATGGATCAAAGACAAATACTTAAACAAGAAATAAAGTGAACACTAGAGAACTAAATAAGAGAATAATTGGTTTTCCTTTTTATCACAGCAAGGAATTTCTTGTTTAAATTCTCACAGATCCAAGTTATTTTTTAGCACTAAATGCAAAAATGTCTTGACCATTCACTTTACAGTCATAGCCAGTCCATTCTTACTACTAAGGACCTGTGCTGGACATATCATTGTATACTCAAGCTTCCAAAGGAATATTATAGGATTCTATGATAGGTATCTAATAATATCTTGTTTCACCTGTTGCAATGCAGGTTTTGCCTGTGGTCTGGAGTAGCTGCTTATCTTCTAGCATGACAGTTGGCTCTTTGAAGGAACAAGCCAAGAGGCTGGCCATGGAATATACAACAGTGGAACTGACCCTCAATCGTTCCCAATGTAGCCCAGACTGAGGCATCTCTGCTTATAAGATCTTCCTTTAGGAAAAAAAAAATTGGACAGACAATGCAACATAGAGAAAAGAGCATAGGTACAGAGGGCCCAGATTCAAATCCTGATTTTTCTATCTGTTAGATAATGGGAAAATTACATAAACTCACTGGGCCTAAATGTTCTCATCTATAAAATGAAAATATTTGACTCTAATTCTTTTCAATTTCTAGACTCTATGAGGGTCATGGGAACTAGAGCAAAAAGCTTGCCTCACATGTCATGTTAAATTCAGGACATTGTTAGAAAAACTAAGCCTAGGAACCAGAATCTAGGGCATGTTTGACCCTCATAACAAATACTCAAAATATTAGATAAGCAGACTATGTCTACAGTGCAGAGCAGAATTCAAGGTCAAGGGCAAAATAATAAGTCCAGGAGACAGAGAATATCCATGCCAAGGTTCTGGAGTAGCATCAGCTGGCCTGAGTCAATTTGCTTCATTTAATTTCCTGGAACATTTATTGGCTTTCAAGAGAGAGTGTGAAAAGCTTGTATTTTTGTTTGTTCAATTGTTTTAGTCATGTCTAACTCTGCATGACCCCATTTGGAGTTTTCTTGGCAAAGACAGTAAAGTGGTTTGCCATTTTCTTCTCCAGCTATTTCACCAATGAAGAAACTAAGAAAAAAGGGGTTAAGTGATTTGCCCAGGGTCATACAGCTCCTAAGTGTCTGAGGCCAGATTTGAACTTAGGAAGAGGAGTCTTCCTGACTCCAGGCCTAGCCCTCTATGCCCCATACCACCTAACTGCCCACCTTTTTATTTTACTTAATGGCTTGCAGTTGTGTTTCTAAAGGAGTGCTGTTTTGTTTTTCAAACGGGAAGTTACTGTCTCATAGTCCATTCCTCCTTCTAGAAGGCCTCTTTGGCCCTGGAGCCTGGATTCATTTAAATAATGAATACAGAATGTCTCTATCAGTTTGAGGGCATAAAAATGATGGGTGTTTTCCCAAGAACTCTTGTCTGGCCTACGAATTTCTGACTAACACATTGGAGGTACTCCCAAAGCATCCAATCGTTAAGAATTGTACTGACTAGGAACTCTTCTTGAGCTGAAAATCAATTTCAATTGACTTGGAATCAAAAAGATCAGAGTTCAAGTCCTGCCTCAGACGCTTATCTAAGTCACTTTGGGCTAGTTACTTAATCTTTCTTAGTCTCAGTTTTCTCATTTACACAATGAGTGTAATATTGATATTGACTTCTCAAGTTATCTTATAAGGATCAAATGAAATAATATATGAAAAGCATTTTTCAAACGCTAAAGAACTATATTAATGTTAGCAATAATAATTTCTTCTCCTCCTTCTTCTTCATCATCATTATCGTCTTATTTTTCTTTTCCTTCTCTTCCTCCCTTTTCTCCTCCAATATTGTGAGATGCTGGGCAACACAATTAACTTCTCTGAGCCTTAGTTTTGTCATTAATAAAATCAAGGGATTAGCCTAGATGGCCTTTAAGGTCCCTTACAGTTCTAAAATTGTAATTCTATGATCCTTAGAATGATTCATTTCAAGGCCCAAGAAATGTCTGAGGCATAGTATTTAAAACTATTGCTGGACCAACCCCTACATTCCCAGAATGATAGGAAATAATAGGAACCAGGTAGCATCAGTCGTTAGAATTTCACTCATTTCATTCTTGCTACATGAGCTGGCAGAAGTCTTATCTTGAAAATGATGACTCTGGGTCTCAGTTCCTCTTGCAAAATAAAGAGACTGTGATTTTCAGGGTAAATTTATGACCTTGAGCAAATTATGTCCCCTCTCTGGCCCTTAGGTACCTTAAAAGTAAAATTATTCATCTTTTAGATTAGCTGTGGGCACATCGCACACTGTCTGTGGACCTTAGATTCCTGATTAAATTGAGAGATTTGGGCTAGATGGCCTTTGAAGCCACTCCAGCCTTACCCTTAGTACTAGATCTGTTGTTTTTGACTAGATAACATAGAGAGACCCTTATAGCTATGCAACCTTTCCATTTCACAACCTCCCCATTCCTAGTCTTGTCAGTCTTTTTCTTTAAAATTACCTTCCATCTACTCTCTTTTTAAAAATTAGCATAAAATTTTACTACTCTCTTCTATTTATTCACTTTGTATGTATTTTTTGTATGTGCTATTCATCTCATTAACTATAAACTCCTCCAGGAGAGGGACTATTTTTGATTTTTTTTTTTGTATTCCTACCGCTTAGAATGGAGTAGCTTGATGGTGCAGTAGATAAAGCACCCATTCAGGAAGACCTGAATTTGAATCTGGACACAGACACTTACTAGCTGTGCGTTCCTGGGCAAGCCACTTAACCCTGTTGCCTAACTTCCTCATCTTTAAAATAAGCTGGAGAAGGAAATGGCAAAAAAAACACTAGTATCTTTGCCAAGAAAACCTCAAATGGAGTCACACAGAGTCAGACACAACTAAAAATAACAAAAGTACTCAGCACAGTTCCTGGCATGTGGTAAGTATTCAATGAGTGTTTATTGATTGATTAATTCACTTTAAATGTGGTTCATCCATGGTCACTACTACCACTAGAGAGGGAAGGATTTCAGGGTTATCTATATAGGCGACTAGCTAAGAAGTCCTATGATAGACCACATAGAGTCATTTGGTTGGGAAAAAGTAATAATCTATTTAAAAAAAAACTCCCTTGTTGTTGAGTGCCCTGGGCGTTAAGCTTCATAGCTTCCTTAGCAATGATAGGACTAACGTGCTGCTGCGAAATGGCTTATGTTGGTGTGCAGTCCCATGCACAAATGGAGTCAAGATATGACCCAGTTCCATTATTTGATGACGCTTGGTTACCTGAGTTGCCTCTGTCTGAGTCAGTTCATTTCTGATGTACTCTGCAATGTCTTTGAGAATATGCTCTCATAGTGTAAACTGATACAGTAGTACCTTGGAGATACAGGTAGGGTATGGGACTTAAAGTCAGTAAGATGTTGAGTTCAAATCCTACCTTCAATGTAAAAAATCCTAATTTCTAACATCAAATACATGTCTCTGCTACTTTCTTATCCTGAACCTCCTTACTCTGAAATGTCCAACCATCCCCCTGTCTTTCTCCATCTAGAATATCCCTATACAGAGGACATTTTGTGGAAGAGACCAGACTTGTCTTCATTCCCCTCTTCACCCTATTCTTGGTTTCCAGATTTCAAAACCATGTCATTGTTGGGAGAACCTTGATCCTCAACCCCCTTTTTATTGCCTTTTTGTATACTATCTTTCTCATTTGAAACGTAAGCTATTTGAGGGCAAGAACTGTCTTTATTTCTGTGTAGGTATACACACGTGTACATATATACACACATGTACCACACATATGTATATGGATATGTATGCATATGTGTATTTGTGTGTCTGTATGCATGTTTCCATAGAACTTAGCATAGTCTCTGATACATAGTAAGTTCTTGATAAATTTTTATTTCCTTCCTTCCTCTGGGGCTTATTTATGTGCCTATTAATGCATTATATGACCATGAGCAAATCACTTAACCTTTCTATGCCTCAGTCTCCTCATTGTTAAATGGGAATCATTCATATTTTTAAAAAATCACTAGGATCTATGGATGAGAAGTAGTGACATACTATAAAAAGAACCTACATGTGGGAACCAGAGGACTTTTGTTCACTCAGCCACTGTGTAACCTTAGGCAAGCCAGGGTACCTTAGGCAAGAAGTTACCCAGGTAACTTCTATGGGCCTCAATTTCTTTATCTGTAAAATGATAGATTTAGATTAGATGTTCTTGTTGTAGCTTAGAACTCCTAAACTCAAGCTATCCACCAATTACAACCTCTTTAGCAGGAGAGACTAGAGTTAGGTACCATGCCAGCGTATACTATTAATTTGAATATTTCTACCTCCTTCTGTGAATATGACCTAAAGCTGAGCTGAGTATTCAGAGCATGAATAGTCAACACATTAGTAGCATTTATTAAGAGCAATGAAGGATTTTTTTTAAGCTTTCTGTTTTTAGCATCAGCACTTACTACAACAGATGATCCTTGACTATGAGCAAATCCCCTGGGTGAGAAGAGATGGTTGTAGGAAGAAAAAAATGTCCCAAACTAATTTTGCCTTCTTTTTTCCAACTGACATTTTGTGGTTCACATGCCTGGTGGGAAAGCTTTTCTAAGCAAAGAGATTAGGTGGCTATTTATTGCCATTAGGATCATTTTAAAAGCTGTTAGAAGTAAAAATATTAGTACTTAAAAAGAAAGCCATTTGAGTTGTGAAACTCATTTAGAAAGGAGGAAAAGACTCTGAATTCAAACAATACCCTGAAGGCATTTTAAAGGAGGTTTGGAGTTCTAGTCACTGGCTGGAGGAAATCTAACATTATGTGAAGTGTAACCTTTAAGATGAGTGTTTTTTCCAAATCCCTAGCTTCCTTTAAAATGCACAGTCCTGGTGCCCTCTCCTACAGAAGGCTGTTCCCAATCCCCCAAGTTTTAATGTTCTTCCCTTCCTCTGAAATGACTTTATTTACTTTCTTTATATTTTGTATTGGAGCAGTTAGATGGTGCAGTGGATAGAGCCCCAGTCCTGGAGTTGGGAAAATGTGAGTTTGACTCCAGCCTTAAATATTTAGCTGTGTGACCCTGGGAAAGTCATGTAACCCTATTTACCTCAGTTTCCTCATCTGTAAAATGAACTAGACAAGGAAATGGCAAACTTCTCCAATTTCTTTGCTAAGAAAATCCTTAACTGGGGCCATTGAAGATTTGGACCCAAATGAAACAATTGACCCATACTTTGTATTAGAAGTGGCATGGCATAGTGGGTTGAGAGCTGGTCGTGGAATCAGGATGCTCAAATCCATTCTCTGACACATACTGACTGTATGACCTTGGGCAAGTTAGTTGACCTTTAAATGTCCGAGGCAAGTTTCTTAGATCACAAGATGGAGAGGAGTCTCAATTGCATTGGTAAAAGGAGTTTCTTCATCAAGAGTTCCACATAAATTACAGGTCTGTTCCTTATCCTCTATACCTGAATGTATTTAATTATTCATGTTATGCAATGTAACTTCTTTGAGGAGAAGATTTTTTTTTATAACTCCAACAAGCAATACTGCATGTGGCACATAATGGGTTCTTAATAATTGCTTATTACATTCAGCTCAGTACTGTTACTATTTAAACAGCTAGGTGACACAGTGGATAGAGCTATGGAATTAGATATAGGAGGACTTGGCTTCAGATTCAGCCTCAGACACTTATTAGCTGTGTAGACATTCTATCTACTCTAATTTCCCCAATTATAAGAAGGGGTTAATAAAACACCTATATCCCATGGTCACAATAAGGATCAAATGAGATATTTTTAAAGTGCTTAGCACCTGCCGGGCATATGTTGTTCAGTTGTTTAGTTACGTCTGACTCTTTATGACCTCATGGACTATGGTCATGCCAAAGTATGTCAATACTTTGCTTTCTCAAAAAAGATAATGCAGTGAATTGTCCTTTCCTTCTCCAGAGGATTAAGGCAAATAGAGGTTAAGTGTCTGAGGTCAGATTTGAACACAGATGTTCCTGACTCCTAGACATGTCTTACCACTAAGCCACCTCACTGACTTCACATCCACCTGGCACATAGCAGGTACTTAATAAATGTTTGTGTTCTTGTTCTTCCAGTGTTGGGATTCCAAGCTAAAATTTTGGTTTATTGTTAATTACATAATATTGCCTTAAAAACATTTTTATTTTTTAGTATTACCATTGCTACTCTTTTTTCTCCCAACTCACTCCCAACCTTCCTTAAAAAAAATAAAAATATAAAACCTTTATCACAAATAACAACAGTGAAGCAAAACAATTCCGCAAAGTGACCATCTTGGATTCATAACCATGCAAAAAGGTAGTTATCATGATTTATCATAGGTCTGCTGAAGTCATGGTTTTTCATTATATAGATCAGAATACTTTTAAAGTTTTTCCTTCCAATATTGTTATTGCATAAGTTTTTCTTTAGATTTTGATCCCTTTTCTCTGCATCATTTCATATAAATATTTTCAGTATTATCTTGAAATCATCTCTTTCGCCATTTCTTACAGAACAATAGCATTCCATTATATAGTATATCTTGTCCAGCCATTCTTCAATTGATAGACACCCCTTTAATTTCCAATTCTTTCCTACAATGAAAAAATGTTGCTATGAATATTTTTGTATATATGAGTCCATTTCCATTTTAAAAGATCTTTTTGAAGTATAAGACTTGTAATGTCATCGCTGGGTCAACACTGAAGTTCATTTATTTTTTGGGGAGGACATAGCTCCAAATTGCTTTTAAGAATGACTAAACTAAGTCACTGAACCAGTTGTAGTGCATTGGAATAACTGTTCTTCCACACCTAGAATATTCTAATTTTCTTTTTTGGTCATCTTTATCAATGTGATGGGGTGAGATGAAACCACAGTTATTTTATTTTGCATTCCTGGAGAATTTTAGTAATCTGGAGAATTTTTTTCACATATTTATTACTAACTTGGAATTTTCTTTTTGAGAACTTTTGTCCATATCATTTGACTGTTTATCTATTGGGTGATGTCTTTTTTTCCTTATGTATTTGAGTCACTTCCCTATGGATGGTGGATATCAGACCTTTATTAGAGAAAATGGCTTCAGGTTTTTGAATAAAGAATAATGTCAACATTACAGGATGCTTCAAAAAGCTTTATGAACTTGTAAGCTTTAATAGTTATTAAATAATTACATTGTAATAGCTAACAAACATTAAATTTGCAATAAAGACTTTGGATCACTCTATATAGAAAAAAGATCCAGATATTGTTATGACACTCAATTCTCATGGGTTTGACTCATTTACTTAGATGGGAAAAGACAGTTCTCATGATTTGTGACTAGATTAAAGTCTAGAATCACAGAATCATAGGATCTCTGTTTTGGAAGGACTTCTGTCATTATAGAGTTCCATCAATATCTGAAGATCCTCCTCCCTCAAAATGCTCAAACATTCGTTTGAAGTCTTTACCTCTCTCATGGTTTTTGCTGTAAACCCAAATCCTAAGTCTGACTGCCTTCTGAGGAAGCTCACTCTACCTTTGTTGTTCACTGGTGTCTGATTTTTCCAGACCCCATTAGAAGTTTTCTTGGCAGAGATACTGGGTAGTTTGCCATTTCCTTCCCCAGCTTATTTTACAGATACAGATCTGGGGCAAATAGGGTGCAGTGACTTGCCCAGGGTCACACAGCTAGTAAGTGTCTGAGGTCAGATTGGAACTCATGAATATGAGTCTTCCTGATTCCAGGCTGGCCCTCTAACCACTATGCCATCTAGCTGCCCACATTTTACTTTTGGATAGCTCCAATTGTCAAGAAGTTTTTCCTGACATCAATCCTAAATTTACCTTTGCAACTTCTATGCTTTGCCACTATTTTTTCATTCTGGGTCTAAGCAGAAAAAAAAAGTCACTCTTTTGCCATAAAAGACACTCTGTACCTATACTCAGGTAAAAAAAAAATCCCCCAAATGATTTTACACATTCTAATATGCATGTATTTAGATACCCTCAAGCTAAAATTTAAATGAAAATCACTTGGCAAACAGCTAATCAGCTACACAGCAGGGCTCTTTTATACCTTGCCCATAGGTCTATGTTTTCTCTAACTCAGGAGATATGAATCCTGACTGGCTCAAACCCAGGGAATTTTGTCTGGTTTGGAAGTTTCCCAAGTGGTCTGCCATAGAATCAAGGGTGCACAAATAGGGATGAAAGCATTGATTATAAGCCCTCTCTGTGGTTTACTATTCACTTCGGTTTCATCCTTCCACTCCTACCCCAGTGGCTCTTTGGGAGGTTCAGGTGGTTTACAAATGACCTAAGAGATGTCTGAAACCCATTGTCGGAGACCTTTTGACTGCCATAGGTGCATGCCTCTAGATTTGTCAGGTCCAGAACAACTACTTCTCTCTAGCTTTACCAGGTGGCCTACTCTGAACTTAGACAAAGCCTTGAGGTCCAGATTTCAGGGCAGGCAATTTGATTCTTGCCCTCTTTTTCACTTCTAAGGAGTCATCACATAGATTGCAGGATGTCTGTGAGCTTGTGTTTTCTTTTTATATTTAATAACTGTGTTTTAATAAAATTTGTTTCCTTATGATGCTTGGCTTTTATTTTACTTACTTAAAGTCATAACTCTGAGATGGGATCTATAGGCTTCACCAAATTGCCAAAGGTGTACATGAAACAAAAAAATAGTTAATTCTCATTCTAAAGATTAAGATCTACTAATGGGGGATTATAGAAGGGTCTGAATCATACTATCCAAATTCTGCAGCTATACTGCCACTGTCAAAGGTCACCCTATTAACCTAATGTACCCGTATGCCTGTATTGAGAGACATAAAATGCATACCTTGCCCATTCATCAAATATGGATTGTTTCAACACTGATTGCACCATTCTCCTGTCCCGGAGGCTTAGTAACATTTGGCACTCTACACTTTCCTGTTAGAGCTGAGGATCAAACTGCTTCGGCAGGTTGGCACTAGACTGAGCTGATGAATGCTGTCAAAAGAAATCAGGAAAACTTTGCAGGACTTTCCCAGTAAAGAGGACAACACTTCTTTTCCATTCATGAGCAAAAAAAAAAAAAATCCAAACCCAAAAAACAACTCTCTCCTCCCTTTCTCTCCCCCCACCCCAGCCTCTGCACATTTTAAGCCTCAAGACCTTTTAATAAAGAAGGTCCAAGGAAGAAAACATATAAGGAGGCACCTCCCCTCCTTGCCCCTTCCCCCTTGCTGCCAAACATCCCCCAAGTTAGATTTTGGTCAACGACTCAGAGACTTCACAACTGTTCTTTATCTCGTTGGCTGATCTGGTTCCAGGACATTGCAAAAGATTTATTTACAATCACCCAAAGAGCCAGGGTAGCCTCACCTTCATCTTGAAAATAATAGCTGTTTTGTCCTATTTCATTCAACAACAGTGATTCATTATGTAGCATGAGACCTTCCCTGATACTTGTAACTGTCAGGCAGATTTCCTATGGCTTGTCCTCGTACAATGGATCTTTTTTTTTTTTTGACAAATACAACCTGGAGATGTGTAATTAAATGTATGGATATACATTTGTGTATCTGCATGTATATATTCTCCATTTCTTTTCCAGGGAGTCATCCTTCACTCTTCAGTCTCCCTCAACTCTCATTATATAATTAGTTGCCAAGATTTCCCACCTCTGTATCTTGCACATCTATGCCTGTGTACCTACTTACCCAGCATCTATCCCTACTTTAGACTTTCATTGCCTCTCTCTTGGCCTGTACTAATGACTTGCTGATTGTCTCTCTGCTTCCATCCTCTCCCCTGCATTTTGACTTTAAGGACCTACGTTCAAATCTCAGCCCTATCACTTGCTTCCTATGTGATTCTGGTCAAATCATGTACACTTGGCTCTCCATTTCTTCTTCCACAAAGTAAGAATTAGCTTAGTTGACCTCTAAAGTTCTTCTAAGTTTAAATTTATGATTCTATTATCTCTTTTCAATCCAGTATCCACATAGCTGCCAAAATGATATTTTTAAACTGTCTATGACTGTTACCCCATATTCAAAAATCATTCCTTATTGTTTTCCAAATAAAACAAGAAATCCTCAGCCTAGCATGCAAATTCATGTACAATTTTGCATATTTTTACTCTTATTTTTAAAATCTAATTTATATCCTCTCTCTTCAAATCAAACAGACCTGCTAGCCTATCCTTGTATACGGTATTCTGTATTTTACCTTCATATATTTCCACAGGCTGTCCTATAAACCTGAAATGTGCAGCCTACTCATCTACTCCACAGAGCCGCCAAAGAAGGTGGAAAGGAATGTGCATTTATATAGTGCCTTCTAAGTGCCATGTACTGTGCTAAGAATTTTATAGATATTATGCCATTGAGATTCAAAAAATTCTGCTGAAGTCTGTGTTGATATCATTCCCATTTTAAAGTTGCAAAAACTGAGACAGAGTTAAAGTGACTTAATAAGACTGGATTTGAACTGTATTCCTGACACCAGGCCCAGTTCTCTATCCATTGTGTCACCTAGCTCAGGTACATGAAGACTTTCTTGATCTCATGTTATTAGTATAAACTCTTTCTCTCTCTTGAAATTGCTTCTCATTTGTTTTGTATTATATACTTTATCTTACCTCACTTGTGGACATGTATTCTCCCAAGTAGTCTATAACCACCTTAAGGTAAGGACCTACTTCATTTTTGTCTTCATATGCATACCAATTAGCACAAACTTTTTCACATAGTTGACATTTAATATTTTTAAAATTTGAATTACATTAGATTCAAATTTAAACAAAATTATATTCAGAGTCTTTATATATAAAGCTTTCATTTCAGAATAGTTGCTATATTTCTTTGTAAGAGTATGTCATATCAAGGGTGACCCAATGGCATATTTTTATGGTCCTTAATGGATTAACTTAGTTAATAAGTTCTGATATCAGACTCACTCAGTAAACATTTGTTAAAAAAAACATACACAAATATAAGTGTTACAAAACATATACACGAGAGACACAACATCATTTGTAGAAGAAGGAGTTGGTGATCAGAAAAAGTTTTACTTAGGAGGAAACAAATGAGCTGAATTTTGAAGAAAACTAAGGAATCTAAAAGGCAGAGGGAAGTGAGAGAATATGCATGTGAGTGAGGAGGGTAGCTTGTGCAAAACATGGAGATGGGAGATAGAAAGTCATGTGTGAAGGACACCAAGAGGTAATGTACAATATGTAAAGGAGTGTAATATACAATAAGGTTGGAAAAATATATTGGAACTAAATTGTCAAAGGATTTAATGACCAAACAAGGGGTTTATACTTTACATTATAGGTAAGAGGCTACTTCTACCCTTTACTCTCTTGGTCATAAAGAAAATAAACATTTCTGTACTTTTAGGAGAAAAGTAGCAGCATATTCAACAGGAACCCATACTTTCTATGTCGTGACAGTAAGGCTAATAACCGTGATTATAACAAACATTTTTATAGTATTTCAGTGCTTACAAAACCTTGTCACATTGAAGTCTCCCCCAAAACAAAACCCAGTAATAAAAGTAACGAAGGTTTTTTGTCCCTGGCCACACACCTACTAAGTTTCGGAAGTGGGATTTGAACTTGTCTTCTTGATTTCAAGTTCCCTACTCTATTCCAAGGAACTCCTGTATTGAATGGCATTGTCCTCTGTTGAAATGACAACATGAAGAGCAGATGCTAAACTAGAAGGCAGATCATTGCAGTTTTACAATGAAAGTGGACTTTTGCCTCTGCACCCAACTTTCTGAGGTAGGTGGTCTGTCTGTTACATGGAAAAGATTCATCCCTTTCCATTGAATCCCCTGGGTCTTCATGGGAAAAGATACTTCTATAGTTTCTTATTGTGAGGGTACCCTATCCTAGGATCTTATGCCGTTATCTACTCCCCCTCCATTTACTCAATTAGTTCAATTCAACAAACGTTTATCAAGCACACACTTTGTGCCCAGAACTGTGCTAAGCATTGTAGATAAGTTTAAAATAATCCCTGCCCTAAAAGAGCTTACATTCTAAAGGTGAAGACAATATAGAAGTATATCCAACTTATGCTTAAGTATTCAAATGGATCCATTTGGATATTTACTCAAGTGTTTCAGATCACAAATCATCCTGTCTCCCTTTATTATATACACACAATATACAAAATAGATTCACTTGCACTAACAACTGGTGGGCAGGATCAGAAAGGCTCACCATCAGAAAAGGGATGGATGCTTGAATTGAACTTTGAAGGAAATTTCTCAACTCTGAAGAAGGTGAGA
The DNA here is from genome assembly GCA_028658325.1 of Potorous gilbertii. NCBI lineage: Eukaryota > Metazoa > Chordata > Mammalia > Diprotodontia > Potoroidae > Potorous > Potorous gilbertii. The sequence continues at coordinate 143,817,343 of CM053773.1, forward strand.
AAAGGATGTCTTCCAGGCAGGTACTAGGATAAGAGTTGGATTGGAGGAACTTTGATCAAATTTTGAGCCAAAAATCTGATGCACTGAAGCTGCACAAAACAAAACATTGAATATTTTAATGCCTCAACTTTCTTGTGAATGAAAGCAGGCAAGTAAACATGAGAAAATATCAATACTGTAATCTAATTCCTTTGTTACTTTCACATAAAATATCTTTAAATTATGAGAAATTATTTTTGGAAAGTCAAGTGAGCATTTTATTTTCTTTTGTAGAAATAGTTTTTTTTTATTGATACCTTTCATTTTTTAATTACTTGCATTTCCTAATGTATCCCCTTAATCCTCTCCAAAAGTCTTACCTTGAAATGAAGACTAAGGAGAAAGGAAAAAAAATAGTTCATCAAAGCTTACCTACTTATTGAAAAAACATGGTATGCAATAGTTAGAAGCCATAGTCCTCAGTATTCAGAAGGGAGCAAAAGAAGGTTCTCTCTTGTATCTCTCAACATTCCATTTTCAAGTCAAAAACTTTTCAAAAACACTAAGAACTTTTTATCCCACTTACCTTGGAGGAATATGATTAAAATTTAGATGTTAATGGAAGGTGAGGAGTTACTAAGAAATCAACTGTATTTTAATCTTTGAAGAGAACTCCTTATAAAATCTGTCATGTTCTTTTGAAAGTTGCTTGTGGGCAATAAAAGGTTCAATAATTCCAATTTATGCATATAACGTATGTATAAGTTCTTTATGCACATATCATTTAATTTGTTCGTTATCATTCTATTATGTGTTTTAGGCAGAAATTGAAGTCAGCTCTGTCTGGCTCCAAGGCTGATCACTGACTATACATCTTAAGCAATCACTACAATGATGAAATGGGGGAAAGATATCTGGGAGTCAAGATGGTGGAGTAAGCAATGAATCATCCCAACTCTCCCATATTTACCTCCAAACAACCATAAAATAACAACCTGATATAAATCCTGAAAGAGCAGAACCAGCAAAATGGCAGGGTGAAACAATCCTGTAGCCCAAGAAATTGGAAGATTGGCAAACAAGGTCTGTCTTACTTGGGTAAAATGGGACAGGACAGGAAGCATCCCAGCAAGACAGCAGAAAGCTCCCACCCAGTAAAGTAGTAGGAGGATCCTACTCCTAGTACAGTGGAACAGGCAAACACCAACACCAGCCCCCCTCACTCTCCTTCCACACCTCAGCATAGCCAGGCTCAGACTGTGGCTCTCAGAACTGATATGTGCTTCAGCATAGCTCCAGGTAAATAGGCAGCCTCTAGTGTTCAGACCACTACATGCTTTATTGTAGACCCAGGGAAATGCAGAAACACCCCACCACCTTAGCACATACCAGACATCAGCACTAGAACCCTGACAGCACCAGGTAAGTGGTCAGAACTCTATAGCCTCCAGTAGTTCCAGTCAACTCCCATCCCATCTCCTAAGTGAAATATCAGTCATTACCAGGTAAACAGCCAGGGAAGCCCCTGATACAAGAAGCCTGAGACAGTGTCCCTTCCATCCCAGTAGCAGAGTTCAAATTTAAAATAAAAGAAAAAGGCCAAAAAAGATGAGCAAAAAAGCAACAAAAATGAATCCGACCATAGAACGTTCCTATGGTGATAGGGAAGATCAAGACACAAACTCAGAAGAGGAAAACCATGTCAAAATACCTATGGGCAAACCCCAAAGAAAAACAGGAAGTGGTCTCAGGCCCAGAAAGAATTAATGCAAGAGCTCCAAAAGGAGCTTAAGAATCATATGAGAGAGAAGAAAAAATACAGAAATGAGAATGATGCAAGAGAATTATGAAAAAAAAGAATCAGCATCTTGGGAAAAGGAAACAGCTGCTTAAAAAGTGTAATAAGCTAAGTGGAAAAGGAAATATAAAAGATAACAGAGGAAAAGAGCTTCTTAAAAGTTAGAATTGGGCAAATAGAAACTAATGACACTATGCCACATCAAGAATCAAATAAGTTTGAAAGAATGAAAAAAAATTGTAAAATATGTTATTGGAAAAGCAACTGACCTGGAAAACAGGTCCAGGAGAGACTGTTAGAATTTCTTGAACTACCTGAAAGCCATAATCAAAAGGAGGACCTGGACAGCATCTTTCAAGAAATTATCAAAGAAAAGGGATATCCTGTAACAAGAGGGCAAAATAGGCATTGAAGGAATTCATCAATTAACTCAGAAAAGATATACCAAAATAAAAACTCCAAGGAACATTTTAGCTAAATTACAGAACTATCAGGTCAAGGAGAAGATACTTCAGGTAGCCAGAAAGAAACAATTCCAATATCAGGGAGCCACAACCAGGATTACTTAGGCTATGGCTATCATAACTATGAACGTGAATGGGATGAACTCTCCCATCAAATGAAAGCAGATAGCAGAGGGGAGAAATGTCAGAGCAGAGAGACACATACAGAGAAAAGGTAAAGGACTGGAGCAGAATCTACTATGCTTTTTTAAAAAGAAAAGTAGGGGAAGAAATCCTGATCTCAAATAAGGCAAAAGCAAAAATAGGTTTAATTAAAATAAAAAAGGAAGGAAACTATATCTAATATCCATACTAAACATATATATGGACCAAGTGGCATTGTATTCAAATTCTTAAAGGAAAATTAAGTAAGTTACAGGTTCTTAACCAAAGAAAATATAGAGAGTGTTACAAAATATAAAGTAGATAATTTTGATTATATAAATTAAAAATCTTTTGCAAAAACAAAACCAATGCTACCAAGATTAGAAGAAAAGTAGAAAGCTGAGAAGCAATCTTTATAGCAAGTGTCTCTGATAAAGGCCTCATTTCTCAAATATATGGAGAACTAAGTGAAATTTATAAAAATCCAAACCACTCCTCAGGTGATAAATGGTCAAAGAATATGAACAGTTTTCAGATGAAGAAATCAAAGCTATGTATAGGCATTTGAAGAAGTGCTCTAAATCACTTTTGATTAGAGAAATACAAATTAAAACAACTCTGAGTACCAACTCACATCTATCCAATTGGTTAATATGACAAAAAATGATAAATGTTGGAGAGAATACGGGAAAATTGGGACACTGATGCACTCTTGGTGGAGTTCTGAATTGATATAACCATTCTAGAGAGCTATTTGGAACTATGTCCAAAGGGCTATAAAACTGTGCATACCCTTTGACCCAGTGAAACCACTCCCAGGTCTGTGTCCCAAAGAGATCTTATAAAGGGGAAAAGGACCTCCATGTGCAAAAGTATTGATTGCAGCACTTTTCATGGTGACAAAATGTTGGAAACTGAAGGAATGCCCATCAATTGGGGAATGACTGAACAAGCTGTGGTATGTAGATGTAGTGAATACTACCATGCAATAAGAAAAGATGAAAAGGCAGATTTCAGAAAACCTGCAAACAGTTGCACAAACTCATGCAAAGTGAAATAAACATAACCAGGAAAACATTATACATAGTATTAGCTACATTGTGTGATGATCAACCATGAATAAATTAGCTCGTCTCAGCAACATAATAATCCAAGAGAAGTACAAAGAACTCATGGAGGAAAATGCTATCCACATCTGCAGCATATATATTTTTTCATTTTTGTGTTCTTTTTTCCCTTTTGATCAGTTTCTTTTTTCACAACTGCAACTAATATGGAAATAGGTTTTACATGATAGCACATGTGAAATTTATATCAAATTGCCTACCATTTTTGGGGAAGGGAAGCAGGGAAGAAAGGAAAATTTGGAACTGAAAATCTTGTAAAATGAATGCTTAAGAATGTCTAGACCTGTAGTTGGGAAAAAATGAAATATTACTGAAAAACAAAAAGGGAATGGAATTCTAAAAGGTCTTAATAGCTGGAATGAGAGGCAAAATCTTTCAGGAATTATTTTTATAATATAAAGTCTCATTTGACTTCTAAAAGTAACTTTAGAAGTTTAGAAAAGGAGAAATAGCTAGAAAACAGTCAATGAAAAAAAGCTCGAAGTCATCACAATCTTAAATTGCGTTAAAAGAAGCTTAGTAGAGGCAACCAGCTTGACCCGTGTTTTCCATGTATGCGATCCCTTGACTGATGCCTGGATTTGTATCTAACCCACATGTCCCAAGGGGATGCTGCTGACATTCTATTTATTGGATTACCCGGAAAAGTCAACACAATTAGGTGAGGTTTTTTATTCAGGAAGAATTGGCCAGATGAAAGGAAGAAAGGGAGTTGCTGATACTTTGGATAAGAAGATACTGCTGTACCAGTTGCCCTACGCAGAAGTAAAAAGATCCTCAAAAAGAACTAAGGGGGACATAGAGGACCCAGGGTAGTGAAACTACCTCCTTTCCTTTCTCTCCCTTTAGGCACTAGATTAGGTGGATACCTGTTTTGACTCATAGAATTTGAGTTCCCCAAATGGTGAACTTTATAGATGTAAACATCAGGGAAAATGAGAACGTCTAACAACTTTTCAGACCTATGATTGGTATAGTATACTAAGAAGATCCTCAACCAATCTTGTATAAAACTTGTTCCAATGGACATGATTTTTTTTGGTTCCTATTATATGGGATACCTATCCAGTACAAGCCTGAATAGTTAGACATTTCAAAACTCTACCTCAAATCCTACAAGTTCCTCCTCATTTTGATGTTTCTACATTTACTAAGGATGATTTTAGAAAGCAATCATTAGTTCTAATTATTTCCTTCAGTAACCTAAGGACATGATTTATGGGCTGGCCCTTTTACAAGTTCAAACTAATCATTAGACCTTACCAAGATCATGCCAATATACTAAATGTCAAGGAGACAGTGCCCTGTCTCTTGAATTGGGCAAGAGATAGTGCAATCAACTAAGGGCATGATACCTTTGTCACATCTGGATTACCCTACCAGTTCAGAGGATTTTTTCTTGGAGGACTTGTGAGATACAGATATCCAATACAAATTTGTTTAGTCATTTAAACTCATGAAGCAGCATCAGCACTCTGTAGATGGAGTGCTGACCAAAAAAGTAACAAAATACTGAGCTCTCCATCCATGGCACCTCTGCCCCTGACTGTTCAAGAACCACTAAACCAGTTTGGGTGAACTTCTTTTTCTTTAGCAAGTTGTAACTGAAAATTTCATAGTACAAATTAATGTGTATGGGAAGTGAACAAGTATCAATTAAATGCCTATCATATGCCAGGCTCTGTGTTATGTACTTTACAAATACTGTCTCATTTGATGATCACAACAACATTGGAAGGTAGGTGCTATTATCCCCCTCATTTAGCAATTGAGGAAACTGAGGCAGACAGGTAAAATGATTTTCTAAGGGTCTCACAGCAAGTAAATGTCTGAAACCATATTTAACTGTTTTATGAATAGGAGTTATTTATTCTGAAGAAGAGGGGACTTGGGAGTCTGGAATGACATTGAACAACTGTCTTCAAATACTTTTTTGAAAAGTTGTTGTAGAAATAAAGATTAGCTCAACAGCAAGAGGTAGAAAGAGAAATCCCATTTAAAACTAGGGTAGACACTATACAAATCCAGGACTATATGAACACAACTACAAGATACTTTTCACACAAATAAAGTCAGATCCAAGCAAGTGGAAAACCATCAGTTGCTTGTGGGTAAGCTGAGCCAATATAATAAAAATGACAATTCTACCTAAATTAATTTACTTATTTAGTGCCCTACCAATCAAACTATCAGATAATTATTTTCTAGAGCTGGAAAAAATAATATCAGAATTCATTTGGAAGAACAAAAGGTCCAAAATAACAAGGGAACTAATGAAAAGAAATGCTAGGGAAGGTGGCCTAGCTCTACCAGATCTCAAATTGTATTATAAAGCTGCAATTATCAAAACCATTTGGTACTGGCTAAGAAACAGAAGGGTAGATCAGTGGAATAAACAAGGTATTCAAGACACAGTAGTCATGGAATATAGCAATCTACTGTTGATAAACCAAAAGACCCCAGCTTCTGGGATAAGAACTCACTGTTCAACAAAAATTGCTGGGAAAACAGGATAACAGTGTGGCGGAAACTAGGCATAGACCAATGCCTGACACTGTACACAAGAGTAAAGCCCAAATGGGTACATGAACTAGGTATAAAGATTGATATTATAAACAAATTAGTGGAGTAAGGATAGTGTATTTATCAGATATATGGAGAAGGGAAGAATTTTTGAGTAAACAAGAGAATGAAAGCGTTATGAAG
>CM053773.1:143824060-143883317 GCA_028658325.1 Potorous gilbertii
AAAATATAGAGAGAATTGAGTCAAATGTACAAGAATATAAGTCATTCCCCAATTGATAAATGGTCAAAGAATATGAATAGGCAGTTTTCAGAAGAAGAAATTAAAGATATTTATAGTCATATGAAAAAATGCTGTAAATCACTATTGATTAGAGAGATGCAAATCAAAACAACTCTGAGATACCACATCACATCTATCAGACTGGCTAACATGACAGAACAGGAAGATGATAAATGTTGGAGAGGATGTGGGAGACTTGGAACATTAATTCATTGTTGGTGGAGCTGTGAGCTAATCCAACTACTCTGGAGAGCAATTTAGAACTATGCCCAAAAGAGCTACAACAATGTGCATACCCTTTGACCCAGCAATACTGCTTCTAGGACTGTATACCCAAGAGATCATAAAAATGGGAAAAGATCCCACATGTACAAAAATATTTATAGCTGCACTCTTTGTGGTGTCTCAAAAGTGGAAATCAAGGGGATCCTCATCAATTGGGGAATAGCTGAATAAATTATGGTATGTAAATGTAATGGAATACTATTGCACTATAAGAAATGATGAACAGGAAGACTTCAGAGAGGCCTGAAAAGACTTATATGATCTGATGCTGAGTGAAAGGAGCAGAACCAGGAGAACTTTGTACACAGCAACAACTACAGTGTGTGAGAATTTTTTCTGGTAGACTTCATTGCAATGCAAGGACTTAAAAATTTCCCCATGCTCTTTTAAGGCAAAATGCCTTCCACATCCAGAGAAAGAACTGTGGAATTCAGTTGCAGAATGTAGCAGATCATTTTCTTTTGTATTACAGTTTGATTTGTTATATGATTTCTCCCATTCATTTTAATTCTTCTAAGCAACATGACTATGAAGAAAATGTATTTAATAGGAATGTATGTGTAGAACCTATATAAAATTTTATATTGTCTTAGGGAAAGAGGGGAAAAAAAATCTAAGTTATATAGTAGTGATTGTAGAACGCTGAAAATTTAAAAAAAAGAAATTAAAAAAAGAAATAAGGATTAAATAATAGTTACGAGTTGCAATCATAGATTTATGCACGATGTAAAGAAAAACTTCTAAACAAGGACAGCTGCTCATAAATGGAATAGGTTACTGTATAAGAAGGATTCACAGTTTGGGACTTGTGAACTTGTTTCTTAATATTTAAGATAGCTATATATCAATATCCTGAATTATATTGGAAATAATTCCCCTGAATTTGTTATCTCAACTCATCTTTTTGTTTCCCACTTTTATGCTTCCTTGTGCTCAGATATTCGGACCTGATTTCTTGATGCATGAATCATCTTCCATGATTCTGGAGCACCAGAAACTGACTCATGTTCTTCAGATCCTATCTTGTCAAACTCTGGCCTGACACTCCATTCTTTTGTACTCATATTCCCCTTCAAGTTAGAATGAACTTTAAAAGTCACTATTTTCTTTTCTATATTTCCATAGGATCCTAGCTAAGGATTCATTCTACACAGAAAATGATTTAGACTTATTCTATTTGGTTATAGAGAGTGAAACTAAGATCATTGGGGATAGGGCAGTGTGATATAGTGGGAATAATGTTGGATTTGGAATCAGAAAACGAATTTAAATCTTTATTCTGCTACTTAGTACCCTTGTGACTTTGAGGAAGTCACTTCAGCTTTCTGTGCCTCAATTTTTTTGTCTAGAGATGAAGATGTTGGAGGATGATATGACCTTCAGTTGATCACTTCCTGTCCTAAATCCTATGATACTTTGAAAATTTAGGGTGATATTTTGACTCTATAGGAAGAAAAAATTCCTAAACTCTTCAACTGACTAAAGACATTGCTATCAAGAAATAGTCACCTTGTCATTCATAGTATAAAAATAAAAGTTGGACAAACACTGGAGAGGATGTAGAAAAATTCAGGCTTATTCAGTAAAATGTAATCTCCTTGAGGAAGAGACTGAGTGGTGTTGTTACAAATTATCTTTTTATATCTCTAGTGACTAGAAGAGTGCCTCACACAGTAAGAATTTAATAAATATTTGGTGAATTCTTCAAAATTGGGCTGGATATCTCTTAATATCCTTTCAAATACTGAGTATTTTAGTTCCAGGTTAATGACAATAACTGAACATTTCATACTACCCAATGTACATTTTTTCAGAATTCAAAGAGCTTTCTTTCAATATAATAAACTTTAATAGGGGTGGCAGTCGTGGAGAGTGCATTTAATCTTCCTTCTTACCTTTGCTAGCACCTGCCTTCCCTGACTCTTCTTTGAATTCTTTCTCTTGACTTTGACTGCCTGGCCTCCAACATAGGGCAAGCTGGCACGGAGAAGTCAATGTGCTTCTGGGAGTCTAGTTGCACAAAGAAGAACAGGATGTTCACTACCTGCTTCCTGACCCTAATATGCCTCTGGCAAATCAACACTCTCCCATGGTGGATGGACTTGGACAGACCCAGCTTGAAGACCTAGGTATACAGACCTTGTTCCAGGAAGTCTTCAATCTTAAGAACCAAGGTATCATCCAGGTTCATCTTACTTTCATCCGTGCACACCAATCGCTAGAGCAAGGTGTTACCATTCAGCTTCAGCTCCTGATACAGAAATGACTTCTCAAAAGGTGCCATGCGCTCTTGCAACACACCTAGCTTCTGGCCTGCACATTCTGTACACTTTCAAACCAGTTTGGGCAAGTGTCCAGTGCATTGTTTAATTTTTAATTTATTCATTTTTAATACTTTAAAAACACTTTTTGAATTCTAGATTCTCTACCTCCCTTCTATGCTTCTCCTCCTACTAAGAAAGCAAACAATGGAATATCAGTTATACATGTGAAATCATGCAAAGTGTATTTCTATGTTAACCATATCACAAAAAAGGCAAAAATAGGAGAAAATTATATTTTGATTTGTACTTAGGCTTCATTACTTCTCCCTCTGAAGCATTTTTTCCATTATGAGTCCTTTGGAATTATCTTGGATCATTGTATTGAAAAGAGTAGTCAAGTCTTTCACAGTTGATCATCATTATAACAATGACCTCCCAGTTCTTCTCACTTCAGTCGATAGGGTGTTTGCTGCCCCACCACTCCAGGAGAAATGCCAGGAGCAGAACAGAGGTCTGTACACATTTGTAGATCTGTCCAAGTTCTTTGATACCACTCGTCAGGAGGGTTCATGGAAAATTATGTCAAAATTTGTTCATCAGCATTGAACATCACTTTCATCATGACATGCTTGCCTGGACAATGCTCTTGTGACTTCCCAGTTACCAATGGAGTGAAGCAAGGCTGTGTGCTTGTTCTCGTGCTTTTTAGCATGATGTTTTCAGCCATGTTGTCAAATGCCTCCATGAGGAGGAACATGACAACAAGGTCAGTTACTGCACTGATGGTAAATTCTTCAATTTGAAAAGACCAAAGTGGAGGGAGTGTTGGTGCATGATTTTCCGTTTGATGTACATTGATGGTGTACTCAATGCAGCCTCTCAAGTTGAGATGCAATGAAGTATGTGGATCAATTCTCTCCTGCTTGTGCTAATTTTGGCCTAACAATTAACACCAAGAATAGGTACTAGAATATTTGTGAAAGGAACAGAATAGTTAAAATTGTGTGTATAGGGTAGCATTATAGGTTAAGAAGACATCATGTGGGGAAATTACTTGTTTTCAGCAAGTATCTGACAAAAGTTCTTACTCTTGTAAAAAAGCCAGAAAGACTTGACTCGGATTGATAGTGCATAGAGATGAATTTGGGACTAACTGAATGATTTAATCTAAAGAATAGTCATTAATATTTCAAGGCAGACTTGGGGGCAGATCTTTGGCAAATGGACCCAGGAATTCATGTTTGCTCCTATATTCTCTAACATTTTTAATCAATAACTTGGAAAAGGCACAAATAACATTCACAGATATGGAAAAGTTGGAGAATTAGAGAGAGAACACACAGAAAATAGACTGAGTTCTGAAAGGTCTTAAAAAGTTAGAATATTGGGCTAAATTGAATAAAAAGCAATTGCATAGGGGTAAAAATAAAGTTTCATATATATTTGGGTTAACAAATCACCTTTACAAATAAAGATGGGAAAACAACTGGATAGTAGTTCATTTGAAAAAAGATCTGGGGATTTCAGTGAGCTGTAAACTCACCATGAGTCAATGATGTGACATAGGACAATGTAGCTGAAGCCTTTTGAGGGTGAAACTGAAGCACAGGCAGCATGAGTTAGGCAAGTCAAATACTACCATAAGCTTAGCCACTATTTCCCCTAAAAACCTGAAGGAGACACTCCAGGACCTTGAGCACAATAGGCTTGGGGTTAGAAATGAACCTTAAAAATCATCAGATCTGCTTCTGTCTCAATCTCTCCTGCTATCATTGAGAGGACAAATCACTGTGGAAAGGTGTCATACCTTCCTTATCATCAGTCACAAAAGCTGGTGACTAACCACCATCAGTACTCAAATAGGGACAGGAACCCTGGAGGTGGCAGGACGTCACAGTTAACTATTGCTGCTCCTAGCTTAGACCTCACAGCCGCCACACAGGAAAGTAACTCATGTTCACCTACTATGCCTTTGGGTGCATAGATATTATAGTATTGCTATTACTTCCTTGTCAACGATTCTTTTTAGCTAGATATAGTTTCTCTGTTTATTCCTTTTAATTAGGCCTGTTTCTGCTTTTGCTTTAATGAGACCATAATTGCTACCCCTACCTTTTTTTACTTTAGCTGAAGCTTCTGCAGCAGCTTCTCATTTTAACTCTGTGTATCTATCTCTTTCAAGTGTATTTCTTGTAAACAATATATTATTGAATTCTGGTTTCTAATCCATTTTGCTCTCTCCTTCCATTTTATGGATGAGTTCACCCTTTCACATTCACAGTTGTGATTACTAACTGCATTTTTCTCCATCCTATTTTGTTTCATTTATTTTTTCTCACTTTTTAATCCTGTTTCTTCTCTAAAGTCTGTTTTACTTCTGAACGTTTTTTCTCCTTTTTTTCCTACCCTCCCTTTTACAACTTTGTCTTTTCTCTTTTCCCCTTCCTCTCCTACTAATTTTTGGGTAAGATAGATTTCTGTTACCCATTGAATATGTATACACACACACACAACACACACAACATACACACACCATCACACATATTTCCCCTTTGAATCAAGTTAGATGTGAATGAGGTTCAAGTACTGTCTGCCCCACCCTCACTCCCCACCATTTCCCCTTCCATTGTAAAACCTTTTCCTTGTGCATGTCTTTTATGTGAGATAAATTTCCCCATTCTTTCTCTCCCTTCCGTCTTCCCCCAAGGCATCCTTCACTCTCACCCATCTATTTTTTTTTTGCATCATCCCAAGAACATTGACTGATTCTCATGCCCTTTTTCTACGATTAAGTCTTCTAATTGCCCTAATAATGATAAAGTTCTTAGAAGTTACATGTATCAGCTTTCCATATAGAAAGGTAAATAGTTCAATCTTACTGAATTCCTTATGATTCTTCTTTCATATTTACATTTTTATGCTTCTCTTGAGCCTTGTATTTGGAAGGCAGATTTTTCTATTCAACTCAGGTCTTTTCATCAGGAGTGCTTGAAAGTCTTCTTTTTCATTAAATATCCATTTTTTCCCTTCAAAAATTATACTCATTTTTGTTGCCTAGGAGATTCTTGGTTGTAATCTCAGCTCTTTTGCCTTTTGGAATATCATATTCAAGCCTTTTGCTCCTTAACATGTTAGTTGCTAAATCTTGAGTGGTCCTGACTGTGATTTCATGGTATTTCTTTCTGGATGTTGGAAGTATTTTTTTCTTTAACCTGAGAGCTCTGGATTTCACAATAATAATCATGGGAGTTTTTATTTAGAATCTCTTTCAGTTGGTGATAAGGGGATACTTTCCATTTCTATTTTACTATCTGGTTCTGAGACATCAAGGGAGTTTTCCTTAATAATTTCTTGAAATATGATGAATTTCTTGTAAAATGATATTGATTTTTAGATAGTCCAATAATTCTTGAATGGCTGTCCTTGACTTGTTTTCTAGGACTGTTGTTTTTCTGAAGAGATATTTCACATTTTCTTCTGAATTTTTCCATTTTTTTTCTTTGTTGTATGGTTTCTTGGTGTTCCAAGGAGTCATTAGCTTCAATTTGCCCAGTAATTCTTTTTAAAGAGTTATTTTCTTCAATGAGCTTTTGTACCTCTTTTTCGATTTGGCTAATTATGATTCTTAAAGAGTTATTTTCATTTATGAATTTTTGTACCTCTTTATTTGGCCAATTGTATGTTTCAAAGTTATTTTCTTCAGTATTTTTGTGCTTTTGTACCAAGCTGTTACTGTCTTTTCATAATTTTTTTCCTTTGCTCTCATTTCTTTATCTATTTTTCCTCTACTACTCTTATTGATTTTAGTTTTTCCAAGAATTTTTATTAAGCTCATGTCTAATTCATTTTTTTCCCTTTGAGACTTGACTTATAACTCTTTTGACTCCTTTGTCTTCTACTGAGTTAGTGTCTTGACCTTCTCTGTCACCATAGTAGCTTTTCATGGTCAGGTTCTTTTCTTTTTTGCTCAGTTTTCTATCTTTTAAAAAAATTTTGACCTTTATGTTACAGTTGGGCTCTGTTCTTATATGGGGATGAGGAGGAGTGCTGTCTCAAGTTTCAGGATTGTTCATACCACTATTTTCAGAGTTAATTCTGGGGGTTTGGAAGTTTTCAATGCTTCCAAGGTGGTATGATCTGAGAAGAGTTGTGGTCATTGTTTTCCTGGTCCTTACTCTGATCTTACCAAGCAAGGAGGCCTGATCCCTTAGGATTGCAATGGATACTACCTGTCATAGTTTTTGCTCCCTCTTTACTGAGAGTGTTCCTTTCTGCTCTCACACTGTGGCCCAGACATAGTTATAGGCAATGGAGTTGCCAAACAGAGTCAGGTCCGACATCCATATGCTACCACCTATGGGTCATCTGTAATCTCTTTCTGACCAGTTACAAAGTCCCTTATCATCTCTGACTTGAAGGCTTCTGAAGATGTTGATGCTTCTGATACAAACATCTAGTCTAACTATTGGTGTTTCATCCACATGGACTTTGGTTCAGCTTCTACCCCTATATCACAGATATCTCCATCTGACTTGCTAAGTTGTCTTGGGCTGACCTTTTACTGTCTCTGCCACTCCAAACTTTGAAAGAATTATTTTGAAGTTACTTGGAGTGGAAAGTTGGGAGAACTTAACTGTTTGCTTTCCCTACTCTGTTCTAGTGTAGTACTTTTGCCACATGTATTGAAGACTCAGAAAAAAAATTCTTGCCCCCAGAGTACTTGGAACTTTCAAAGAGTTAATCACCTGAAACTGACATGATTTTTATCAGTGGAAAAGACATTAAACAAGAATCATTACCTTCTATTCCTTTTCTGTAAAGACCATGGGGCTTTTCTATCTGCCATGCAGTTCCCCCATCAGGATCTTGAGACCTTTCCATCTGACTCAAAGCTGAAACCTTTCATATGCATTATCTCCCAAATTAGAATATGAGCTTTTTGAGAGTTTTGAGAGTTTTTCTATTGGTATCCCCAAGTACTTAGAACAATGTTCTGTATATAGTATATGCTCAGTAAATACTCATTCATTTCTTTATTCATAGGATCCTAAGTTCCATTAAGGCTACATAGTGTACTAGGGAGATAACCTCACTGTACTTTGCCCTGATCAGATCATATCTGAAGAATTGAGTTTAATTCTGGGCAATACATAGGAAGTCATTGATGAGCTGGACAGTGTCCATCATGGGACAACAGGATAGATGGATGAATGAAAAAGCATTTATTATTACTATTTTAAGTTACAATAAACATTTATTAAGTGTTCTAGGTCCCATTCTAAGTATTGGGGATACAAATACTAGCAAAGAAAAAGATTGTTCCTATCCTCAAGAAACTTACATTTTAATGGAAGAAGACAGCATGTATTTGTGTCTATAACTATATAATTACCATATGACAGAGAGAGAGAGAGAGAGACAGACACACACAAACTCACACACACACAGACAAGATAGAGTGAGACAGAGACAGAGAACTGAAAAGTATATAGGTAGAAGGAGAGTGGTGGTAGCAAGTCCAGAGATTGAAAGTTAACACTTTCAATAAATGGTTATTATAGCAAAAACTCATATGCTAGAAAGGCATAGGGGCTCAAAATCATGTTATTTGATAGTTGATTGAAGAAACTATTTAACCTGGAGAAGAATAGATGTATGGGGAAAGGTGGGGTTGTAATAGGTTTATTTATATATTTGAATGACTGTCACATGAAAAGGAATTGAATTTGTTGAGTTTGGTCCCAGTGGTCAGAAAACTAGGAACACAAAGTGGAAATTGCAGAGATATATATTTAGGACTGACATAATGAAAACAAAAGCAACATCCCTATAATTAAAACTACCAAAAAGAGGAACGGGCTACTTCATCGTAGTATATACTCTTTCTCCCTAGAGGTCCTTAATCACAAAGTGAATCAATCAATAATCAGTTAATAAACAATTTATTAATTACCTAATAAGTTAAAACCACTGTGCTAAATGCTCAGGATACAAAAAGAAGCAAAAATCAGTTCCTGCTTTCAAGGAGCTTACAATCTCATGGGAGAAACAACATGCAAACAAATATATACAAAGTCAATTTTATAAAAAGATAAATATGGAAAATTTAGTCAAAAGAAGGCATGAAAATTAAGAGGTTGTGGGAAATATTTTCTACAAAAGAAGGCCTTTTAATTATGACAAAGCTAGGGAGATGTATAGAAGGAATAAAGGACAACCACTTAGGTATGCTGTTAAAGGAATTCTTGTTCAAGTATGGGTTGGACTAAACGTTCCTACTTTCACATTCTATAACCCCTTTGATTCTACTGCTCTGAATTATGTTAGCTAAGCTTGAATCTTGTTTCTTAAAAAAAGGGGAAAGAAACAAGCATTTAGTAAGCATCCCCTATATGCCAGGCTAATGTGCTGAGTAAGCACTTTACAGACATCTCACATGAAGGATAGTGATGGTGAATGTTAGAAGGTGGTTGGCCTTACAAATCTACCCAAGGTCATATGGCTTCTTAAATGGTATAGTGGCAGAATCTGTCTCAGATTGAAGTGTCCTGAATTTCATTGTTCTTGTTCAGTCTTTTTTCAGTCATATACAACTCTTCAAGACCCCATTTGAGGTTTTCTTGGCTAAGATGTTGGAGTAGTCTGTCATTTCCTTCTCCAGCTCCTTTTATAGATGAGGAAACTGAGGTAAACAGGGTTAAGTAACTTGTACAGGGTCACAGAACTAGTGTCTGAGTTTGGATTTGAACTAAGGAAGAAGAGATTTCCTGACTCCAAGCCTGGTGCCACCTATCATCCTCCCCTGAATTTCAGGCTACTGTTATTTCCACTATCTCCATATGACCTCTCAGAAGGGAGGAGTTCCATTTTCTTACCTAAAAGTGATATAGAACACACTTATAAGAATGATCAATGATAAATTAGCTCTCAGAGCAATGGGATTCCTTTATTATGCTTTAGAATCTATAATCTAGTATGTCCTTATTTTTAAAAGATATTAGCTTAAATTTGATAAGAAAGATTCTCATTTCATACCCAGATTCCTCTCTGATTTTGTGCTAACCCCTGCTACACTTTTGGAGAAAAATTAAGTATCTCTGTTTACTGCAGTAGTTTTTTTTTTAATGTCATTTTATTAAAACCTGCATTCAGTTATTCAACAAATAATCACTGAGTGTCTTCCACCCCTTTCCCTGACTTTTAGCAGATATTTTATCACTAAACAGATCAGGGATGTTGAAATTATATGCTTATATTGCTCTTACTGCTGATAGAGTAAACTCTAGGACCTCTATACCTCTAGACTAAAATGCCATTTCCCCCCAGACTGGTCTCATAAAGCTCAATTAAGAGCAGTTGAAGATGTATGAACTCTATACAAGCACCCTTCCTTTTACTTCTAGCACAAAAGGGGTTTGAGGTGATTAAGAAGACAGAGAGATAGAAAGAAATCTAATATAGTCTTTGAAATGGATGGGAAAAGAGGGAAATACACAAAGGGGAAAATGTCAGTAAATATAGCAGAGTACTGCTTTGGATCTTGGTAACTCAGGTGAGTAGGCCATGCTTGCTTTAGGGACTTCCTAAATGGAAGCTAAGTAACCTGAAAAATTGAACACAGTTTACAAGGTAGCAGTCTAGATTTCCCAGAGGTTGAGTCTTTCGATTCCATTGCTAGGAGCTAACAAGTTCGGAGAGTTGTTTCATAGCAGTAGTCTTGGAGCCTCAGATCCTGCTCTGACTGCATCCACAGAAAGCATTCACTGAGTCTTTGGAGGCAAAAAGAGAATTTGAGCCAGAAGTCAATTTTACTTTTTCAAAGTATACTCTTTTCTAGGCCACTGTATCTATCTTTGACAGCTTTCTTGACTGCACATGTGACTGTAATCCACTATTCACCCCATGTTCACCTGTAACTTCTTCCTGATTCTGGCTACCTGGCTCATGAATCAGTATTTACTTGACTTCTGGATTTTGTATATTCTACTATTCTGGCTTGACTGAATTTTGACCTACATATTTCATTTTGTCCTCTGGTGTCTCTGAGTCAGACTATCTAATCCAGGGATGGGGAACCTGGGACCTCAAGGCTACATGTGGTCCTCGAGGGCAGTCCTTTGACTGAATCTAAACTTCACAAAACAAATCCCCTTCACAGAACAAATTCCCCACCTCTGAGCTAATCTATTCCTAAAGGATGGGTCTGACCACATCATTCCTTTTCTCAAAAAACGTCAATGGTTCCCTATTAGCTCCAGGATAAAATGCAAATTTCTCTGTATGTCATTTAAAGCCTTTCACAATCTGACTGTAGTCTTTTTTCCCAGACATTTTACAGATGATTCCTTTTCATGAATCTACAATCTAGCAAAAATAGGCCTAATCATAATAACAATAAATAATGTATATATCCCCATAAGGTTTTCTCCTTTGCTGGAGGTAGAGTATTTGAGGCTTCACTGCTAGGAGATTCCAAGTTTAGGGAGTTATTTCCTCGTCGTAGCTTTTGAGCCACATGAATTGACTCATTTGATCCTTATTAAAACCTTGGAAGGTTTTTTTTATTATCATCTTCAATTTCACATCTATGGAAATGGAGCAAGAGAGAGGCTGTGACATGTTCGCCATTCCACCTCCCAAATCTATGCCTTTGTATAGACGCCTTCCTCTCCTCTTCCCCTCCCCCAAAGAATCCCTGCCTATTTTCAAAGCTCAGTTCAAGGTGTATCTCTTACCGTGCCCTCTAAAACTACTTTGTATTTATTTATATGTTAAGATTTCATCAACTTCCATGAATTTAATTTATCCAGATTATTCTCATATGTTAATTTAGCCTTAACCCCTTTCCTAACTTCCAGCTTTGGATCAGCCACTGCTCCTTAACCATCTTGAACTGAATGTACCATAGATGTCTTGAATGTATCTAAAAGAGCTCATCATCTTCCAAATTTTCCTATTACTACTATCAAGGGCAGGGAGAATTGAATGTGAATCCTAGATGTCATCTTTAACTTTGTACTTTCATTCACCCAATCTTTTGGCAAAATGTGCCAAAACATCTCTCGAATACACCCCATATTTTCTGTGACACAGTTGCCAACTTGGTGTAGGTCTTCAACACATCATCTCAAGACTGTTACAAGACTATTAGTTGGTCTCCTTCTCCAAGTCTCTTTCTACTCCAGTCCATCCTCCACTCAGGTGCCAAATGGATCTTAAAAACCTTGTCTGATTAAGTCATTGACCTATGCAATAATCTCTAGTGACTCCTTTATTACCCCTAGGATCACATATAAAATCCTCTGTTTGATTTTAAAATCCTTTATTACCTGCTTTCCTATCTTTCTAGTCTTTCTTTTTTACAACTTGCTACAGTCTATGGGCTTTACATTCCAAAATTATCTTTTGATATTTCTTTAACATGAGATATCTTTGTACTTCATGTTTTTTGTTTGTTTATTTTGGGTTTTGCTAGCTGTCTCCCATGCCTGAGATTCTCTCTCTTGTCCTCTCCTCTCCTCTCCTCACTTTCCCACTTTTCTTTGTGGCTCACATGAAATCCCACATTATTCAAGTTGCCCATAGCAATCTCCTCTTTTCAACCGCCCCACACATACCTGATCCTTAGCATCTTCACTTTGAGATTATGTCAGAGTTCCTGGCATATAGTAAGTACCTGATATGACATCTGTAAATGTTGTTTTCCTTAACTGAATACAAGCTCCATGAGGGAAATGACTACTTTGTTTTTGTGTTTCTATATCCAACATCTCTAGCAGAGTATTTTACCTATCTTAGACACAGGTATTTTTATTATTTTAATGTGCTAGTCTTTCATTCCTAAATTTTGTCTTAGTATTCACAAACCTAGGCTATAGTTGAATCTCAGTATCTACAACCTGTCCAAGTCCTGATTTAAATTCTTTTAAATAACCACCACATCTTCCAACATATAGCTAATTCTGGTTTGTAAATGTTGTAAGCCAATTCCCCCAACTGTAGCATTAAGCAGAAATGAACCCCTAGTGGCATGAAATATTAAAGTCATCCCCAATTATGTATTACCATAGTACAAAGGTGCTCACTGGGGGTTAAGGGAACAAATAGTAATAATTTATAGTGCAAAATTTACTATATGAAAATAATAAATTAGAATTCTTCACATTTTTCATTAATCCTACTCACTGGTGTTCTTGTGATGCTTTTTCCTCGACCTCTGTTCATCCCCAATGTTCCTCGCTTGTCTCTCTGCCACTCCCACTCACGTATTAAAATATGTCTCCCCTCTAACCTTTCTAGTCACTCCTCAAAATGCGTTTGAAGTTAAAGAAAGTATCTCAAATAGCTATTTAAATTGGGGGTGGGAGAGTGGTAGATTAAATACAAAAGCCCTTTGACAATGCAATTTATCACGTAATTTTTGTAGATGTATACATTTCAAGTGAATTTAATCTGCATATTTTCTGACTCATTTCCATTCCATTATCAAAAGTTCTCTTAAGAAAGTTGCTCCATTTTAAAAGGAGGCTATATTTGTGTCACAATGATGACTTCCTAACCTTTTCTTTATGGAGCTGCATTGTCAGAAAAGTCTTCCTTTGTCTAACCTCATTACCTTTTCTCTTTATTTCAGCACATTTTCTGTCTTTAGTGAAGCCCAAATAGTCACTCATCATATTTTGAAGCCTTGAAGACTATTAAAATATTAAATATATTTTCCTTTCCATTTTTTTCCTCTTGGAAAAAAATACAACACAAAACAAAACAGGTTTCTTTTAACTAGAGCAGAATCTAGGAATAATTAGGATTTTTTTCATCTGAAGCAAAAATACTTGTTGGTAATGATAGGAATAGTTTTATTGGTGGTGGTAGTGTATGAATGTGTGAGGGGGAGAGTTTGGTACAGAGGACAGTGTAAAGCATGAAGTGGGGATGGGGGAACGCAGAGATCCTTCTGACCACAGAAGTAACCATGGAAAAGTCATGCCCCTCTCCAACATGTAGATGCACTGGGAGAGTTCTCCATATATCTTGTGCTGCTTTAACCTTTCTTTATAGGTTTTCCCTTCCTACCAAATTCTTTAATCATTTCTACTTCTGATGCTATGAGAGTGGCTATTCACTGTTCCCTCTAGATGTTCTTCATATCTATTAAATTCTGGAAAACAAAATGAGAATCAATATTCAGTCTTGTGATTATAGTAGGTGGTGGCAAAATCAGGTCATTCTTCCTACAAAGCTTTGCAATACTTTAAAAAAAAATTTCATATAATGAAATATATATTTCTATATATATAGAATATATATATTCTATATATGTTTGTATATATACAATATATACTATTGTATATATTGTATAATATAATGCTTGTAATATTCACGCTAAAACTATTTTTAACTTGGGCAGCTAGGTGGTGAAGTGGATACAGCACCAGTGTGGGAGTCAGGAGGCCCTGAGTTCAAATCTCACCTCAGACACTTGGCACTCACTAACTGCGTGACCTTGGGCAAATTACTTAACCCCAATTGCCTCATTCTGGATTATCTCCAGTCATCCTGATGAATATCAGGTCACTGGATTCAGATGGCTCTGGAGGAGAAGTGAGGCTGGTGACGTGCACAGCCCTCCCTCACTCAAAACAAAGTCAAGTACAACTCATGTCATCTTTTCTCTGCTAGCATGAACTTCTTTGGCAATGAAGGACAAACACACACATTTTTAACTTACACTTAATATACAGTCCACTATAACTAAGATTTTTTTTTTTACTATTATTGCGATAGTGGAAAGAGTACTATATCTACCTATTGCACATGTTGAACTGGATATTCCACAGACATCTGAAATTCATCATGTCCAAAAATGAATTCATTTCTTCCTCTCTAAGCCCTCCCCTCTTCTGAATTTCCCTATTATAGTTGAGAGTACTACCATGCGTATGGGCACCCAGGCTTGCAACCCGGGTGTCGGGTTTGACCTCTCCGTCTCTCATCCCCTGTGTTCCATCTGTTGCCAATGTTTGTCAATTGTGACTTTCTAAAATCTATCATAGTATTCTCCCTTCTCTCCTTTGGCCCTATCATCACAATGGTAGAAGTCCTCTTCACCTCATGCCTCCTGGTTATCTTCCTTCCAGAAGTCTCTCCCACTCCAGTCAATGGCACTCAAATGTCATAGTAATTTTCCTAGAGCACAGGTCTGACCATGTTAACCTACTTCCTATTTGCAAAATGCCAATAGCTCCCTATTACTCAAGATCAAATATAAAGTTCTTGTGTGACATTAAAAGTCCTTTATAAACCAGCCCCCTATTCCCTTAAGATCCATTAACACTGGCCTTCTTGCTGTACCTCTATTCCTTCCATTTCCTGATTCCAAACATTTTCACTGGCTCTTCCCTGAGCTTTCTCTCTCTTTATCTCTGTTTCCTGGCCTCTCTGGCTTCCTTCAAGATTCAGCTAAAAAAAAAGTCTTTCTAAAAGTTGCTTTTCCTTCACCTCAATCTCTTTTAATATTAGTTTCTTCCTTCTACTACCATCCCCAATTAATCCTATATGTATATTATTTATATATAGCTGTTTATGTGTTGTTTCCCCCATTAGACTGTAAGCTTCTTGAGGACAAGGACTTTCTTTTGCTTCTCTCTCTATCCCTAGAGCTTAGCACAGTCACTGGTGCATTGTAGGTGCCTAATACAAGCTTGTTGACTGATTGACTTAGTTTTTGAATATGAACACCCAGATTTGAATCTTGACTTAGTGTCTTACTATGGGTATGACCCTTATCAAGCCATCTAACTTCTCTGGGCCACAATTTTCTCATCTGTAAAATGGTTGTATTAGATGATTTCACAGGTTCCTTGTAACTCTGAATCTATGATATTGCAATCCTCTGTGAAGCATTAATGTTTCAAGACAGTAATACAATGGGAAAGGCACTGGGCCAAGATTCAAAGGAGTTCAAATCCTACCTCTCATACTTATTATTAAACTTGGAGAAAATCACTTAACCTCCTGAACAACAATTTCTTTATCTGTAGATCATGAGATTAGATTGGATGACCTCTGAGGTTCCTTCTAGATCTGTAATCCTATTTATGCCTGGATTTAGGTTATTATATTTTTCATTTTTATTACTTCAACTTATTTTTCTTATCTTATTGTTAGAGCTAGCATTTCTAATCCAATATTAAATAATAGAACTTCTTTGTTTCATCCCTGATATTACTGGGAGGACTTTGAGTCTATCCCCATTACAGATAATGTTTGCTTTTGGGTTTAGAAAGATTACCACTTAACATTTTAAGAAAGGATTCATTGATCCCTAGGTTTCCTCTTGGGCTATAATATTCCTGGAAGTTTTCATTTTGGGAGTTCTTTTAGTTGGTGATTATTGGATTCTTTCAATTTCTATTTTTCACTGTATTTCTAGGACATTGGGATAGTTTTTCTTGATAATTTCTTGAAATATAATGTCTAGGAACATTCTTTGATCATAGCTTTCTGGTAGTTCAGGAATTCTTGAATGATTATCCCTTGATCTATTTTCCCAGCCACTTTTTTTTTTGAAGGATATTTTGCGTTTTCTTCTACTTTGTTCATTCTTTTTTACTTTGTTGTATTGTTTTTTGAATTCTCATGAAGTAAGCTTCGACTTACCCAAATCTGCTTTTTAAGGAATTATTTTCTTCAGTCAGCTTTTGTGCCGCTTTTTCCATTTGACCAATTCTGTTTTTTTTTTAAGGAGTTGTTTTCATCAGTGAATTTTTGTACTTCTCATTTGTCCAATTCTGTCTTTCTGAGATGTTATTTTCTTTAGAATATTTTTGGTGCCTCTTTTATCAAACTGCTAATTGTCCTCTCATAATTTTATTCTTTTGCTCTCATGTCTTTACCTAATTTTCCTCCATCCTTATTTGGTATTTTTAGTTCTTTCAAGAAGTCAGGAAATAATGGGCATGTGTCCAATTCACATTTTTTTTTCCTTTGAGGCTTTGCTTATAACTCTTTTGATATCATTGTTTTTTGATATCTTTGATATCATATTCTTCTGAGTTTATGTCTTGATATTCCCTGTCACCATGGTAGTTTTGATCAGGTTCTTTTTTTGTTGTTGTTTACTCATTTTCTGCCCTACTTCTTGATTTTGAACTTTATGTTAAAGTTGGACTCTGTCCTTAGCAGGGCACTAGGAAGAGAACTATCTCAAGTTTCAGGATTGTTTGAGAGCTAGTTTTGGGGGTTTGGAATCTTTCAATGCTCCCATGTGAGGAGAGGTAGGATCACTGGTCTCCTGATCCCTCAGGTTTGTAATAAATGTTGCCCCTCAATGTGCATTAATTAAGTAATAGTTGAACAAGTTGTGGTATATGGATGCAATTGAATACTATTCCATAAGAAATAGTCCATCCCTGGGTCACAGATCTCTTTCTGATCTCCTAACTTGTCTTAGGCTAGAATAATGTCTCCTTTTGACCTTTTGCTGCCTCTACCACTATGGAAATCAATTTGAGGAATAATTTTAAAGGTGTTTGGAAGGGAATGTTAGGAGAGCTCAGCTGAGTACTTTCTCTACTCCACGGTATTGGCTCTTCTCTCAGAAGACAGGTGTTATATATTCCAGAACAAGACAGGTGACAATCCCACTTGTCCTCTGCTTTGGTCAGACCACATATAGGTTACTGTGTATAACTTTGGATATCACATTTTAAGGAGAATATGGATGAACAGGAGGGCATCAGGAATAGAGTTACCATGAGAAGGGACAATAGACCACACCATAATAGGATCAGTTGAAGCAAATATAACTGGGAAGCCTGTAAAAAAGACTTCTTGATGCTATTCCAGATATCCTCAAATACATGTAGGCCATCATGTGCAAAGGGAATTATGCTTCACTCTTTGATCTCAGAAGGAGAATAAAGGCAGATCAAGATTTACTTTAAGGAAACATTTTCTAAGAAGTAGAGCTATTTAAAAGGTTAATGGGATATCTTGAAAGGTACTGGGTTCTTCTTAAGTCTTAAAGGGCCAAGTGAAAGATCACTTGTCAGGAGTACTAGAAAATATTCAGGTCAGGATGGGACCAGATGAGATCTGATTCCCTGGAAACTCTGAAATGGTTTGATTTTTGTAAATGACCAAGTTCCCTCCCTGCTATTTGAATGTATGATTGTACCTTGGAGAACAGGTATAGGATTTAAAATTCAAGGAACATGTTTTTTTTCTGTTCCAAAAGCTCACATAACTCAGCAAGAAGATGACAACACATACTTACGTAGCAATTAATGTCTGTAGAGTGTTTGCCAGGCACTTTTCTTCACTTGATCTTCACAACAACTCTGTGAACCTGGTGTTGATTATTTCCATTTTGTTGCTGAGGAAAGTTCGGAAAGTTGAAGCAATGTACACTTACATAGCTACCCTGTTCTTTCTGATTCAAATTAACTAAATCATAAGGAAACATTGAGAAGAAAAGAAATTATACTGTGTTTGACAAGATGAGGTTGAATCTGATCTTCCTATTTTTGGTAAATAAGTCTAAATTTAAATGCTTCTCCTTTCCCTCTTTGGTCCATTTAACTCAACAATTCACAAGAGAATGTTGTATGTAAAAAAAGAAGGTGATCTGATGTGGTAGAAACAGGGTATGATGACTGAAATAAGTTTAGTCAATCAGTCAATAGATATTAATTAAGTATCTTTTTATAGGTCAGGAAAAGAACTACAATTTGGTGATATGGTCAAACCTGTACTTTGGGAAAATAATTTGATGACTTCCAAGATGGATGGGAGTGCAGAGAGACTTGTGGCAGTGAGAGGAATTATCAGTCTATTGCAGTCTAGGCATGAGGTGATGAGGGCCTGTACTAGGGTAACAGCAGTGTCAGAAGAGAGAAGGGGAGGCATATGTAAGAGATGTTAGGAAGATTAAAATCAACAGGCCTTGGCAACGGATTAGGTATGAGTGGATATGATAATAAAGAGGTGAGGATAACACCTACGTTGAGAGCCTTGGTGACCGAGAAAGTGGTAGTGACATAAATAATAACAGAGAAACTAGGAAGAAGGAAGATTTGGATTGTGTGAAGATGGTGAACTCAGATTTCACACTCCCTGGTAGTAGGACCTTGTACAAATGATTTCCTCTCTCTGGGCTTTGGTGTCCTTACTTCTAAAATAAGAGAGTTTCATGAAATAAGCTCCAATCTTCCCTAGCAATGCATTTCTCACATTGTATGAAAGGTTAAACAGTTGCCAGTGAAGGTGAATGTGCTGTTAGATGGCAGTCCAAGGCCATGCTGTTCTGTGGGAACCTTTGCTCTCTGCTCCTCATTGCCTGTGATGCTGTCTCCAAATTGTGGTACAATTTGTCAGCTGTTGTTTATTTTTTTCCTCCTCTACAATCATATCTTATCAGTGGCAGAAGGAAGAAAAGATGCCATCTGGGATTGCTTGTTTAGATGCAGCATGGCTTTAACAAGTTTTCCCATTCGTACTCTTCCTTGATTATTGCTCATTGAGAGGAACAGGAAAGTCCCTGTCCCAGTACTCTCTCTTTTCTCCCAAGTATCTGTACCAGTTTGTGTCCTCTGGCAGCAATGGGAGGCCTAGGGGCAACACAAGGCGCAAGTGAGTTGGAGAAAAAGGGAAGTTGTTCAAAGATCAGAGTGGGCAACGTGTTCTGAAGAACCTTGGAGGGCTCTGAGAGAGTTATTCCAAACTGTGAGAGGAAGCGTATGACAGTTTTATTGATGCCAAGTTTGGTAGAAGCAGTAAGAGATCACAGAGCAGTAGGAGTCTGAGGGCTGACAGGAAGTGCACAGACAAAAAGCATCTGCTCATTGATCTGGAGCCACCAAACTTCCCATTCTGATGGCAGGATACAAACTGAGAGCTCAGTTTCACAGAAAGACGCAAGAGGCTTGGATTTGCACCTCCAATTTAATGCTGAGAGGCAGCACAGGGTACTCCCTAAAGAGCCAGCTTGAAACCAGGGAGGCCTAGGTTCAAGTCTTCCTTCTGACAAATAGGAATTCGTTGACTCTGGGCACTTAAACTCAGTGCCATAAACACAATTCTCTTAAGACTTAAATTAGAAGAAAAAGTACTTCTCTGCCCTTTTAGAGGGAGTTTACTTATATCCATAAAATCCTATGTCCTTATTTGCATCTTTGTCTTCTGTGTGACCTTGGGCAAGTCATTTAATCCTTCTTAGATGCCATTTCCTTTTCTGTAAAATGGAAATCATGATCCATGAAGTACTTACATTGGAAAGTTTTATGACCCTAATGAGATAATGCAACCACAAAGTATTATCAAAGTTATGCACTGTTAGACTCTTTCTAGAGACACCATGGTAGCAGCTAAGTATTTCTACACATTCTGATAATGTATTGTCCTCTCAGATTTTCAAGAGTTCATACTGCAGAAAGAATTGGATCCTTTCTGTAAAGCATCTTGCTGAAGGATTGGGGGAAAGGAAATCAGGTTCTTTCGTTACAATTCTGGCTCCTAACTGGATTAAAAGCCACACTGTTGTTTCAACTGACTTGTCAAAAAGCTTCTGAGCTCCCAGGAACTCCCCAGCTCTTAACTGCATGTTATGAAATGATGCATGTGTGTACCTTATGCCACCATGTATGCTCGCTCGCTGTTGGCATCTTCTTTATTTGTGCAATGGGAAAATCTGAGTCTCCCTGGACAGAAAAATGAAATACATATATGTATATAACAGTTTTCCATATTGGCAATCTCCAAATTAAGAAATTTAAAAGCCATTTTTGGTAAGCAGCAGACAAAACTAACAGCAGTGCTGGTTGTTAAAAGAGCATACATTACAGCCACAGAGGCCTTGGTTAAGACTCCGCCACTGTTCTTGCAATTACATTTGGGTATTAGGAACTTCAGATTACCTTGGGTCAGAGAATTTAGAAGGAATCTGGACTGCTGGCCAAAGAAATAAACAGGTAGGAACCCAACAACATGATGGTGGTAACTTGTGCCAGTACACTATCAGACATATTGTAAGCACTTAATAAATATCTGTTAGTTGATTGATTGGATAATTGATAACTGATTGAGACTACCAGAGATCAAGTTCAATAGTTTCCAGCTAATAGCTCTGAGTATATTACCTGAAAATTGTAAATGGGGCTTCTAACCTGGGGAAATTCCCACACATGATTTGTGTTATCAAGAAAATTACAGCTCTTCACCACCTGTCCAGCTGTATGCTTAAAGAGAATACTGTTTGATGCAAATATTCCCATATAAAACTTCTGTGCTTCATGTGAATGCCTGTTCCCTAAGGAAACCTCTGTTCATGTTAATTTTCAATGAATTGCCCACAGGCAACAAGACAGATACATGATGCACCATGGGCAAGAAATATAATTGGTGCCAGAAATTTTATCTGCTTCTGTTGCTCCATCTCTCCCACCATTATTTGGCATTTAGAGATGGGCAATTGTTAAGTGAATTTTGGGGAGCTACATTTTCCCAGTAAACCCAAAAAGGTAACTGGGTTCAGTCAAGGGCTCCCATCCAGCAGGGGAGACAAACTTACTTAAATTAAATGACTGAAAGATGAAATCTAGTCATTGATTGATTGTCTAGAATACATACATATATGTATATATATAAAATATAAAATATAAAAAACTGATTAACCATTTAAATTTATGTTTTTATTTATAAATACTCAAATCACTTCAGAGAAACCAAATTCTAGAAATATTTGGTATTTTATAAAACAAGAGAAATGGAAATTATTTACAAAGGGAAATAAAAATTTCACAACTTAACTAGCCTGGGCAATTTCACTTGATTGCCAAGAATTAACTAGAGATTTTGTGCCTGAGGTTGGTCCCCAAACCATGCAGAAGGCATTCAGCAAAAAGTCTGCCATCAGCTAAATGAAGAAAGAAATGGAAGAAAAAGTGAGATAGGAGTAGAGGCATAACTCACTTTAGTTCACCATCATTAGTAGCTTCCAATTTTAACCAGTTTGAACTAAATTGTGTTCTTTTTATGCTATTAAAGGATTGCAAAAGCTACCCGTGTGCTTTAAATTTGATGACCTCTAAATGATCCTGGGGCAAAGCCCCAGTCATTGTGCTCTAGTTATGGCTCTGTGTGATGTCACTTTAATGGTGACTATTTCAGTTCATATATTTCCTAAGAACTTTAACAACTACAAATAAGAAGTACCCCTTGATTTCCAGGACTAGTTCGATTCCCTCACATTCTGGGAGAAGAATTTTTTATTCTTCAACCTTCACATTAACTTACTAAATCTCTCAATGCCTGTTCTCTGATCTTGATATGATAGTTACTGGCACTAGTTATAATACTTTTCTTTTAATTTCTTTTTTTTGTTGTTGTTAAGAATGGTATCTCTTTTGGTATTAGTCTTAGCTGCACCAATTTCGACCAAAGTTTCATCAAAGAGGGGAAGAAACTTTCTGAAAGGTTGTTCTGACATTTGCCTGAACCTATTTTTCCTACTTTGTCCTGGATCTCACTTTCGTACCCCTAAAAAGGGACTGGAAATTCCATCTGTGAAACAAGTAAATACTCTAGAAGAATATTTTTCTCTACCTACATTGGCAACCAATCTTGTTTTTAGCCTGATTATAAATTTATTCAAATTCATCATTTCATTTCGATTCAATTCAATTCAGTTAGCACTTATCATTCTCCTACTATGAACCAGTCTCTGCCCTCAGAGAATTTACATTCTATTGGATGATTAGCTCTTTTATTTTCATTTGATTTCATGCTTTCAGTGATAAGGAGGTAGATATTTGTGAAGAAACCTCATATTCGTTCCTTAATCCCTTCTGTTGGCTTCCAAAAAACTCTAGTTATTACTATATGTATGCGTCAAAACCTTCCATCATTTTATGTTTCTTTTTTCCTGTTGGTGGTTCTTCAAACCCATTTAGAAGAACGCCAATGACAGTCACTTTGTTTTCCTTTTCTCCTAGCCTCACATGATCACTCACATTACTTAGAAGTAATATCCTCTTAGTTAATTGTATAGAATTAGGATCTCAAATTAGAAAGGTTTCCTTTTCATTTCTTTTCATCACTACCAATTGTCACATACTTTGAGAATGAAATACAACTACTCAAATCTGCTGATTAAAGTTCCATAAGGGGTCCGATTTGCCATCAGCATAGATCCAGAATGATCTAGAAGAACAGCTCCTTATTAAATGGCAGCATATATTTCTTAAGCTACTAAACCAGTGTTCTTTTTGCCAACAAAGCATAAAAGAAAAAAATAAAGTTTTGAATATGGTCTGAATTAGGTTAATCTCCCTATTCTACAGATCAGTGTAACCTATTTTCTGTCAGCAAAATCAGGAAAGATCATTCCTATGATTCTTGTAACTGAACTTTCTCCCACTCAGAGCCTAGCTGCCACCACTTGTTCAGTGTTTTATCACCTTAGAAATACTGCCAGGAGAAGACACACCCATCTCTGAGCTGATGGGCTGGACTCATCCTCTCAACTGTCATGAGCCAACTTGATTCTTTCAGTGATCTCAAACCCAAGTTGATCTCAGACCCAAGCTGCCTATCTCTCTCTACCTTTGTGGATCAAAGATGGGCAAATGTGATTTCCTACTCTAAGCAATTTACCTCTTTATCTCATCACCCTGGAGATGCTTTCTTTGTACTGGTACTTAATTGGTCAGCACATCTGCTTTTAAATATTTTGATCATGGCTTTCAAAAAAAACAAAAAGTCACACCACCCCTCTGCATCATCTCATTTACTCAGGCAGGATTGCTTGTCACTACTCCTCCTGAGAAATTTCCTTAGGGCTTCCAGCTTCTCTACCCAGGTCCCACCTTTGTTCTTTTGGCAAGAGGGTATTTGTATATCATGTTCTTTCCGTCTGTGACTCTCTACCCTTTGAACTGAGCAAAGTTCCCCTGCTAAATATCTCACAAAAGCAAGATTGAGACTTTCCTTTTTAGAACTGCTTTTTTTTTGTGCATGTTGTTGTTGAGCTCTAGTATAATCCTTTTTAAATTATCCAGAGCCAAGGGATGTTTGTATAATAGAGTGCTTTATAAATAAGATTGTACTGTATTATACTATATTGTAATATTTGCAAATTAGATTCAGTCACCTCTATAACTGGGGACTCCACAAGGATTCCAACCAGAACCATCTCTCTCCCTTTGGTTATAAAAACTCCACAGAAACAAGCTGAAAACGCCTTCTGTGTCCATTCACCCTCAAGTGAAGCTGTCTCTTTTACTTTCTCCAGTATGCTAGTCAATGACATTTGGAAAGTCAATAAGGACCCATTTCTCAGGGAGCCTGAGAGCAAGCAGGTGACCAGGTGATTTCTTTTCTGCATTCCCTCAGTCCCCCTGCTATACTGCTTTCATTGAATGCCGAAGTCATTAGAACATGAAACATCCCATGGAGACTTCAGAATCTCAAAGCCACCCGCTTTCTTTGGTCCCTAAAAAAAGGGGAAAGAAAGCTCTTTCAGAAATGTGTTTGGAATCCTTTCACAAACATTGGAAATCATAAACTGCTGCTGCTTTTCCTCTCTTTCCTCCCCCTCAATAATCTCTCCCCTTTACGCCCTCTTTCTTACAGTGAGTTCCCTGTTTTTAGCTGAGTCATAGCAGCTGGCACCTCCAGGGTCATACTGTACGTAACACAGAATCCTCTCTGTTGGCTACCATGGTGCTTCAAAGGAAGGGCTGTGGCAGCCAGTGCAAAGGATGCTGGGCACTCCAGCAGAGCCCTTCTGTGAAGCACTGAGGAGGCGGCTGGCAGAAGGAACTTGGGATACCTCCTCAGAGCTCCAAATTTCCTGGCTAGCCTAGCCCCTCTAAAACACAGAGATCCTGCTGCAACTAAGACACAGCTGAGAAGCAAGCCTTTGAAAAAAGAAACTCAGGAACAAAACCCAGACAGACAGAAGCAGGGTCATATGTACCTAT
Organism: Potorous gilbertii; assembly: GCA_028658325.1. Classification (NCBI taxonomy): domain Eukaryota; kingdom Metazoa; phylum Chordata; class Mammalia; order Diprotodontia; family Potoroidae; genus Potorous; species Potorous gilbertii. Next base: position 143,848,650 of record CM053773.1, read on the forward strand.
TTAACCAATGGCTATTAGTAAATATCACTAAGACTGCCAGAGCCTGGGCAAATGTCCCAGAGCCCTGCAAATGGATGGATATGGTAGAGACATGGTGGTCACATTACCCCTTCTCAGTCAACTGGACAATGCTTAAGTATTGGAGGATACAAAAAGATCTTTTTTCCCAGGGAACGAGAAATATTGATTTTCATAATTTAAAACATAAGTATACAATGTTTCATATGCTTATATAATTTTATTGATAATATAAACTTGTTTTGAGTGGCTGTTACTTTTTTTCACATTTTCATAATCATATTATAAGTTTTATAATCATATACTAACATACTGTTGATCCAAAAGCTAATGAGCAGGCATAGATCCACAAATACTTTCATGGTTGGCCACAAAATCCACAGCTTTCTGAATATTAAACAACAGAAAACAAAAGAAAAGACAGATTTCTAAAATCTTTATTGGAGAATATTGCATGGAGTTTTTCCATGCTTCTGGGAAAAGAACATTGACCCTGGAGTCAAGAGTTTTGAGTTCAAATATTACTGGTGCTGCTGACTCTTTTGTGACTGGATAAGTCATTTAACTTCGCTGGGCCTTGGCTTCCTCATTGGCTAACTAAGGAATTTGAACTAGATTGACTCTGAAATCCTATCTAGCTCTAGATTTATGATCCTATGCTCTCATGGAAAGGGAGGAAGTCAGGTTGATTTATTAGCTCTTTGCCACCATTTCCAAATTTTCCCTTCCCTATTTTTGCTAGTTTCTTCCCCCTAAAATCTTTAATTACAGTATATAAAAGAACTGGATTAATTTTGCCAATAGAAGTCTCTTCCTTAGTAAGTCCTATAACTTTGGTGGGAGAAAATTCAGAGTCACTCATTACCAATATGTCAAATGCCCATTACTGCCCATTACACATACACACCCGCACAGCCCTAGGGCAAACATAAGCAAAAAAAAAAATATGTCCCTAAATGCAGCATTTGAAATCACTAGGTAGCCACTTACAACCAGAATTCAATGGCTATAATTTGAGATTGAAAGCCAAGATGATTTTGACGTTGCTGCCCATCCCTTTATGAGAACCAAAAGTTATTGAAGAACTTTTAAGGGATAAAAGGATACAAGGGCAACAACTGGCTTTTGAGGCTTTATGGGAGACATAAAAGGAAACCCATAAAGTCTGATCATTAGCCATTGTATGCAAAGTGCATTATAACTTTGGGAAACTCAAATTAGAGTCTAATGCTGAAAATGTAAAAAAGAAACATAGTAACTCAAAACATTTACATTCTTCATTAAAGAAACCCAGTGGCACCCAAGACTTGGGATATTGTTTACCTGCAAATTCAAATGTTTTAATTAGGCAAGCGTTTCCCCAGCAATTAAAACCAAAGAAAGCAAGAGTTAGATGAAAGCATCCCTTAGAAGACAGGGAATAGCAAAAGGGGAAAAATGGCATTTGAGAGGAACATCTGAGGAGTTATTTGTAATTGCTTTTCTGAGAAGTGATCACACACTGTAAGTGAAAAAACAGGTTCATCTTATCTTTACCATTCTACATTCTTTTCTTCCCTTGTATAAACTATTTTTTTGGTGGTTAAACATAATATTCTAAAATATTTTAAAATGGAGGAAAAAGCAGTTTGGTTTGAGCAAATATCTTAGAGTATGTATTCAGATTTGGCTTGTTTTGTAGATGCTGACCTGCTTCCTTCATCACTAATATCAACTTGCATCAAAACTGATGACCTTGGATTACATTAAGAGAGGCTCAATGCCAATGATTATGAAAGCGATTGCTCCATTCTGCTCTAATCATATCACATCTGGAATATTGTGTTCAGTTCTATGCAATATATTTTAGGAAGAGCCTTGATAAGTTTGAGAACGTTTAGATGAAGGCATCCAGCAAATTTCAAGAATATGCCATATAAGAATTGGTTCAAGGAACTAGGGGATTTTTAGCCTGGAGAAGAGTAAATTTAGGGAAGACCTAATAACTGTCCAATTTGATTTCTTCTGCTCATCCCCAGGGGGAAGAACTAGGAGCACTAGGTGGAAATTGAAGAGATAGGTCAGTTGTAAGGAAAAACGACCTATCAATCAGAGTTTTCCCAAAGTAGAAAAGAATATTTTTGGAAGTGATAGACTCCCCACTTTAAAGAAGTCTTCAATCAAAGGCCAGATGACCAGTTGTTTGGCATATAGTAGAAGGGACTTCTGTTAAGACAAGTATGGGACTAGATGGCTTCTGATGTCCCTTTCAACTCTGGGATTCTGTGCCTCTCTGAAGACTATCTACTGATTCCTTTGGGGAGAGAACTTAAGATCATGTCCCTGTCCATTTATGTTTCTAAACTCTGGATGACTCCTCCCCTATATTAAAGAGGCAAGAACCGGACTTATTAGGAATAAATGAGGTGAAAATAAAGAAATCGATACAATGGAAGACAATGCATTCTTCTAACAATAGTTGATAATGGAAAGAAATGAGGAGTGTGAGTTGACCTGATAGATGATTAAGAAAGACTGGAAAGGAAAAATTCACATCATTTCTGGAAAAAAGAGTTTAATATTTCCCTTTTGCATTATAGTATTTAGAAGTGTCATGCAAAATAGTAGGTACTAGGTGATGGCTCAATGATTGATTTATTGAAGGAAGTCCACAAAGGCTAAATAAGATTTGTTGAAAGAATAGGGATAGGAGTTGAGTCTATGATTTCATTGATATAAGGAACTCCTAGTTAATTAAACTCCCTCTACTAAGCAGGTCTATACCTTTTCTATAATTTGTAGTCTGAAAAGTTTGCCGAGGACACTGAGAGGTTACATGACTTGCCCAGGGTCAAACAGTATGTATCAGAGAATAGACTCAAACCTGTGACATTTTGACCCGGAGGCCAGTTTTCTATCCCTACTGCCATGGTGTCTCTGTTAAAAAGAATAATGGTGACAGTAGGTAATATCTATGCTTCACTTCAAGATTTTTGTACATTATCCATTTGATCTTTATAACAACTCTGAAAAGTATATTTTTATTACTCCTATTTTACAGATAAAGAAAACGAGGCTATTATATATACATACATATAGATACACTTATGATGAGATTTATATGTTGATTTTATTTCCTCAAAATTAATTCTAGCAACTTTTGTTCCTTTTGCTCTATTAAAAATTTTTTTAATATTCTTGTTTTCATTATTTAGGAAGATGGTAGCTAGATACATGCCCCTCTTTCAAAGACAAGCAAAGCATTGTAGCATTCCATAATACTTTACTTCAATTGCCAGTGGTATCCCTGGTCCCCTAGTCAAAATAGACACAAAAACTTGAAAGTAATTTTGAGTAGTACCTCTGCTTTATCCTCTACATCTAATCAGTTGCAAAATTCAGTTGCTTCTTCCTTCTATGTGTCTATCAATCCTTTCCTTGCTATTCACACTGCCACCACCCTAGTTCAGACCATCATCACTCCGTGCCTGGATTACTATAGCAGGGATTATCATGAGTTCCTTCTAGTTGGCCTTACTGGCTGTTCTGTCTCCTCCCTCCAATTCCACGTACTGTTGTCTGACTAATCTTCTTTAAACACCACTTTTCTCATACCACTCCCATGCTTAGAACCTTGTGATGTCTACTGATTGCCAACTACAAACTCCTCTGCCTAGCTCACCAAGGTTTTTGATAATCTGGTCCAACCCCACCTATATAACTTTACTGAATTTCTTCCTACTCCTGCAAACACTCTTCTTTAGTCAGTTGGTTTCTTCTTCATTTTATGACCATTCCATGCTGATATTCCCCTCTGACTTTATGATCAAAGGATTTCCTTTGCCTGGACTACTCTTCCCTCTCATGACATCTAAACTAAATGACTAAATCAAAGTCCAAGATAAAGTTTCATGTTGTCAATAAAACCTTCACCAATTTCAATTCTCATTGATTTTTGCCATTTCTAAAATCCTCAAATGTGTATACTTTTTTCTCAACAAGATAACATTTGACTATACTTAGTCTATCATTGACTACTTTTTCATGTTTTTTTCTCTCTTCAACTAGTTTATAAGCCACTTGAGAGAAGGTTTTACATATTACTTCTTCAACAGAGTATAGTGTAAAGAACTCTACAAATGGGAGATAAGACTTTGATTCCAAGTTCAAGTTCCAGCTCTTATTAGCTTCATGACTTTGAACGTGACACTTAACTTTTTTCTTTTCTGAATAGTTATAATTTGATTAAATTCAAAAGATTTTTGAACACCAAAATTATAACAAGACTTTCTGGTGTTGAGCACAAAAAAGATGTGTGTGTGTGGAAATACCCTCGAGATGTTTGAAATTTAGTAAGAGAGTTACAACATTTTCTCAAATTGGTATAATATAGGGAAAGAAAAGAAAAGGGGAAAGAGTCCAAAAGTGCTCTAAGAAAATTCAAGGAGAGAAGACTTTCAGCTCAGAGAGAGAGGGAGGAGAGGGAAAGAAGGGAACCAATGAAAATTTCATGGAGGAGTCAGTAGGTGATCTGAATCTTGAAGGAAAAGAAAGATCTCAACAAAATAGAGATGAAATGAGAAGGAATTTCCAAGATGTGTCTATACTATACAAGTACAGATTTGGAAGTACATGGAACAAGACTGTGGACTATCTTTGTCTAGTTCAGCAGGGCGTAATAAAATGCAGCAGAGTAAAATAAGGTTGCTCAAATAGATTGACAGCTGACTTAGGAGATCCTTAAATTCAACCCAATGAATATAACATTTACAATATTGAAAACAGATAGCCGCTGAAGGTTTTTAGGAAGAAGTGTTAGCAAGATTAGTTTGAGAGCTATGTGGGAGCATAGATTGGAGGTGGACAAGACTGGAAGAAAGGGAATGAGTTAGGAGACTAAGAAATAATGAGGCCTTGAACTAGGAAAGTGTCGGTGTGAATTGAGAGGGCAATTCGATTGTAGAGTTTGAGATGGAAAAGTTTTTAGAGTATACAGTCAAAGATTTAGAACCTGAAGTGACCTTATCTAGTATAGCAATATTATGGATGAGGGAACTAAGGCTCAGAAGGGTGAAATGACTTGCCCAAGGTCTTGTCTAATCCCTTTATTTTATTTTATTTTTTTAATTTTTATTTTATTTATTTATAAATGTTCTACAATCACTTCCTTAAAATTAAGATTTTATACCCCCATGCCTTCCCCCCTACCCCCTCCCTCCCCATGACAGCATACAATTCTGTATAGGTTCGACATATACTTTCCTATTGAGCATATTTTCACTATAGTGATGTTATGTAGTCACACTGACATAAGTGGAAGAAATCATATAACAAATCAAAACATAATACACTAAAACCCACACACACACAACCATGATCTGCTATATTCTAATCCCTTTATTTTATAGATGAAGAAACTGAGGGTCTTAGATATAAATTAATTTCTCAAGTTCACACATATAATAAATAGCTGAGTTAAAATAGGAATCCATCTCCCCTGGTCCAAATCTGTGTCCTTTTTAGTATACCATGCTGCAGATGACCAAGAGAGTTTGGAACCTAGGAAGTCAGTCTAAAATAATTAGGGGTCATCAATCTGAAATGGTCAATGATTTAAATGCATAAAATCCTAAAGCATATTTACAGTAAAGATAGATTTCAGAGATAGCATGCGTAGAGCTCACCTCTAAATCAGGAAAATCTCTATTCCAATGTTATCCCTGACACGTACTAGTTATGTGACCCTGTTGAAGTCATTTAATCTCTCAGTCCCACAGGCCACTCTTGCACTAAAAAATTGCGTAACAATTGCCAGTCTTCAGTGATAGAAGGAATTTATTTTCTGTGAGTTTCTTATGAATAAATTGCACATCCAGCTTTTTTACCTTTTCTCTCTATCTTTGTCTCTCTCTGTGTATCTGTCTTTTGGTATTTATTAATCTGTCTCTCTAGATCTCTCTGTCTCTGCCTCTCCTCTTTGTCTCTGTCTGTCCATTTTCTTTCAGTCTATTTATCTGTCTCTCTATGTCTTTTTTTCTCGGTTTCTGTCTCTTTCTCCCTCCTTTTCTTTTTGTGTCTTTTCTGTTTCCAAACACACACACACACACACACACACACACACACACACGCACACACATACATGCATGCATGCACACATACACAACAGAAGTTAGTATACAGATAATACCACAGAATTACAGGCAGTTATGAAGAGAGAAAACTTCTATAAAATAGTGGATATGATGTACACACAAATAAGTATGACAAAAGGTAGAATCCATTCTACTTTTCTACTTGTTCAATTTTTGAACTTGATATTGGTCTAGGTTTCTTTCAGGAAATTGTATAAGTTTTTACTGGCCCCCAACTTCCCGTGAAAGTAAAGGCCCACCTTTTCAATATTAATATTTTAGCACTGCTGCTATATGACAGAAAGACATGGAATACCATTGCATCTGAAGAACTAAAAATGAGTATTGCATAGAGAGCACATAAGCAGGGTGCAGTATATAACCTTTGAGAAACTTCAAAGGAGAATAGGAACAAAGGATGACATTGAGGAGCGTTCAGTTATTAAGAGAAGGATGAGTCATGTGGCAAGAGCAAGAAATTACATCTATATCTAGAGTGCTCCATTGGTACCTTCATGTCGTTAGGACAAAGTGAAGAACCTACAGAACACTGGGTGGATCCCCTGAAGTGGACTTTGGGAGAACATGGACAAAAGCTGCATTGAGTGGGCAGATATGAATGGGTTGGGATCTTCATCTTTGAAAGAAATGCCTAAATTGATAAGATCTCAGATTTATTTGGATAATTTGAAAGAAAAAAAAGAAAGGCTGATAGAGGAAAAAGGAGAGTGTTAGACAAATTGCCTTAAATACATTTGAGTAGAAGATCACTTTTATCAGAAAATGTTAGAAGAGAAATCTGGACCTGGGGACTGTAAATAAGGCATGTAGATACATACAATTAACAGACTCTGTGATGTTGGGTGAGTGACCTACCCTCTTTGTTCCTCAGGAAAATCCTCTAGGATTTGTCTATTAAGTCATAGAAAAGTTGTATGCCATTTCTAAATTGGTTGAGGGAATATCAGCATTTTGACCTCTCAAAAGTGAGGAAATTAATGATGATGATGATGATACAAACTAGCTAGCATTCCCTTGGTGCTTTCTTGTTTGCAAATATCTTATTTAACCCTAGTAACAATCCCATAAGTGAGATGTGATTATTGTTTTCATTTTACTAATGAGGAAACAGAGGCTGAGCAAGTAAATGACATGCTTAGGACCACACAGTTGGTAAATTTCTGAGTCAGGATTTGAATTTAAATCTTCCTGGCTCTAATTCTAGGACCCTGTCCATTATGATAGTCTAGAAATCACAGCTACTTGAAATATTCAATTACATGCCAACACCCACACAGACACACACTCACAGATACATACACACATGAACATCCCCATAATGAGTCATTTATAAATACTGCTTACACAGAACAAAGATTCTGAGATGTGATATCTTCTATCTCTAATTCCAAAATTGCTAGTGAAATAGATGCCCATACCTTATGGCTGAATTGAAAGAATACTAAATTTGGATTCAGGAGATCTGGTTTCTAAACATACTTTTCCATTTAATGCCTGCATGATTTTAGGCAAATTGTTTCATCACTTTGGACCTAAGTTTCCCCCTATGCAAGCCAGGATGGAAGGGGTGGGCTACATAAAATTCTGAGGTCTTTAGTTAGCTAGAAGTGACAAGAGAAGAAAATTAAATAGTCACATCAGTGTAGGAGCAGCATGGCTGACTTCATGATAACATTATATTGGGAAGACATCATAGAACAGAAGCAGAGAAATCAAGTAAAATCACTGAATATTTGAGTTAGAAGGACCTCTAAAGTCCACTAGTCTGACCTGCATATAAACAAGAATATTTTCTACAACATCTTCAACAAGTGGTCATACATATGAATTTTACTTGAAGACTTCAAATAGGGAGGACACCATTACCTCCAAAGTAATCTATTCCATTGAATTTCATTCTATTCTAAATATTAAAAAAACTTGTAGACTCATATTAAGAATAAAATCTTCTCTTATTCAATTTCTACCCAAATTTCCTTATTCTAGTCCATTTTCTACATGACAATATCACATGTATTAACCTCCTTAAACCTCTTTTTTTAAAAAATTCAGTCCAAACACCCTTAATTTCTTAAATAATCCTCATATAGCATAATCATGAAACTCTTCACTATTTTGGTTGCTCTCCTTTGGACACTTAAGATTATCCACACCTTTCTCTAGATATAATGTCCAGAACTGACATAGCAGGAACTTAATAAATCTTGGTTGAATTGAATTAAATACAATACTCCTCATGTATTCTGATCATGGCAGAATGCAGTGGGGCTATCATCACCTCTCTCCCTCTTCTGATCACCATGCCTCTCCTAATACAGCCTAAGATTTCATTAATTTTTGGTTGCTTTAGGCAAGTCACACAGGGCCTCTGGTTTACTGTAATTTATTGCAGATTTTTTTTGACTTTTGGGGAAGATTTTGGTTTACTTTGATTTATTGGACAACACATACTTGTTGATTTTTCTTTTAATAAAACTTAAAAAAAATACTGTGTCCATAGTGTTTGTAAGTGGGTAGTTGGTACTTACTAGTTTTCTAAAAGGAGGTAAGTCTAGTAAAAAGGTTTTCTTAGTTTTCTGAGTAGCACTCAATTCAAGAATGTTGAAGATGCACTATTGGGCAAGGAGAAAAAGTAAAGTGGTTATTGGACTTCCCAGATAAAAGCAAGAGCTATAGCCAAAATTGGGGAGTAAATTATCCTGGTCAGTTCTGAAGTGTAAAATCCTTATAATTTGGACATCAAGGGATCTTGTGTGCATACACTGATCTGAAATCAGTACTCCCATTTCAAGGTTTTTCACTAAGCATTGGTTTTGGATACCTTGTTTGAGGTGTTGTTTCTGTGACTCTGACAAAAAGAAATGTAGAAAATGTAGCCCTTCTTCCAACAAAGCAATTCATAGGCACCCAATAAAATTGATCCAATAACTTTATATTTTATTTATCTACATCATATATACTATATGTTATATGTGAATATGTATGCATATATATACATATACATATATCTCAATCAGTGATTCCATTGGTATAGGGAGTCTTCCTGAGAAGGCAACGTTTCCTACCACTATGACTCAGTAACTTCTCTAAAGTTGATGATGTTGGAGAATTGCCTAGGTACACTAAGATGTTATGCTGCCTCTCCAGACATAGAATATTTATTTAAATATTCATGTATTTCTACATACATGTACACATTGTATATGTGGTTGTATATACAAAAGGTCATCCAATGAAAAAGCAAATGGCAAACCACTCCAATATCTTTTTCAAGAACACCTCATAGAAAGGCCTAGCATACTATGGTCCATTGGGTCACAAAGAGTTGGACATGACTGAACAATAAATGTACGTAGGTATGTATATATGTATAACAAAAGGCATTTAGGAAACTTAAAGGGTTTCCTCCTTAAATATATACTAAATTTTCTTCTTTGTGCTATTTTATTTTTAAATTTTTTATCTTTCTCCAATTACACATTAAAACAATTCTTGAGCATTTTTTTTTTAAGTTTTGAGTTTCAAATTCTGTCTCTCCTTCCCTCCCCTCCTCCTTCAAGATGGTAAATAATCTGTTATGGGTTCTACATGTGCAATCATGTAAACCATTTCCATATTATTTTCTACAAGAAGATAGAAAAAGAAAAAAGAAGGAAAGAAGGAAAGAAAAGAAAGGAGAAAGGAAGGAAAGAGGAAAGGAGGAAGGAAGAAAAATAGTATGCTGCAGTCTGTATTTGACAATATCAACTTCTTTCTCTGAAGGTGGATACCATTGTTCATCATGAGTCCTTTGAGATTGTCTTAGATCATTGTATTGGTGAGAATAGCTAAGTCATTTACAATTCTCCATCATAAAATATTGCTGTTACTATTTACAGCATTCTTCTGGTTCTGCTCACTTCACTTTGCACCAGTTTATGTAAGTCTTTACAGGGTTTTTTTTTTAAATCATCTTGCTTGTCATTTCTTATAGCACAATAATATTCTATCACCATCACATACCACAGCTTATTCGGCCATCCTGCAATTAATGGTCATCCCCTCGCTTCACAATTCTTAGCCAAACAAAAAGAGCTGCTATCAATATTTTGTGCAAATAGGTCCTCCCTGCCCCCAATTTTTTAATCTCTTTGGGATACAGACCTAAAAGTGGTATTTCTGGATCAAAGAGTATGCATAGTTTTATAGCCCTTTGGGCATGTACACTAAATTTTATTATACTTCACCAAACATGAAGTTACAAATTCTCTGTCACTTGTTACTATCCTATCACAAATTGGCATGGCATGTAATATCAGAGGTCACTGAGCTGAATTTTGAAAGTTACTAAATTCTAGTGGGTAGATTCTGCATTTAGGATCACAACATGATGTGAATTCAGATTCATTCACCAAGCTGGGAAGCAGTGGTACTGAAACAGCTGGAGACATGTAAATAGCACCTCCTCTTAGAAGTGGCCTGTTAGTGGTATCAGTTATCTCTCATTTTGCTTTCCTGAATTTCTTGTGTGTTTGCAAAATCAAGTTAGCACACAAGTATTAAGTGTTTACTCTGTACCAGGAACTGTGCTATGTCCAGGAGTTACAAAAAAGGGAGAAAAAACCCCACAATGCCTGTTTTCACGGTCTTCACAATTTTATATGGGAGACAACATGCAAACAACTTTGAACAAGTAAGATACATACAAAATAAACTGGAAATAATTTCAGAGGGAAAGTACTAAGATGAAACATCATACTTGTATAGTCGTGTCTCACTGATGGGTATTATTGTTTTCTTCTTAATTTTTACATTTGATCCTGTCCTTTCCCTGGTTGCCCCCTCCCAGATTACTATGCTGGTGTCAAGAATTACCTATAAGTGCTCTGAGAAAATATACTCATAACAGGAATAGCTGTCATTAGAAAATGCTTTTTTTTGGTATTTAGCAAAAGAAGACATTCAGTACTGACAGTCATTGGAGCTGGTTATTCTATTTCTTAGTTTAAAGAATACGTAAAGTAGTTTATTTATTCTCACCTCTTTATTATGTCTCATCATACCACTATAAATTGTCACGATTATTTTCTGTTGAAAATGGAGAAATGTAACATGACACTGTCCATTATTTTCATAAAATGTTTCCCCAAAGTTAGAATCAAATCCTAGGAGATCTTTTTTGAGATACATGTATAGTTTATATCCTTCCTTGTATTTTAGTTTCTTTATCAGAAAAATCTGCAGAAATAATTACTACTTACCTTCCCAGAAGATAAATTATGAGGATTATTAAAATAATTTATGTAAATTGCTTTGATGTCAGAAGAAAGGCACTAGAAACCTATAAAAATATGTCATGTCTTAAACTCTGTATTGGTATGGCATTTTAAAGTTTACCTTTCCCAAAAAAGATGCAATTATAGCGTATAGCACAATATATCAAAATCCACAAATCTTGTTTTAAAAAAGTAGAATCAATACTACTTTAATTAATTAAAGAGACAGATCAAAAATCACCTCTCACTATTTTCCTTGAGGTTTCCACAGGCTCAATTTACAAATTTCTTTTTATTGTACTTTTGTATTTGCATGTCTTAGACATCATAGGTACTTGATAAATCCTTGTTTAGTTGAAGTGGATGGTACTTGTTTGACCTATTATTTTAATTTAAGAAATGAGAACTACTGAAAAACTGGATTTAATTTCACCTAGATAATACATTTATGTCAACCAAAATCAAAAGAGAAAAGCAAAAAGAATGAAATTAAAGGATTTCCACAATTAGGTTGATTTATTCCTCTCTTTAGCTGTTAGAAGACAAAAAAGGGAAGACATAGCCATTTGGCGGTGAGGGTGTTCACAAATTCTTATGTCTTCTGCTTGAACACAAAATAAATTAGGAAATTACCTCCCAGATCAAGTTGGTAGAAACTGAGATTCAAGTTAAGTCAAGAAGCATTTATTATTATATTCTCGGCACTGGAATAAATACTGAGTGTATCAAAAAAAGCACAGTTTCTACCTTCAAGAGACTCACATTCTAATAGGTGAGACAATATACAAACCATTGTGTACATACAAAATATGTACAGAGTAAATTAGAGGCAATCTGAGAGGGAAGCCACTAGTATTAAAGGCAATGAGAAAAGGCATCTTGCAAGAGTTAGGATTTGAACTGATTCTTGAAGGAAGCTGGAATGCAGGGGTATAACTGGAGGAGCCTTTGAACAGCATCATATATCATAGGTCATAATAAGTTTTAAATGAATATTTGACCTAAGCATAAAAGACCATAGCTTTTAAAAATAAAATACAATGAGACAACAGAAGGATATACTTTTCAAGACTATGGCTGAAGGAAAATTCTTAATTAAGCTAGGCATAGAGCTGATCATAAAAAAAAAACTCCATGAAATTAAAAATAAAACTTTTGCATTAGTAAAACCAAGACTGTTATATTAAGAGAAGTGATTCAAGGGAGTAAAAATCTTTGTAATAAAAATCTATGATAAAAATCTGATATCGAAAGTTATAGAAAGTTGGCACAAATTAGTAAGTCTAAGATTCATTCTGCAATAGATAATTGGTCAGAATATATGAGTAGTTTTAAGAAAAAGAAATTCAAGTGATCAATAGAAATATGAAAGTGTACTTAAAACACATATGACATAATAAACACAAGGAAAACCCTCTGTGTTTTTACATTGTAAAAATTGGCAAAGATAAAAACAACGGATATTTGAAGAAAATGTGTGCTATTATTGCAGATTAGTCCAACGTCATGAAATCAATGTTTAATTACTTTTGAGAAAAGTCATTACATCCACATTCACACAACTAGATATATAACACCAATTAGGCAACAAAACAAAGTTCTAATTAGGACAAAATAGTCATAGTAAGACTTTTTGTAGTAGCAGAAAACTACTAAAGAAAATAACGTGCGTCCACTGAAAGGGGCTGGGTCAGCAAACTGTGCTACATAATAAGAATGCGATATTTCTGTGCTGTAAAAAATTATGAAGATGAAGATTTTCAAGAAATCTGGGGAAATTTGTACAAAGTGATGTAAAGTGATGAAAGTAGCACTGAGAACAATGAATGTGAGCGGTGCCTGCAATGATTTAAAGAATAGGGACAGGGAACTCCCAAATGGTGAAATTCCTTCTACCAGTGCAATTCAACAGTTTCTTTGTAATTGATCACCTAACAGAATTGCCTAGAACACTGAAAGTTTAAGTGATTTACCGAGGATTAAAACAATGACTAGGTGTAAAAAAATAATTGAATTAAAGTCTTCTTGGCTCCAAGACTGTATCTCTATTGTACAATGCTGCCTCTATAAAATTTAAGTAACAATTCTTTAAAAAGTGATCAAATTCTTGAGGATTGTTCCAAATTTCTTCTAGACAGAATCATACAACAGTCACTTTGGGATGTAGAAAGTTCGTCAGCAAACATTTTGCTCAATTCCTCTCATCTTACAAATGAGGAAACTGAAGATGAGAGGTTAAGTGGTTTTCCCAAATTGCGTAGGTGGTAACATAGTATCAAGTATTGACTACAAATTTGGGCTTCTTGGACTGTTCCATGATGTTGCCAAAACGTTAAGGCAGCACTACAGATTAAACATGTTCCATGATGAGTTATCTCCAAACTTGCTCCTCATTTTGATATTATTATTTTTAAAATAAAATTTTATGGCTATTTTTTAATGTCAGTGTTATATCACTTAAATTTTCTTCTAATAACTCTCCTCCTCACAAAGAGTTGTTTCACACAATAAAAAAAAAGAAAAAAGGAAAGAGGGCTAATAAGAAAAACAAATTACTAAAAATACATAAAATTTCTTATTTTTAATAATGCTACAATACATTAAATCACACATAAAAGCTTAGCATCATTTTTGACTCTAACATTAATGCAAAATTGCCCCTCTCTCACATAAAGAGAAAATTAGAATATTTATTAATGTTTTACTATATATACAAATATAGGGATACATGCTAGGGATACAAATATAAGTAATGAAGATAGAATCTGCCTTCAAAGAACTCCTATCCTTATAGAGGGAAGACAACAAAGAAATTTTTATATACTTATGTCTATTTTATATCATAAATATTTTGTACATATGCTTATCATCCATACTAAATTGTCAGTTTCTTGAGGGAATCAAGTTTAAATGATTAACTGGAAGCCTCAAATATGTTTAAAAAAAAACTCCTTTGCACTTAATTTATAGGAGGAAGAAGTAAACTAATTAAATGACAACAACATTCCTTAGAATTTCCTATATTATTTTAATTTACAGTGTTCTACATAGAAACTCATATTTAAAATAATTATTCTAGAGTATTGAAAAATCTTATAAGTCAAAGTCTGGATTGTATTCAACATGATCTGCTTAATAAAGCAGGAAAGAGAGAAAAAAATATTCCAGCAATGTTTTCAATTTTTGAAAAGTCTATAGAGAAAAGAAAGAAAAAGATAATGGTTACACTGATGATGTCAAACTCAAATAGAAATGAGGGGCTCTGGGAATCATATTTATTTAGAAAGTCACACATTAGGAATAGCTTTCTTATACTGTATTTCTATTTATTTTGTTAAATGTTTTCCAGTTATATTTTAATCTAGTTTCTGTCACACTCGGTTCTCTGAACAACATGGAGTTAGTTAGAAAAATGAAATTAACTAGCAGGCTCCATTTCCTGAGGATTTTGGAAAATTTATGTACTATTGCATTTCTATTGCTAGATATTACGCCACAAAATCACTCCTTTCAATGATATTAAATGGACAATAGTCATAGATGGTTTCATCACAGATTAAATGTTATCAAATACTTCATTTCTGTAAAGGGTAAAAAGCAAAATGGCCCCTAATATTTTGATTTGACATAAGGATAATTATAGAGAGTGGAATAGAGGTAAATTTCAAAATTTTATACCTTGGAGACCTTGCAAAGAAATGAACGCTTTACTCTAGTGAATGGATATACTCTCTTAAGTAAACAGTAAAGAATACTGTGTTTTTTTTCAATTCCCTGTATAGAATGACATATTAAATATGACCAAATGTCCTGTCTTAAAACAAAAGTCTTCATTGGACCTATACCTTTCCTGCCTTTTGCAGCCTACGTCCTTGAAAAGGCTATTTAGATGCACTGCCTCGACTTTCTCTTCTCTCATTCAGTCTTCACCCCTTTTCATTATTGCTTCTGATCTCATTCCTTAACTGAAACCACTTTCTCCAAATTTATCTACCAAAAATAGTTTTTGTTTAAAACAAGTCTTTATTCTTATTTTTTGTTTTTATATCCTCATAGTTATCCCAGTTCTCTCTGTTGTCATCCCAGAGATCCATCCAATAAAACATATTGTGTGTGTGTGTTTAGAGAGACCAAAATAAAACATAACTGATAAATTCATTGAAAAAGTTCCAAAACATGTACAAAATGACAGTGGTCCTGCCTTCTCCACAAAGGGTGGTTTGATGGTGTTGTCTCATAGTCATTTGAGTCATCTTGATTTTTATTCTTTTGTTATATTTACTTTTGATTTTTGGTGTGCAGTTGTTCTTTTTCATTTCCAGTTTTGCAATTATTGTCTTCTTGTTAATATATTTTTGTCTTGTCTGCTTACTTCACTCTGTATCAGTTCACATAGATCTTATTTAAACTATTGTCAAAATTAGTATCTTTGTTATTTCCCTAGGATTTTCTAAGTATTCAATCAGATCATCAGGAAATAAGGATAGTTTTATATTCTCTTTATCTGTCTTTAGATATTTAGTTTCTTTTTTGTATCTCATTGATATTACTAGCATTTCAAGAACTGTATCAAACAATAGGGAGGAGAGTGGACATTTTTGCTTCTCTCTCATATTTATTGGACAAGTTACATATGGCAATCCTTTATATATGGTGCTTGCTTGTAGTTTTAGAATTTAATGATATTATAAAGGTCTTTCTGTGCCTATACTTTGTTGGGTTTTTAGTATGAGCATTGTACTTTTTATGTGGTTTTGAAGTTTTGGTTTTTAACACAATTATGTTGATACTTTTCCTAATGATGAACCATGCTTTCATTCCTGATATAAATTCCACTTAGTCACGATGAATGATTTCTTGGATAAATTGCCATAGTCTTCTAAAGCAGGAAATAATAAAACACCGAAAGAAACTATAGGGTAATAGTATAATTATTGGGTCAATGTTCATTAAAGATATTGGCATAGAGATTTCTTCATTCTATCTTTCTTGTGTTAGGTATTTGTTCTATATTTGTCACATAAAAAAATCTGTAGGGTATCTTCCCCCAGCTTTGGAGAATAATTTCTGATGTAGGAATACCAAGTGTTCTTTAAATTTTTGATAGAACTCTCCTGGAGATATATTAAGATTAGGATTTATTTATTTATTTTTTGATAGCTCATTTACAGCTGAATCTATTTCCTTTTTTGAGTTGGGGTTATTTAAGGTTTCTGTTTGACTTTCTAAAAGTTGAGTATTTTATATTTTTGAAGCTACACCTCTATTTTTTTATGTTCTCAGTTTTGTTAGCATATAACTGTAAAAATAGTTTGGTTTATTCTTTTATTTCTTTTAGTTTTGCTGTGATTTAATTTTGTTCTTTTTTATGGATTTCTCTTCTTTAAAGTCATATTAGTAAGAGTTTATCAATCTTCTTCCTCTATAAACACAAGTTTTAGTCTTATTTATCTTGTTTCCAATTTATCTATTTCTCCTCTAATTGCAATATCTCTTTTTTGTGCTTATTTTCAGTTTGGCTACTTGTCTTTCTAATTTTTAATGAATGTTTGGTTCATTAATTCTCTCCTTTTCTGTTTTGTAATACATATTTGTAGGGATATGATTTTCCACCTGCAGATTGCTTTAGTTTTCTCCCAGAAAATTCATCATCTTGATTTATCCTTATCATTTTCTTTAACAAATTTATTATTTCTATGACTTTTTTTTGACTTTTTCTTTGAAATAAATATTTGGAATTTTACTGTTGTCGCCCTTTCAATCTGTTCTTTTGTTTGTAGTCCCAGAGCCAGTTACTACTTTTATTGTGAGGATGTATTACTTATTTCTGCCTTTGTACATTGGTTTATAGCATGTTTATGCCTTAATACATGGTCAATTTTTGTAAAAGTTACATATAGTTCTGAGAAATATATATATGTGTGTGTGTGTGTCTGTGTGTGTGTATGTATCTATATCTCCCTATCTATCTATACATATGTGTGTATGTGTGTGTATACATATGTGTGTGTACTTTTTTAGGGCCATTGATAAAATACCATAAGTCTTTTATGTTTAGTTTCTCCAGCATTTTGTTCAATTTCATAATTTCCCTTTCATTAATCTTTCTGTTAGAATTATCCAAAACTGAGAGAGAAATGGAAGTGTCATGTCACTTCCTATTACTAAGTCTTCTTGTAGCTAGATGTGTCCTCTATGAACTTGGATGCTAAGGCATTTGGAGCATATATGTTAATTACTGATACTGGTTTGTTGTCTGTCATTCCTTTCATACTAATAGTTATCTTCTTTATCTTTTAAAAAATTTTTTCAATGCTTGTTTGTGTTTTCTTAGAAAGCATTTCTGCCACTCTTGCTTGGTTAGATTCACATGATGCCTAGTATATTTTCCTCCATTCTCCAGTTTTGTTTATGCATGTGTTTCTTTTAAAATGTGTTTCTTCTAAGCAACAGATTTTAGGGTTTTTTTCTTATCTAATCTATCCCTCTTTCAATTTTTATTAGATAGCTTAATTCATATTTAAAGTTCTGAGAGTTAGATTTATATTTTCTCTCAATTATCTCTAATGTAGTTTTTTTTCAGGTTATGAATTTTCTCCCTCTTCTGTTCTAAACATTGCACTATATTCCTTCAGACACTGTAGCTTAATTGTGTTTAAGGAAGTCCTGTTCCTACACTCTATCTTCCCCTCATATCTAATCCCCTTCTCTCATCTGTTACCCCCTCTCCCTTTGAGGTTTTCCTTGTTAATTCCCTTTTCTCTCTTACTTTTATCTGGTTATATGATTCTTCTCCTTTTTTTCCCCTTAATTAGTCAAATAGATTTTTCCCCTTTCTTCCTTTCATTGAATACTGCCCATTAATTTTTAAATATCATTTTTGAAGCCCTTTAAAAAGGATTTCTCTCACTCTCTACATGATTGATTCTTTCTGTCTTTTCTAGACCTCCATTCTTTGATTTATGACCCTTACAATTACATATTCTCTCTCTATTTTCTGTATTCCTTATGCAATCCAAATATCTAGGTTCTCCTCAATGTGTGGTTTTGACCATTTTCTTTTAAATTTACCCTATGGATTTCCCTTTGTGATTGTGCCTCCTTTTCAGAACAATGCTTTCTATTGCAGGTATCAGACAGAACACAGCTGCATGTTAGGGTCCCTCCCTCACAGGTCCCTAAATCATGCAGTCCATCACTGACGTACACCTCCACCTGATGGCTTTTTTTTAACGTTTGTCTGAAAATCTTAACCTGTGTCTGTGCTCTCCCACTCCCCTAGGTTCCAGTTGCTCTCAAGTGTTCAATTCCCCCCTGCCTCAAGTTTGGGCAAGTTGACTTTCTAAGTTCCAAATTCCCCAGATTACACCAAGGACAAGGTCCCCATCTCCCTTTCTAGACCATTTCTTTTCACCCATAGTAGGATTCAGCAAAGGAACATACTCAGATCACCATACCAAGACCTACTTCCTTCATTTTCCTTATTTCCCACTTCCTTTTCACTCATTCCTCTGCAGGCTCTTTTCTTTCTGAGACCACAGGAATCTCCTTCCTCTCATTGCTGAACTTTGATTTAACTCTGGCAAATTATACATTTGTCTCTGTTCTTCTTTCTCTCCTCACGTACCTCCCCATGTTGTCATGTGGTCCCACAAAAAAAAAAAAGATTGATTTATCTTTAGGCAGTGCATTGCTCATTTCCATCCATAATGTCCCAGGTCTGCCTTTTCACTGTTACCATCAACTTTGTCTCAATGTATTCATTTGGAAAGACATCAGTTATTGGTACTTCAGCTTTGTTTCTGTTACCGTTGTCTTCCTTGGCCACTGAATTTTTTGATTCCTCCTGAATTTCTTTTTCTTTGTAGTGTTTGAGAAGAAAATAGTCTCTTCACTTATGGTGTTCTTTCTAAAAAAAAATTCACATGCTTCTTTATTATTGAATATCCATCTTTTCTTTTTTTCCATTTATGTTTAATCTTGTATTTGCAGAGTGGGTCACCCTGGGCTGTTTCTTGAGTTTCATTGCTTTTTATAACACATTGTTATCTTCCTTCCTACATTTTCTGGTGAGTTCAGAATAGCTGTGTTTTATTTGAATTTCCTTCCCATTATATTTGACAGTCCTTCTCCTGATGATTTGCAGAACTTGTTTCTGACCTGAATTATTAAATTTAACCACTATGCATTTTGAAGTTTTCAATCCTGTATAATTTTCTGGATGTGATGTATGAATTTTTCCAATTGATATTTCATTTTTTGCACTCAAAAGTTCTGTGCAGCTTTTTCCTTATTATTTTCTGTATTGTGGTGTTAAGATTTTTTTTTTTAGTTTGTCCTGCTGTACTCTTTTAGATCTGTGATCCATACCTTGCTTCTACAAAAGATACACACATAATGTGAAATATCTTGTCTTTGAAATCAGTGTGTTTTCTGTGCATAGTGAGTGTATTTTCTTCTTAATATTTTTTGCTTCTCTTGTTCTAGATTTTCCTTCACTTTTGCACATTTCCATTTCTTATCTGTTGCTCACTCTTATGTTTCGTTGCTGAAATTTGCCATGGAAGATTCCAGGTTTTTCTATTTTGACTATTTTTTTTTCTTGTGCAGGCCATAAATTCTGCTCTCATAATTCTCCTTTCTCTTTTAAACCCCACAAAATCAGTTTTCACATTTTATTCACATTTCATAGAATCCTTTGTCTCATCAAGTGTTGGATCATTTTACTTTGTTTTGTAGCATTTATTACTAGATGCCTGAATTTGTTTATTAGACATAGAAGCCATATTTCTTTCTGCTGTTAATGTTTTCCATGTTGATTTATGTTCTTATGTTCAAGTTCTTTGAGTTTTCTTCTTCCTGAGATCTTTGGGAATTTCAGTCTTTTCCCCCGCTGTAATTTTTCCCCTGTTGCTCACTTTGTAAATCTTTCCCCTCTGGTGGTGGATTCTTTAGGGGATAGGTCTTATATCTCTTCCAGTTCTGGAAAATTCATAGATTGCTAGCCTATGTCTCTGCCACAAGGGACTTTTTGGGGGAAACAGAAGGGGAAAAACTAGGCTCGGGATTTTTGAGTGGTTCTCAGGCTTACTAGAGTGGGGCATCATATACATGTGTGCATGTACACACATGCATACACACACACACACACACACACACACACACACACAATGTCTAACTTACTGTCCAGCCCCAATGACTCTTTTCCTCAATTCTCTGATCTAGCTACTGAGTGTTCAGAAAGGTACCACAGCTACTGCAGAATCAGTTCACATATTTTTAGTGTTGCTGCATTGCCTGTTGTTGTACTTCCCTTGGGATGTTTTTGCTACTGAAGGGTTTTTCACAGCCTTGGCTAAGGGTCTCCATGGCACTGGAAAAAGGGAGAAAAGATATGATGTGGCATTGGGTTATGTTGCAAGATTCCAGGTCCTTGGATCTATTAATGCAAACTCACTACTGGTAGCATGAGAGGTGAAAGATGGGTCCTGAGTGGGCTCAAGGTCAATGAGCTTCAGTAAATTTTTTTTAAACCTTTTTTTTTTATTCTGTGTTTCCTAGATCATGAAAATAACTAAAGTCATTTTACTTTTGGTTCATGATTTTTATTTTAAAGAGGTTTGAGAGATCATGAAGCTCAGAGAATATGTCTAGTTCTCTTTCTTGTTACTTATGTGACTTAGTAATATTTTAAGTTCCAAATTTGATAGTCTTTCCGGTCAAAATCCTTTACAATCTATCTGCTTCATTTCACACTAGTGACTACCTTGTCTCCATCGATGATGTTTTCCTTGCAATTTTTTTTTCTGACGTTTCTCTATCCTGGTTCTCCTTCTTACCAGTTTGACCCCTACTTCTCATGTTCCTTTGCTGACTCATCATCCATATCATGTCCTCTAACTGCGCATGTTCTCTCTACATATTCTGTGTTTTGATAGTCTCTTCAGAAGAGTCTAATTATTATTTCTTCAGAAGGGTCTAATTATTATTTCCAAGAAAATGACTCAAAGAAATCTTTCTAAATATCTAAATAAATAAATAAAATGTATGTATACAAAAATGACTCGTATCCCCAGGACCTGGAACAGTGCCTGGCATATCATAAGGCCTTAATAAATGCTTCTTGGTGATTGATTGATTGAAATACTAAATTGCTGCTGTCAGGTCAGAGGCCCCCTATTTCAGGACTTGAGAGTATATCATAATTATAAAAATGACTTGTTGATATAGTAGGGGCACATCTGGTTACCCAGACACATGGCTGTTAGGCTTCAGCAAAAATGATGGTGCTGATTAGGGAAAGCC
This sequence comes from Potorous gilbertii, assembly GCA_028658325.1. NCBI lineage: Eukaryota > Metazoa > Chordata > Mammalia > Diprotodontia > Potoroidae > Potorous > Potorous gilbertii. The sequence goes on from CM053773.1 coordinate 143,870,359, forward strand.
ATCTGAGTGTCAGATTACTGTCAAACTTGTGCCTGTATCTTGGGATTGTATTAGACTGGGCAGGATGGTTAATGAAGGAAATGCGAACTACAGGGAAGAAACTTGATGGCATTAACAAAGTCTTCTCATGGCCATAGAAAATGGAGCAAAGAGAAGGAATATGGATGAGTCTGCAATAGTTTCCCTAAACCTAGGACCTCACCTGAATTCTGATGATCATGGAAACAGTGTTATAACTCCCTGAATACCGATGTCTGTATGCTTTCATGCTGGTTGCTGAAACCAAGTTAAGACAAGATTATTGACTCTCTCTTCACTTTTTCCACCCATGAAAAGGAAGGATAATATCCTCCCTGTTATAAATGTTTCCCCAGGATTTACTTCTTTACTATGGAAAGTTATATGCATTTTCTACAATTTTCTAATATCTATATAGAGAGAATTTGCTAATAATTATTCTATCATTTGCTTATTTTCTCATGGGTTATTTTGTTTTGTTGTCTTAATTAAATACTTTACTATTTGATTTGTCATTCCTCCATGGTCTATGAATAGAGAATGTACCTGATTGGGCTAAAGATATATTTACATAATTGTTTATCCCAAACACCACCAGTGCTGGTTTCATTCAAGTCAACAAGAATTTATTAGGTGCCTACCATGTGCCATTCACTTTACTAAATGCTGGAGGTTGTCTCATTCATATATATATATATATATATATATATATATATATATATATATATATATATATATACAGAGAGAGAGAGAGAGAGGATAAAATGAGCTAATCTCAGAGGGATGGCATTAATATCAAGGAAGTTTAAAAAAAGACTTCTTGGAAAAGGTAGCATTTTAATTGGAACTTGAAGGAAGTCAAGTGGTAGAGAAGAGGTAGGAGAGAATTCCAGGCATGGAGGACAGCATAAAGGAAATACATTAGACTGACATATATATATATATATATATGTAAAGGATATGTATCCTTTCTCTCAAAATTGAAATATCCTCAAGTGTTTCATAAATAGCACTGTACAATGGACAGAGATATCAAGGATTTAACACAAATGAACTTGTAAAAAATATACTAATATTTAATCCTGAAGTTTATGGAAGAAAGTTTAATCAATGTTTCTGACTTCTGTAGAATTTCCATTTTATTCTCTTGAATATATTTCTACAGGATGCCCGCGAAGTCTTAGAATAGTTTTAAATTGCTTTCTTGGCTATTACAACTTACTACTACATTAAGACTTTTGGAATATCCTATATTACCTGAATGTACAATGAGAAATTGAACTTATCTTACCAACAGCACTTTCCATTAACAACCATAAGGTGATTCCCTCCCTCAGGCTTCCAGCTCTATGTCCTCTTGGACCAGGAGATGGGTGGAGAGGGACCATGGAAGGTGAAACTACAATTTGTCTCACTCTGGATTCTTTCTCATCTCTCCTGATAGCAAAGTGAACTAAGTTTGAGCAAATTTTGCTATGTAGATTATAGAGGTATTTTTGCCCAGGTAGTATCATACTTTGATTATAAGTTTGACAAATTCCTAGAACACAATATAAAATGTGTCTACATCCTCCTAATCAAATGATTATAGAATTATGTACAATTAAGTGCTTATGATAGATTTATGGGGTGCCCTTGGAGTGAGAAGGCAAGGGGAAGAGTTTAGTCCAAATCTCAATATTTATGAAGTAGAAACAATCTTAGTTATGCCACCTTATTTGTGTTACCTTATCCACATATTTTGAATTTGCTTCCAAAGCTTTTACTTCTCCATTTAATTTTTCCTCATGTGTACCTGTGAAGAACTGGGTGTATGGAAAGGTTCCATGTTTTCTCGTTAGAGGGCTACAGTGATATTTCCAGGGACTGTATTCCCTAGAAAAGGAAAGCAGTGTCTTGGTTCCCTTGGTTGCACCAGCACTGACAAAGACATACTGTAATTAAACAGCCTGTGTGCAGCTTCATAAAACATATGGGAAACAATCACTTGTTTTATTTAGGATAGGGAGCTGCTGTGCTGAGAATCTGTACTGGCTTTGTCTAAGGCTTTAGTCATGAATATAAATTCATGGGCAAATGTCAGGTGGCAAAGGAGGAAGAGTTAGTCACAGAACCAAAAACAGTGCGAATTTTAGGATGTTAGCCATGGTAAATGTTGTTTCCTGAAGGTGAATTTCAAAATAACCAAACAGACTCTTGTAGGCAGGGAGAGGGAATGGAGAAGGAAGAGGGGGCCATATGCAGCTCTCTTGCTGTAATAGAATGCAATTAACACAATCAATTAGTACTTTCTTCTATCAGTGGGAATTGATGCCTAACTTGGGAATGACTTCAAGGACTTATCTTGCCATCTGATGCCTCAAAAGGAAAATGGCATTAGGTAAAAGGAGAAGCTGGCTGCAAATATAACAGAAAATACTGGCATTTTCTAATAGGATTCTACTAGTGCTAGTTTGTTAGCAGCTAGACTCTGTAATTGGACCCTAAAATAAAGGCTCACTAGAAGCAGTAACTTTACACAGCCAACAATATGAATATAATGACCAAGACCTGGTTGCACTCTCTATTGCAATGACTTATGCCACCATGGATAATGTAATTAGATGACTTTAAAGTAAAAATTTTAGTTCTCTTTGAGAACTAAGTAACCATATAGGGTACTTATAATATAGGTAGATAGTTTAATATATAGAAGTATATCAATAAAAATGCCCATGGACAGTGAGCTGGACTTAGAATTGAATATAAAGAGGAAAATAGAATGAATGGATTTGTAAATGTACAATACTTTTAATGATCCAAAGCTTCCCTCTGGAACCAAAAAATTTTTAAAACACTATATATCTCTTATTCTTATGTGGCTGCAAGTCACAGACCATCATAGTCTCAGAAAAATTATAGTTGAGAGTTTATCCTATGTAATTAATAATGAAAGGTTAACATTGGTTGTGAATGGGCTGTAATGCTTTAATGGGGGTCCAAAGGCTCAACAAGAGCTACCTTATCCCCATTCAATCTTCCTGAAATTGTTCAGACTCAACATTCTTTGAAATTTTCAATAGAAACAGGCCATGGGGAGACCTCCTCTTCTCCTGGCCTAGATCCTAACTCTCATTGTCTAGTTCCCACAAGGTGCTGGATGTTCCCTTCTTGCTAGATAGTGATGCCCCACCTTTTGCCATCCTCTTCTCTACCAGTGGCTTACTTCACTGTGAACTTTAGGACCATTAGCCTTTTCCCAACAGTTGTTTGTAAAGTATATATGACTTCTCACCCCACTTCAATGAGGAGGGAGTAAACAAATATGTCTCTAGATTAAGAGAATAGACCACTGGACTTCATCATCTTCCATGGCTTTCTTTTCGGATGCCTCCTGGGCCTTATTCCATTCCCTGATGCCATTTATTCTTGGGCATTACCATAAGAACTGCAGGTCACCCCTCTCCCATGTATTGTGTCCTCTAATTAGAAAGATAGTGAAGAAAAAAATTACTAATCCATTGTTATGAACTAGGTATTGTGATGATCCTTGGAAATATGAATCAAAGTGAAAGAAAGACCTCTTATGCCTTCAAGGAGCTTATAGTCTGATAGGGAAAGATAACCCAAAGAAGAAAGCAGGTATAGGGAGAAGGTATCCACTTGGGGACAAGGTGGAATAATTTGTGGAGTCATGAGCTGGTCTAGGTTTGAAGTGGACTTTACTGGTATGGGTATTTCCTCAAATGGAGTTATGGAGAAGAAGTCACTAATCAGAAGCTCTAGGGATAGAGCCACTGACAGTATGTGAAGATCACTAGAACAAAGGTAGAGAAGTTGTCTGTGGAGTCATGGGCTGATCTGTATTTGAAATCAAAATATATGCTTCCTAAGAACAGGGAGAGCACTAAGTGTGGGTTACATGGCCAGCATTTATCAGAGGCAGTAACTGAGTCTTTTTGACTCTAATGAAGTGTTGCTTCTCTGTTTGATAAATAGGAAGGTCTTAATGAATGGTTTCCTGTTGTGTTTCATTCCATTATCAAATAAGAATTATATAAGATGCATAAGGAATATTATCATATAAAAAGATATAAATACAATCTATTGAATTTGGTCAATTTCCTTGATGGTATAAACCATTTCCTTCACTTGATTAGTTGTCCATCCATAGTCAAAATACCAATCATTGAGCAAAAATCAAAATCAACATCAAGCTAGAAAAAAGAATAAAAATGAGAAGATAGAGTTTGAAGTGAAATCTGCAGAAACTGGGTATAAACTATTACCTTAAATCATTTACGAAGATAAGGTTAAAATAGATACCTGACCTAGATATGAAGAGAAATGTTTCAAGAAAATTGAAACATAGAACATATTACTTATCAGATTTACAGAGTGATGAACAATTTATAAATAAATAAGGGATAGAGAGCAAAGTTAGGTGTGAAAAGGTTAATTTTAATTATATTGAATCGAGAGGTTTGTAAAAATAAAACAAATATAGCCAAGATCACAAGCAAAGCAGAAAATTGGAGGGAAAATTTTATAGACAGTTTCTCAGATAAAGTCTCATATTTCAAGTATATAAAGAAGTTTGTCAAATCTATAAAAATATTATTCTCCAACTGATAAATGACTAAAGGATATGAGTAGGTAGTTTTCCAATGAAGAAATCAAAACAATTTTTAGACTTATGAATAAATGTTCTAAAACCTTACTGATTAAAGAAATGCAAATTAAAACAACTTTGAGATATCATTTTGTACTTATCAGACTGGCTAAAATGATGTAAGGGGAAAGCAACAAATGTTGGAGGAGATGTGGAAGAATTGGGACACTAATTCATTGTTAGTAGCATTGTGCACTGATGCAACCATTTTGGAAAGCAATTTGGAATTATACCCAAAGAATTATTAAACTGCCTGTACTATTTAGCCCATCAATATCACTACTAGGTCAATTTCCAAAGACAAATAAGGGAAAGGGAAAACAATCTATATGTTCTAAAATGTTTACAGCAACTCTCTTTGTGGTGGAAAAGAACTGGAAAATGCAGGGATGCCCATCAATTAGAGAATGACTGAACAAGTTGTGGTATATGATGGTAATGGAACACTACTGTGGTATAAGAAATGATGAGTTCAATGATCACAGTTATACATGGAAAGACTTGCATGGAATAATGAAGAGCGAAATGAACAAAACCAAGAAAACATTGTACATAGTAATAGCAATATTATTTCAAGAACAATACTGAGTGACTAAGTCATTTTGACTATTATAAATACCCAAATTAGCTACAAAGGACCTATGAAGCAAGACACTATCTGCATCCAGAGAAAGAACTGATACATAGAAGTGTGTATAGAATAATTTTATATTTATACATATTTGTTTCTAATCATAGCCATCTCTATGGTCTAGGTGAAGAAATTAAGGGAAAAAAAGAAAAAAAATTACATAACTTCATTGTATATTTAAAAGGAACAGCAAGTTATACATAACTGATTTGCAGTTTCATGTGCAATCATCTTATTATACTGTGTCATGGAAATGCTTGTTTTATTCCATAAATAAAGAAAATAATTTTTTTGACAAATTGTCAACTACAATCTAACCTATAGGAAGGGCTATTGACCCTCTAAATGGGAAAGAAAATAAAGAAATAGAAATTCATTTGGAATATCACTATTTCCCATAGAAGTCCAACTATTGTAAAGTAATTGGTGTAATGAGGAAAGCAGAAAAGCCTAGAAACCTTCTCAGCCAGCAAAATATTTTGCCAAGAAGATATGTAAGCCAAGGGTAACAGAGGTTTAGAATGTAAATTCATTCACAAAATTCTATGGAGAATGATGGTAGTAGATTATGAACAACATCACCCCATAAAATAGCAACAGTGGATGAAAAAAGGAAAAAAAAGATTATGCAGAAAACATAGCAGAAAACCACAATTAAGTCAGATCACTTTGAATGCAGTCAAGGATAAAACTCAAAGGATGAGACAAAAAATAGGAGGGAAGAATTTCAGTAAACATATTTATACAAACTACTTTCTCCATCAAGAATCTTGCATCTCCAACATATGCACATTTATATGCAATATAGTGGTTTGCAATAGTTTCTGAGTTTCCAGTGGAAAATTTATAATATACCACCCAGTAATATTGGCAGATTGTCAGCACCTAAAATGGGTCTTACAAAAAGAGAAGTCTGAGCCCCATATTTTTCACTGTGAGTGGTAAATACAAAGCAGGCACTTAGGGGTTCATGTTAATAAGATTTACATTGAGTGAGTAATGGCTTATTTCTCAGGATTAATAAAAAGAGAGAGAAAGAATGCATTAATTCCCTTGAAAATCAAAAGATTTTACTGAGAATGGTGCCATAGTTTTAAGATGTATTCTTAGCATCCAGCATTCATTTTGTTTAACTCATGCTCTAAGCATCAGTTCAGTGTGATGTCCCTGAGAAATGGTCATCCAGCTTCTCCTTGAAGATCTCCATTTTTGAGGGATTGCCTACCTCCTGAGGCTGATCCTTTGGCTTTTGGACCAACCTAATTGCTAGATAGTATTTCCTTATGGGAGCTGAAATTGATTCTATTGATCTTGTCCCTTTTGGAGCCAAGGAGAACAATTCTAATCCCTTCTCCACATAACAACTTTTGAAAGGATCATTTCTCCATGTCCTCCTCTCCCCCATTTCTGCCTGATTCTTTTCCTCTGCAACCAAAACATCTCATTTTCCTTCATTTTCATTCCTTCACCACCCTAGTTGACTCCCTTTGAATGCACTCCAGGATGTTAATTTCCTTTCTTAACTGTGGCGCCCAGAAATAGACACAATACTCTAGATGTGGTTGTACTTGAAACTTAATTCTAAAAACCCATTAATAACCTATGATTTCTGCTGAAAAGTAATTAACTGTATTAATTTTCCTCAGTTCTAGCACTAAGTTGAAACATAGTATGAAAAACTGAGGAGTCCATGGAGGAAAAAAAATTGAAACGAGGTAAAATATTGGTGTTGTACTCTACAAAAGAGAAATCTGAGGAAAATCACGTAACAAAATTCAGGGACAGGGATGCCTGAAATTTGCTGTTTCTAATAAAAAAAAAAGTGATGGAGTGGGATGAGTGCTATTTCTAGAGTTAGAGGATGTGAATTCAAATATCCTATCTGATAAAAAAAAATGCATGACCTTGGATAAAATATTAAGTCTCAGTTTCTTCATTTGCAGAAAAAAAAAAGAGTTTGATTAGATGGTGTCTGAAATTCTATCCAACTCGTATCTAGAACCTTTGGAATCATAGAATTTCAGTCAGATTGGATCCCAGAGACAACTTCTTCAATCTTTAGGTAGAAAGCAATTTCCCTTGCAGATTTTGTTTAAATAACTCAGGTAATGGTCAGTATACTGCCTTATCTTCTGAGTATAGTCTTTCACTTTTGAAAAGTTCTCTTCATTAGGAAGTTGCCCCTTATATCAAACGTTAAATTATGTCTTTATCACTTCCTATGATTGGTCCTACTGTTGATTTCAGAGGTCAAGCATACAACTCTATTCTCAACAAGTTTTTAAATACTTGAAGGCAGCTATCACATTTCTCTTGTCAGGGAAAACCAGCCCCAGTTCCTTTAACCAATTTTCACGATTGGCATGACCTCAAGGTCCTTCAACATCTTAGTCACTCTCTTCTTGACACTCAGATTTGTCAATTTATTCCTAAAATATATCCAGAATCAAGCATAGTATTAAACATACATGTGTGTGGTCTAATTAAGACGTGATGTATCAATATCATTATTTCCTAAGTCCTGTGACCTGATTATCTTCATGTAAAGTAAGAAAGATCCTGATACTTTTCTTGGCTTACATATCAGACATATCATTGAATCTTATTGAGTTTGAAGTCCACTATAACCCACAGATCATTTTAAGCCAAAATGATGCTTTGCTATGCCAATCCCATCCTGCATCTGTGGAGCTGATTTTTTTAATTCAAGTTCCAGAGTTTACACATATTTCTATTCTGTTTCATGCTCTTCTATTAATTTGCTACTAGGCTCAGTATCCTTCTTCCCCAACTATCTTGTATTTAACTACTTTGTATATATGTTTGTATTTATTCACTCTATTTGTACTGCATTGATTTGTATATATACTTGTTTCCTCCACTGTATTGTTACTGTATTTTTGTTTATTGTTAATATATTTTTGCTTTTTAATGGGAAGATCTTTTCCATTTATTAATAGACCCATTGCACCTACTTGAGTCAATAGAAGTCTGAGTCACATGAGTCTGTGGTGGGAGGAGCTGGGTGAACAGGTAAAGCAGGAACAGTAGAGCAGAGCTGAGAGGAAGTTGGTCAGACCAGTTAGAACTGGAAAAGATGGATAAATCAGGCAGTTGGCTATGAGTGAGAGAAGGGCATTTTCCTTAGGTGAGCCTGTTTGATGGAAGCCCTGATAATGTGCATAGACTTTTTGGTTACTATCATGGATTTCTTTGTTACTGTGATGGATTTGTCTTTCTGGTGTCTGAACAAATGTTTTGGTTTTGTCTTCCATGTGGAGAGTCTGTTGTACTTGGTGATTCAGGACTGTGCTGGCATGTTCATAGCCACACTGTGAATATTGCATTGGCTCTTCATAGTGATTATTTCATTTTTCATAACTGTGTCCACGGCATCTAGTTCAGGGTCTGTTATATCGTAGGTGCATAATAAGTGTTTGTTTATTGATTGGTTGGTTGGTTTTGTTTCACTATTCTTTTTCTCTTTTGTTATTTGGTAGAAAAGCTAGCTTTCTTTGTAAGTATTATGAAAATATATTAGAAAATTAAGTTGATTAAAAATTAGAGATTAAAAATCATGTCATTTGAATTGCTCTGGTGTTGTTACTTATTGAAATAATTTTAAATTTGATCATGCTATTACTTTATATCAGTCATTAACGTATATGAACATGTATAAATGTATATGTAGGTATGTACAACATCCCCATACATTTATGCGTATATTGATCCACTTGAAACTTAAATTATTTGAATGAGTTTCTTTAGAGAAGATGCCTGATAAAATTCCAGCTCATGAAACATATTTTTTAAAAAAATAATGTTTTATTTTTCCAATTTACTTGTAAAAGTTTTTAAATATTCATCTTTATTAATTTATTTTAAACTTAGTTGTTAAAACAAGTACACAGTTGGAAAAGAAAAAAAAACACATTATAAATTTAAATACATAATAACAAAAGGAAAAAAGTATTGCCATGTGCACAGGATAATGTAAGAGAGAATTCAAAACATACAGTAATAAATTTCCATTTCAAGAAAGCTCTGTTCGGAGATGTCCATCTTTTCTTTGCTTCCCCGTAAGCTTTCTTTTGTTGATGTGCACTTTTTACTTTGTTCTTTATTCTTCCTTTTCTCCCTTCCCTCCCCAAAGAAGGCTGCAATTAAGTGCAGATTAATATAGGTGTATGCATGTGTTTATGTGTATGTGTATACACATATACACAAAAATATATGCATACATGTACACGTATAAATTCACATTACACACATGCATTTATTTAGATATCTGTAATCATACTCATATATACATAGACATATGCATTCATATGGATCTACATAAGACCCTACTATACTTTGTTCTCTGTTTCTCTGAGGGTAGATAACATCTTCTCTTATAAGTCCAAGCTTTTCCATATCTACTAACTCATTATTTTCTACACCATAACAATACGCCAATCTTATACAGTCTAGCTGTTTTAAATAGTGTAAAACAATATTAATATAGTTGACATATAATGTAATTTCCCTATTTTTCTCTTTTGATTAAATCTATTTTAGCTTTCTTCAAGATCATCATTGTTACCCCTCCTTTTTTTCCAATAAATTCTTCTGTTCTTTATTTTATGTAGGTGAGTATCTCTCATTTCCTATTCCTCCAGACTCCTCTGCTTTACTTCTACCTGCTACCTTTCCTTCCTATTACTTAATCTAACCCCCTCCGAAGAACCCTCCTTTGTTTTCCTATTCTCATTAATCTAAATACCCTTCTATACCACCTTATACTATTCCCTCACCCTCCTTTTTTATTTATAAATTTAGAAAATGTTTACTCCTTTCTAAATGAATATATTGTTCCCTCTTTAACCCAGATCTGATGTGAGTAGGGTTCCCTCTAAAAATCCCTTATCCTCTTCCCTCTCCTTTTCCCATTAGGTTTTTATTTCTTTCTGGTTGTAAAAGATTTTTATGCTCTTCTAGATATATACATATTATTCCCATTTAAAGTCATTCCCAGTAAGAGTAGGATTCCAGAACTACCAACTCTTCTCCCCTCACCCCAACTAATTCATCTGTATCAGTTCTTCCTTTCATACCTCACTTGTATGAAGTTTTTTATCTTTTCCTAAATGGTTACTTTTAAAATCACATAAAACTCAAGTATACCCCAAACTTTCTTTCAAACTACCCAATTTATATTTCCTCATATAAAAAGCAAAGTCTGTCCTTATTGAGTCTCTTGTAATTAGTCTTTGATGTATACCTCATATTTTTCTTAGATTTTGCATGTCAAATTTCCTATTGAGTTCAGTTTTTGGGGGTTTTTTTTGCAATGAAATCCAAGTATCTGGCAATTCATTAAATATCCATTTTATTTTTCATTCAGGATTATGCTTAACTTTGCTGCACATGGTATTTTCAGCTACAACCCCATACAGAGTGATATGTGTGGTCTTTTAATGTCACTGATGCTAGGGCTTATATTATTCTAATTGTGGCTCCACCATATTTTAATTGTTTTATTTTCTTGTTTCTCATAATATTTTCTCCTTCAGCTGGTTGTTGTGGAATTTGATTAAGATATTCCTATATGTTTTCCTTATAGGATCTCTTTCAGGTGGTATTCAGTGGATTTTTTTCTATTTCTACTTTCCCTTCCTGTTCTAACATTTCAGAGAAATTTTATTTAACTATTCTTGTATTATTGTATATTTTTGGATCTTAATTTTTAAGCAGTTTGATTATTCTTATGTTTTATCTTCTTAATCTGTTCTGCAGTTTAGTTTCTTATGAGCCGTTTCACATTCTCTTCTTTTTTTTTCATTCTTTATATTTTGTTTTCTTATTTCTTGTTGTCATAAATTTAAGTGTCTTCTCCTTGAACAGTTTTAATTTTGAAGGAATCAGTTTTTCCCTTAGGATTCTGGATCCTTTTTATTTCTCAGTTGGTTGACTTTCTTTTCATAATCTTCTTGTTTTTCTTGGAGTGTTTTTATTGTTTAAAGAGTTTTCCTCACCCTCTCTCATTTCATTTTTTTTTTTTACAGTTCTTGGCACATAGTAAATGTTTATTTTTAATTTATTTATTTAAGTTTTCAACATTTATTTCCACAAAATTTTGAGTTCCAAATTTTCTCATTTCTCCCCTTCCCCACCCCCAAATACCTAGCATTCTAATTACCTCTATCACCAATCTGCCCTCCTTTCTAACATTTCTCCCTTCCCTTATCCCCATTTTCTCTTTTGTCCTGTAGGACAAGATACATTTCTATACCCCATTTCCTGTATTTCTTATTTTCTAGTTGTATGCAAGAACAATACTCAACAATTGTTCCTAAAACTTTGAATTCCAACTTTTCTTCCTTCTATTCTCCACACCCATCCCCATTGGGAAGGCAAGCAATTCAATATAGGCCATATATGTGTAGTTTTGTAAATGACTTCCATAATAGTTGTGTTGTATAAGACTAACTATATTTCCCTCCATTCTATCCTGCCCCCCTTTCTTGTGTTCTCTCTTTTGATCTTGTCCCTCCCCAAGAGTATTGACTTCTAATTTCTCCCTCCTCCCATTGCCCCCCCTTCCATCATCCTCCCCCTCCCTGCTTATCCTCTTCTCTCCCATCTTCCTGTATTGTAAGATAGGTTTTCATACCAAAATGAGTGTATCTTATTCCTTCCTTTCGTCAAATATGATGAGAGTAAGCTTCATGTTTTCTTTCTCACCTCCCCCCTTTTTCCCTCCACTGAAAAGTCTTTTATTTGCCTCTTTTATGAGATAATTTGTCCCATTCCATTTCTCCCTTTCTCCTCCCAATATATTTCTCTCTTACCCCTTAATTTCATTTTTTTAGATAAGATCCCATCCTATTCAACTCAACCTGTGCTCTCTGTCTCTCTGTCTCTCTCTCTCTGTTTCTGTGTGTATGTGTGTTTGTGTGTGTATAATCCTACCAACTACCCAGAAACTGAAAAAAGTTTCAAGAATTACAAATATTGTCTTTCCATGTAGGAATGTAAACAGTTCAACTTTTGTAAGTTCCTTACGATTTCTCTTTCCTGTTTACCTTTTCATTCTTCTCTTAGTTCTTGTGTTTGAAAGTCAAATTTTCTTGTCAACTCTGATCTTTCATCAAGAATACTTGAAAAATCCTCTATTTCATTGAAAGACCATATTTTCCCCTGAAGTATTATACTCAGTTCTGCTGGGTAGGTGATTCTTGGTTTTAGTTCTAGTTCCTTTGACTTCTGGAATATCCTATTTCACACCCTTTGATCCCTTATTGTAGAAGCTGCTAGATTTTGTGTTATCCTGATTGTATTTTCACAATACAGGAACTGTTTCTTTCCAGCTGCTTGCGATATTTTCTCGTTGACCTGGAAATTCTGAAATTTGGCTACAGTGTACCTAGGAGTTTCTCTTTTTTGGATCTCTTTCAGAAGGTGATCGGGGGATTCTTTCAATATTTATTTCACCTCCTGGTTCTAGAATATCAGGGCAGTTTTCCTTGATAATTTCATGAAAGATGATGTCTAAGCTCTTTTTTTGATCATGGCTTTCAGGTAGTCCCATAATTTTTAAATTGTCTGTCCTGGATCCATTTTCCAGGTCAGTTGTTTTTCCAATGAGATATTCACATTCTCTTCCATTTTTTCATT
>CM053773.1:143883817-144027091 GCA_028658325.1 Potorous gilbertii
CTTTTGCCAATTGAGTTAGCCTATTTTTCAAGGTGTTATTTTCTTCAGCATTTTTTTTTGGGGGGGGGGTCTCCTTTAGCAAGCTGTTGACCTGCTTTTCACAATTTTCTTACATCTCTCTCATTTTTCTTCCCAATTTTTCCTCCACCTCTCTTACTTGATTTTCAAAATCCCTTTTGAACTCTTCCATGGCCTGAGACCATTGAATATTTATTTTGGATGTTTGGGATTCAGAAGCCTTGACTCCTATGTCTTTCCCTGATGGTAAGCATTTTTCTTCCTCATCTGAAAGGATGGGAGAAGATATCTGCTCACCAAGCAAGTAACCTTCTATAATCTTATTTTTCCTCCCTTTTTCGGGCATTTTCCCAACCAGTTATTTGAGTTTTGGGTCCTTTGTCAAGAGTAGGGTATACTCTGGGGGTCTGTAAGATCTCAGTTCCTCCAAAGTGGTACAATCAAATGTGTACACTGGTCTGGGAGCAAGCAGAAATTTTTCTGCCCAGAATCTGAGTAATAGAGTTTCTTCTTTACAACCACCTCGCCTCCAGTTCCTCCAAGTCAGCAATGGGGGCTGAGATTCAGATAAACTGCAGGGGCAGGGCAGAAATTCAGTGTGAGATAAAGATCGGCTGCTCCAATCTCCCAGGAGTATTAGGTGAGGGCAGTGCTTCTACACAGGACTGAGGTAAGAATCAGCTGCTCAGTGCCCCCAGGGGTTTTATGATCCAACAATGTATGCAGGCTGCTCTATGGGTTGCTGTGGGAGCTGCTCCTGCCCACCACATGCAGATGCAGCTTTTGTTGCCACTGCCTGAGGCCAGAGCTGTGGGAAGGCCTTTCTCCCTTCTTGGCCAGCTGAAAAAAGCCTGTCACTGACCTTTGACAACTGTGGGTTGAAGGATCTGTGAACTGCTGCTACTGCAACTGGGGATTCTGTCCCCGAGGTCTGCTCTAGTTCTCCTCCTAGAGCCCCACTGGGTGGCCAAGGCTGGGCTAGGCTCTGCTCCAAGTCTGGTGTGACAGATGCTTCCCATCATCCTTTCAGGTCACCCTTGGCTGGAAATCTCCTCCACTCTGTTGTTCTGTAGCTTCTGCTGGTCCAGAATGTGTTGAAAGTCTTTCTTTACAGGTATTTTATGGGCTGTGGGGGAAGAGCTAGTTAGTATATGTGTGTCTTTCTACTCTGCCATCTTGGCTCTGCCCCCTTCATTTCATTTTTAAAGTCTTTTTTTAAAGTTCTTCTTTGAATTCTTTTTGGACAGGTGGTCATTTGACTCTACTCTTTGGGGTCAAAGAGGCTTTTTTGTTTTAGTATTCTCCTCTGAAGATGAACCCCAGACTTCTCTGTTTCCATAGTAACTTTTGTCGTTGGGTTCTTTCTCCTTTGCCTGCTCTTTTTTTTTTTTGGTGGCAGCTCGTTATCATAATTACCTCTAAACCTAGGTTGTAGCAGATGGTGTCCCTGGCCTCAGGTTCTCATTCAGTTCTCCCCTTCTGCCCTAAATTGGAACCAAGAACTCTGTCCTTTAAATGCCCACAGTCAGCAGCTTCCCCGGTCCATTGCTTCTGCACTTACCTGTGGTGCCCTGGTTCCTTCTCACCAGGGCCAAATCTTAGCAGTAGCACACTGGGTTAACTTCACCCAATCTTCCTCCACTCGGAGGCCTGCCTCCTCACTCTGTCCAGTGTGGTTGACTTTGAGACTACCTCCCAACCTAGCCAAACCCAGGGCTGGTCCCTTGCTGTTTCAGGGGAACTAGTCTGGGACTGTTTACATTTCACAGGGACCCAACCTTGGTCCTGGGATTTTTCTTCAAATCTTCTCCCAGTTGTCCTAGGAGGACCACTGTTCTACCCTAATTCTTTTTTTATTTTTACACTCTATGTGTGCCCTGAGTTCCTATTTTGTCTTGTGGAGGAAATCTGGAGAAGTTGGAATTTACTAACCTACTCTCTCATCTTCTCTCTCAACATTCAATTTTTTAAAACTTTGAGTTCCAAATTCTGTCCCCCAATCAATTTGATATCAGTTTTACATATACAGTCATATAAAACATTTCCATATTAGTGATATGGTGAAAGAAAACATAGAACAAAAAAATCAAAAAATGAAGTGAAAAATAGTGTGCTTCAATTTGCATTCAGACCTCGTCAGTTTTTCTCTAGAGGTGGGTAACATTTTTCACTGTAAGTCCTTTGGAATTGTATTACATATACGTATTGTTGAAAATAGCTAAGGTATTCACAGCTAATCATTGTACAATTTTGATGTTACTATGTACAAATGAAATTTCTTTCTAAGAATATTTCTCTGCAGAAAGTTAAGGCTACTTTGTCTTTCGAGGACTATTTGAAAAGGACCTGAATGAAAAGAAGGAACTAAATTTATTAGCACCATGCCTCCATGGCTCAGAGATCTTATTACCAGCAAGCAATAAATAGGGAAGAAAAAAATAGCAAACATTAATTATTTCAAAATGGAATTGGATGCTTTTTAGGGAATGAGTTCCCCAATATTAGAGATATTCAAGCAGAGGGTAGTTGTCAGGGGTTTTGTAAATATAGGTTGAACTATCAAATCAGATAATGCATATAAAACTTCTGATAAACTTTCTTTTAAAAAATTACCCTATCTTGCCCAAGCTGAAAGTGTAATAGTTCCTCATTGACCCAAATCTATTGACCTAGAAATTTTAACCTGTTCTATTTTTCTGACTTGATTCTGAAGGACTGCTTTGCTTTCTTTTCAAAAGCCCAGTGGCCCTCCACTGGTGGCTGAAAGACGTTCACTATCTTGGTAGCGGGCTTAGTTCAGAAACTTCTTGAGCTTTAACTATTGCAGCTAAACTCCAAAACTCAAGGGATCTATCTGCCTCAGTTTCCATAGCAGCAGGGACTAGAAGCATGTCCTACCATGCCAAGCTTTTTGCAAACTTTAATGTGAGTTATTTTTAAATAACCCCTGAAGTCCCTTCCTGAGCTGAGTCTATTACAGTTTTATAGCCATAAATTATTAATTAGGCTACTTGATCCCATTTTATACCTTTGTTTTTGTAACTATTTTGTAGTTTGCAAATATTGCATTTAAACAAGTACAGTTTTTCTATTTGGAGCATTGAAAAATAAATTCAGAATAATTAATAAAATAAATAAGATTTATTATTTTTTATTTAATTTTTTTTAAATTAAATTAAATTAAATATTTAATATTTAATATTTTTTGAAGAAAAAATTCATCTTTAAGACATTAGTACATTTCTAGTTATTATTTCGAGGTTATTTACTACATATGGAATTGCAATAATTATTGCTCTTTTCCCAACTATTTGTCTTTCCTTTTAATCAGAAAGTAACAAGTCACTGTTAACGCTAATATAACTGCAGTCAGGCCATCACTCTCCTCCCTTATCACTTGAATTTGGGATTCTGCCATAGGATTCTAGAATCTGATAGATGATCTTCTTATCTTGAAGGTGAACCAGGACTTGTTCATTTTCCCCTCCAACCCTCTGTTTCCTTTTATATGTTTTCTTTCTCTATTACGTTGTAAACTCTTTATGGGGCAGCTAAGTGGTGCAATGGATAAAACACCCATGCAGGAGGCAAGAGGACCTGAGTTCGAATATCACCTCAGACACTTGACACTCACTAGCTGTGTGACCTTGGGCAAGTCACTTAACCCCAATGGCCTCATCTTGGGTCATCTTCAGTCATCCTGATGAGTATCTGGTCACTGGCTCTGGGAGGAGAAGTGAGGGTGGTGACCTGCACAGCCCTTCCTCACTCAGAAACAAAGTCAAGAGCAAGTCAAGTCACTATTTCTCTGATGGCTTGGTCTTCTTTGGCAACGAAGAATGAACACACACACAAACTCCTTATGGACGGGAATAATTGTGCTGGTTTTTATTTGTGTCCCTAAGTCCTGGTACAGATTGAACACAGTAAATATTTGATCGGTGTATCTATTATCTATCTATCTATCGCTATCTTCCTGAGAAAGTATAAAAACCATTCTTTTAGAAATGATTCACATACTATATTTTTTGCATATCTGACTAAAGATTACATCTGTAAAATACTGATAAGAAATCTTATATTTTCTCACTATGGTGTTATGCTAATTACTTAAAATACATTGACTAGCAAGAAGTTATTTAGCTCAATTCATCCTTGCATTGGTGGGATGACAAGCAATAAAATTCCCAGAGGGATGCCCTTGATGGAAGTAATTACGGTTTTCCAGTTCTTGATTCTTTCCTCAGTAGACTTAGGAAAAACAATTCAGTCTGAAGTTGTCACAGATCATATAGTTCATTTCAGGAAGCTGTGATGGGGCAGAGCTGGATGGAGAGTATGTGATGACAAATTCTCCCACAGCACCTCACCTGTCTGTTGAGATGACCTGGAATCCTTCTTTAGGTATCTAGTGCATAAAAAAAAAGGGTTCTGTCAGCTGATCTTCAATGGCAATCACACAGTTCTTTGGGCCACAAATTGTATTGCCTCAGAGAACCTAGGAAGGAAAAGGAGATAATGCTCTTCTCCTCCATGACTCAGGAAGGTACTTTGTTTGACACTGCCAAGGTGGAAGATGAGAATAGAACTTACTCTTATCAATGGCTTTGGGCAACAAAAAAAGATCTAGAGATAAAGATTCAACTCCCCAGCCCTTTTTGAATTGTTTTGGTCTTCTAAATCAGGAAGGAAATCAAACTCACTGAACAAGTTCTCCCACCCAAAATAGATCTTTTTCAAATCTAGCTGGGTCAGAGCACAATAAGATCTTCCTTACGTTTCAGCAGTAATACTCTGGTTTCCAAACAAGAAAACAGAGGGCATCTATTTGGGGGTAACAGTGAAGGACAGTAAAAATTAAACAAGAAAAAAACATTTGCTTAATAATTCAAGTACAAGTTAAAGTATCTTCTCAATCATAAACATATGCTTTCTTGAGCCACTTGATTTTTTTTATTTTTTGTAAAACCTTCCAAATCTTCCAACTCCCTTTCATTACTTGTTCAGTTTGAAATTTAGCCAGGATAATACTGTTCATGTCTATATCATTTTCACAGATATTCACTAAATGAGAGTGCATAGGTTGCAGTTAGCCTTGAAAACTCTGATAATTGGAGGTGATCCACTATGCCTGGAATGTACAATGACCTCACCTTGGCCTTTTGTCATTCTAGCTTCTTTCAAAGTACAGCTCAGATGCCATAGACTTTTCTTGGTGTCCCTCAGTTTTGAGTGTTGTTTTTTTTTTCCCTTTTGAACTTTCATCCTTTTGAATATTTTTGAAATCTACTTGTTACTATACATGGTGGTAAGGTTCTTATGAATTATTTCCCTTTTGTCTTTGTGGCTCTGCTCAAAAAATATTATTGATTAAGAAAAACAAGAAAGAGAATAATTGTTGATTGACATCACATTTTCACCCATTTTGTCAAACACTTCAAAACTAATTAATGAGATAATATCCTAAGTAATTATTGAGTTATCTTATTAAAAGTATGTTCATTTATTCACGCAAATGCCCAAGACACAAGCTTATGAGGTATTGAGGATGTTACACCAGACTTGAAAACAAGAGCGTCACTGTGTCTATGCAACGAAAACATCCTGAAGAAAATTGCAACACTTAGGGAACTGCCAGTAAGTTTGGTTTCCTTTGCATTTAAATACATATTTGAAATCATATGATATTGTTCTCATGTAGTTTAACCCCCTCTCTCCTTATTGTTGATGAATGTATTTTCCCTTCCTTTTCCCTCTTGTCTTCTATAGATCTTTCCCTTTGTTATTTTGTATTTCTTTTGATCACCTATGTCCATTGGTTGGGCAGAGCAGAGTGATGGTGCTGAACGCTGCTTATTTCTGAATTCCCAGAAAAATAGGAGGGGGAGTAATCAGTCAGTGCTATGATCTCAAATGTATTTCTGCTCTCTATGAGTGATTTCATAAGGAGTGAATTAAGCCCTTTGAAATAGCCCTCTTTATAAATGTAAATACACTGATGGTAATGATGATGATATTAATTACATATTTTAGGCAGACAACACGTGGATCCACTACTTTCTGAATGCTCCCAAGAAGCTTCTGATGGAAACAGGAAAGTCCCTACCTCCCACTCAGTAATACCATAAGTCCCAATAGAATTGTACTCAGAGTTGATTTTATCTTCAGTCATGTCTGCATACCAAGTTACTGAGCAGATGCTAAGGACTATTAGTAGACAGAAATGTAAAGCAGAAAATATCTTCCTCCATTTTTGAAAATGGTTCTAAAACAGGGGTTCTTAACCTGGGAAGTGAACCTTTTTTAAATTGATAAATATTTCAACTTAGTTGGATTCTTTTGTAACCCAATGCATTTACTTTATGCCTTTGAAGATATTATTCTTACAATGCATTTATATACTTTATCACACTGCCAAAAGGATCCAAGATACAAAAAAATGTAAAGAACCCCTACAGTTGAGCCTATTTTTTTAAAAAAATTATGCATGTATGTACACATACACATATGCATATATGTATGTGTGTATGCTAATGAATTATTTGGGGAAAAAGAGAAGAGAATAAAAATAATCTTTATCCCCATCCCTAAATTCCAAAGTTCTTCAAAATTAACTCTGTTCTGTTGCTATCAGGGATGAAGGACATTAAACTATTGAATGAAACAGTCATGGGGAGCAATACATCAATTTCAGTGCAAAACTGAATTGATTCCAAGTTTGTATCAATCAGAGGAGGAAGGAAATAAATGCTTGGGGAAACAGATTTATATGAATCTTCTCATATATTCAAAGTATGAATCATCTTTGGGTTGGAAATATTTGATTCATTCAAATTTAAATATTTATATAAGGGCCTTCTCTATGCAAGGATCTGGGCTAGACTTGGGGTAAATTGAAATAAGTCATAGCTCCTGCCTTCAGGGAGCTTAACATCTCCTAAGAAGACTAAGTTGGTTGGCTGTTGTCCTTCATTCTTGAAGAGGACCAAAATGACATCACCATGAGAAACTCAAGTTTTATTGCATTGGTCTGTGGCTGATCAGACCAATACAAGCTCAGAATGCTCTTCCATAGATTGGGCACAGATAGTCTGTGTGAATATTTGGGGTGGATATTCCAAATTTACACATCCTATGTTTGTGCTGTCTCAATTCTGCTTTGCTCATAGAGCACAGCACCCTTTCTAATGTGGGCACGCCAGGCTAAGTGGTCCTGTGCCAGTGTCTCCCATGTCACACAATCAAATCCAAAGCTCTTGAGAGAGACCTTGACAGTGTCCTTGTATCAGTACTTCTGACCACCATGTGATCACCTGGCCCATGTGAGTTTTCCATAAAATAGTCTTTTTGACCAGTGTACATTTTGCATTTGAACAATATGGCCAGCTCATCGGAGTTGTGCTTTCTGAAGCATAGTTTGAATGCTTGGAAGTTTAGTTCGAGTAAGGACCTCCGTGTCTAGTACCTTATCCTACTGGGGGATCTTCAGAATCTTCCTAAGACAGTTCAAATGGAAATGATTCAGTTTCCTGGCATGGCACTGGTAAACTGTCCATGTTTCACACAAAAATGAGGTGAACACAACAGCTCTGTAGACCTTCAGTTTGTTAGTCAAATGCCTCTTCTCTCCCATACTTTTCTATTCGGAGCCTCCCAAACACTGAGTTAGCTTTGGCAATGTATGCTTCAACCTCACTGTCAATGTGTACATCCCTAGAAAATACACTACCAAGGTAAGTGAACTTATCCACAGCATTCAAATCTTCTCCATTTGTTGTAACCAATGGTTCCATGTATTGATGGTGGCTGATGGAGCACCTGTGTTTTCTTGGTATTAATTATTAGGCCAAAATTAGCGCAAGCAGCAGAGAATTGATGCATACTTTGTTGCATCTTAGCTTTAGAGGCTGTATTGAGTGCACAATCACCTGCAAACAGAAAATCATGCATCAACACTCCCTCCACTTTGGTCTTGGCTTGTCACCTTTTCAAATTGAAGAACTTACCATCAGAATGGTAGTTGACCTTGATGCCATATTCATCTTCATTGAAAGCTATTGACAATGTGGCTGAAAACATCATGCAAAAAAGTGTGGAAGCAAGTACATAGCCCTGTTTCACTCCATTGGTGACTGAGAAGGCATGAGAGCATTGTCCACTATCCAGAACTCGGGCAAGCATGCCATCCTGAAATTGATGCACAATACTGATGAACAACTCTGGGCAACCAAACTTTGACATAATTTTCCATAAGCCCTCATGACTAACAGTGTCAAAGCCCTTGGTCAGATCTACAAATGTTGCATACAGACCTCTGTTGTACTCCTGGTGTTTCTCTTGGAATTGCCGAGCAGCAAACACCATATTGACTGTTCCTTGGCCCTTTCTGAAACCACACTGACTCTCAGGTATATGACCATCTTCCAGGTGAAGGATCAGCCTATTAAGAAGGACTGTAACAAGAATCTTGTCAGCAAAGACTAAGACAAAGACCCCTCTGTGATTGTCGCAGGACAATCTATTTCCTTTACCTTAGTAGGTATGTATATAAGCAATCATTAAAAAAAAGGACAGAATTTAATAGCAGCAAAAGATGTGCAAACAAAAGTCAATGGATCTTCAATGGAAAAGTTTGAGAGAAATGATTTTCAATTGGATGGTTCAGGGAAGGCTTCATTAAAGAAGTGACACAGGAAGGAAGGGATTCCATTCTGTACAGAGATAGAGGTTCATGAATAAATATCTGAATGCAAGAATGCTCCATCATTTGGGGAAAAGTAAGTAGTCCAATTTGGATGGAACTTAGGACTTATGAAAGGGGTAGCATTAGATGGAATTAGAAAGGTAGGTTGAAATCTGAATACGGAGACATGTGCTTTATTCAGAAGGCAAGTTTTTGATGAGTGGGACAATCCGATGTCTATGGGACAGATAAATTGTACAAGTGAGTAACTAGAGGAATGATATCACAAAATCATAGATCTAAACCTGAAAGAGATATTAGAGATTATAACTAGAGCTTATATAATGCTTTAAGGTTTAGACAGTACTTTACATGAGCTACCTTATTGGAGCCTTACAGTTACCCTATAAGGTAAGTGCTATTGGCAGAAGAACATATGTCAAGGTGTTAATGGATATTAGAAACAGTAGATGACCACCTTTTAAAACTGTCTTGTACGTCACTGTTTTTATATGAATTAAGTTACACAGGGATATCTTCATTTTTATTATATTTTATTATTGTCTGCATTTTACAGACGGGGAAATTGAGGTTGATGAAGTTGAAGTACTCTTTTCAGGGTCACACTGCTAATAAGTGACTGAGGCAGTATTGAAATCAGATTTTCCTGACTCCAAGTCTAGTGCTGTCTCCACTGTCTAATCTGGTTGCCTTTGGATTGAACAATAGGATTTGAAACCTAGAAATCATCTAGTCCAATTCCCTTATCTTACAGATAAGAAAAATGAGACCCATAGATTTAATATCAAGTCCATAAATATTTGAAATTTTCATGGTCATACAACCAATATATCTCAGAAATCACAATTCATACTTCTGGCTGCTTATTCCTTCCACTACTAAACAGAAGTTTGTCTAAGTGGGAGGATATGAAGGGCTAAATTAGTGGTTAAAATGGGAATGGAGGACACAGGTTGGCAGAAGTCAATAAAAACATCCAAATGATGCAAAAAAAATCTATTCTCTAATTTTAGAGACTTTATAAAAAAAATGACAACCAAAGAAAGTGTTTGACCTATATTTAATGACATAGAGAGGTCATGAAACAAAGTCAGA
Source organism: Potorous gilbertii (assembly GCA_028658325.1). Classification (NCBI taxonomy): domain Eukaryota; kingdom Metazoa; phylum Chordata; class Mammalia; order Diprotodontia; family Potoroidae; genus Potorous; species Potorous gilbertii. The sequence goes on from CM053773.1 coordinate 143,893,635, forward strand.
ATTCTTTGCTTCTCTAGCATTGTAATCAACGCTGGACAAGTAGTGATTTGTTAGGATGAGAATATTATGTATATGGTCTGCCTCCAATATAATCTAAACTTCTAAAGCATATAGTATGCCTTTTTGCCTCTATCGAAAACTCTCTAAAGTAGTAAACAAAGAGCCCATTGTCAACTAAGCCAACTTTCTATGTTAATGGTGAACTATAACACTATTTTAAAAATACGTATAACATGCTGGAGAGAGTTCAGAGAACATGAAGAAGAAGGGTTTGACTTATTGTATAAGGAAAGATTAAAAGTATGTAGAACTTGGCTCTTCAGTGACTAAGTGGGAACATGGTAACTGCCTGCAAATCTCTGAAGGGTGTGAACACAAAGGAGGGAGGAGTGTTAAGTAGCCCTGGACAAAGAAAGGACTAGAAAAAATGAAGAAAATGTAGATTGTAATGACCCTCCAAAGCTTTATGGCAATTTGGAGAATTTTTTACACAATTTTGTTGTAGCACTTTGACAGGAATTCACAGTCAAAAGAACTTATATAACTATGTGTGCAAATGTGTGTTTTTACATATAGTGGGTGGAAGTGTAGTGGATGGTGTAAATTAAAGCTAAACTTAACACACAGAGAAAATCAATATAAACCATTTTTCATCTACATCTAATTAGTGATAATTATGTCACATTAATGGCATAATAAATATACAGTTGCATAAATTCTTAGAATTTGGAGAAAAAGATCAGGGATAGTTTTTAGTAATTAAAAAGAAAGCCAAATAATGTTTCTGAAAGCAAAATCAGTGGATGAGCAGATGAATAAAGCCAGACTTACAAAGGAATGCCAAAAAAAATGATTTAAACTCTTAAAGTTAGACTAAAACAAATCACTTGAGAAAAGCAAACTCAAAAAGGTAAATTCTTCTAAAGAGGCAAGGCATACATAAAAAATAATTTGAGATGTGCTATATTGTTACCCCTTACCTACCCTTCAAGGTTTCAGACTGGAGGCCAAAGGAAGTGGTGCTAGGAAAATGTCTGGAGTGGGAAAGGAGGGGAACTACATTAGCTTTTCAACATGAGCCTTAGGGATCTGTCAATTCCTTTTTAATTAACATCTCACTCTTTATCACTGATAATTCCCTAGGAAATACTGAGTTTTTCTCATATAATCCAATTTAACAAATATCTACTAAAATCGCTTAGTTGCCATATAATGAGATGGGCTTTCATTTTTTAGTACAATGGAGGTTATATGTATGAAAAAAGCATTTATACTTAAAACTTTGCAAAACAGTTTATATGAATTGATTATATGGATTAATAAAAACTACGATATTTTAGCAAAAGTACAGTGGAAACAATGCTGGATTTGAAGTTGAAGGACATGGTTTTGCATTTTGGAGTTGCATTATCTCCCTTTGAGTAACTTAAATTTCCTAGACCTCAGTTTCTTCACCTGAAAAAAAAGAGGACTAGGTGATCTCTGTGGCCCCTTTGAGCCCTCATCAATAATCTAATGACTATCAAAACTATCTAGTCTCATGTTTTATGGAAATTCCTAATTAAAAAAGTACAAGTGAGCTGATTGTCCAATTTTGAAACACAAAATGCAAAGAATAAAACATTCTATGACTCACAGGTCCAGAGAGGTGTGGTGACATTCATCAATCAAATTTAGTTCCTTAACTTCTTGGCCATCCATTTATACCCAATAGAAAAATGCAAATTTTTACTTTAATAGCTAAAAATAACTTGCCTTTATATAGTGCTTAAAAATTTACAAAACAGTTCTATAAGTATCTCACTTTATCCTCACAACAACTTTCTGAGGTAGGTGCTATTTTACAGATGAGGAAGTGAAGGCAGACAGAAATTTAGTGACATGACCAGGGTCATACTGTTGGAAAATATCTGAGGTTAATTTTAAACTTGTCTTCTAGATTCCAAGTCCAGTTCACCATCCCCATTACCACTTACCTTACTAGAGAAGCTATAAAAATCCACACAAGATGTTTTCTTAGCATCATAGAATATTTCTTACTTTCACTTTGTGTTACAAGATTTGACAGTCACTTTACTTGTGCCTTTGTCACTGTGAACTTCTCTAACTGAAACACTCTGTCTGGGTACAGATTCAAATCCTTCCTTGGAAAGGCTTAAGTTTAGCTTGCAAAGAATAAATAACATTGGGTATAATTACTTTTAGCCTTAAGAGGTTGGCATGTCATCTGCTGTAAAACTTATCCTGATGAATGCAAACCACACCTACAGACTAGATGACTTTAAGAAAAGCACTCCCTTCCAGCAGTGTTTGATAATCACTCAAAATTAATGATGAGAAAATAGTGGCAGTTTTGATGTCAGTAAATGAGGGAAATTTATCTACTTTTGCGTGGAAATTAGAGTTAAAAATGAAAATTTCAGTCTGCCTGAAAAGAACCATGACATTTGAAAGACAGGGAATATACTATTCCCACATCTAATCACAATAGCTAAGACACAAATCCATAACAAAATCATGATAGAAGAATCCCCAAAATACATTCAGATCATTGTGAACAGTCAGACCATCTCAGTCTGGGGAATCTATAGAAAGGTCTAATAACTTTTCGTACAGCAAATATTTCTAAACTAAGAAAAATGGGCCAACTTTCTTTTCTGTGGAAAAGAAACCTCTTTTTGAGGAACAGAAACTCTGACTATAGCTCATACCTAATCAATCAAAGAACATTTATTAATTGCCTACTATGTGCCAGGCACTCAGTGTCATAGCAGTTTTCCTTGCATGTATTTACACTTGTTCTATCCTAAGCTTTGTCCATATGTTGCTATGTGTCTTTGTCATTTATTCTTGTTTGTTTTTCAGTGGGGTACAAACTGTTTGAAATAATGCCTCACCCCATTAAGTACTGGAAATTCCCATTTCATCACACGATTTCTATATTTCTCTGTTTTGCACGTGTGCAGTTCTATAGTTATTGTTGTCTTGGTAAACCTTGGAGTATTTAGTGTGGACAAATACCTGCCACCCAAAACAAAACAAGGTGAGTGTTTTCCTTGAAATGTACTTCTTACTTTAATAAGCATCTGCTTGCCTACTAACAGAATACAAAGACAGCTGGCTTCTAAGAACAAAGCAGCTTCACAAAGACATAAACTCAACCAGATAAGAAAAGTATGAGGGACTTCTCAGATTTTTCAAGTAGTTCAGTAGTCTGCCTACCTGCAGTGCAATTCCAGTCTCATGCTAGTACAGCAGGAGATGAGATAACATTGAAGCTCAGTATCCTTACAATACTGAAAGATCTCATTACAAGTTACAGCCCAAATCTTGTTCCAAAATGACATTTCCAACACATGATTTCTCTCTAGTTTTCTTGACAACAGCCATTAGCTGATTCAGTTTGCCTCAACCTGTAAGAAGGTGGAGGCAGGCATCATCATGTCTTTGGCATCAAGTACAGAAAGAACAAAAAATTAAAGTACTTAATTTTAAAAAACAAATTTCCTTAAAGATTTTTAAAGGCCTTATTTGGGAGACTTTAACTTTCATGTGTCCTTGTATATATTCATTTTGTTTAGGAGACTAAAGAAAAAAGAGTTTATTCTGAGAGGGGGTGTCTTTCTTCAGGGTACACATGGCAGTGGACCGCTCTTTTTTGTATTATATGAGGGAGTGTAAATTATTTATACTAAATCCTTTTTTATGTTTTTGGTCTTTCAAGTATCCTCTGGTGCTGATGACAAAGGAAAAAAAAGAAAACAGAAAGAAAGAAGAGAAGAAAAGTGAGAGAAAGGAAGGAAGAAAGGAAGAATGAAAGAAAAGGAAGGAAGGAGGGAAGGAAGGAAAGAATGAAGTTCTTACTAGGGAGAAAGTTAAATGCTGGAGATACAAACAGAAAGGTGAGACTGTCTCTGATCTCAAGGGGCTCACATCCTAACTGGGTGTATGTGTGTGGGACGATGGAATAATACAATTGAACATTGCATCAGCAAGTCAGGAAAGGTCCCACGGTTCTTAGGATGTAATGAAAAAAATAGATGGTCCTAGCTTTTTAAAAGAATTACTTCAATTGATAAAGTCACATCAGATTCTGATGTTGAACCATTTGATAGTGTCAAGGACTTCAATGGCGAGAGCTTTCTTTGCTTGGTCTTAGAACCACTTGCCATGCTGCATCTCCACCAGGGTTGCTTTGTTAGGAATGAATTTAAATTTCTCTTGTCCTTGCCTGTTCTAATTTAAATAATACTCTGGAGATGACAATAAGACTTTTGAATGCAAGAATTATCTTTGCATACATAGTCAGTGATGAACACACTGCCTTATACTATCATAGGTATTCAACATATGCTTGTTGAATTGAATTTGGTTCATAGGAAAGTGCACAGATAATTCTCATGAAATGCTTTCACAAGTTGAGAAAAAAATTCCAGCAACTCTTGGCTATAAAGATGTTATAAAAACATTATTTTTACTTCAAGAAAAGAAATTATCCAAGTACCTGTTTTGATGCTTGTGCCTCCCATCTATCATTTCATGTAAAATAAAGTATTTTTTTTAAACCTTGTTATAAAAACCTTCCAGGGGATGCTCTCTTTCTGTCATAGAATGTTTTCTTACTTTCATTTTAACACACACAAAAACATTTATAGCACAGCTAAACCACCTACATCTTTGCAGTATATAGTATTAATTATTTAGATCTCAGTACCTATCCTGCTCATATAGAACTCAAGACTCTATAGGAGTCTGAGTTTCTTTGTAACTAATAGGACTCTCTTGCAGAATTAATCAGAAAAGTTTGGAGTTGTTGAGGTGGGTCCCATATGGCAAGGATAAAAGATACTTTGGTGTTGTGTCCTGTCCAACAGAAAGCCTCAGCCTTGCTATGTTTCAGTATTCCAAGGACCTTTCATCTCTGTGGTGGTGGCTTCTTCCACCAATGGAGATCAGAAATAATCTATTACTTCATATATGGAACTGAAGAGGTGCTCTCTTAAAAAAAAAAATACAGTCATCACCTTTTGGCCAGCCTGGTGATGAATCTCTCTGATTTACTCAGACTGCTCATGCTATATACATCATCAGGCTGACTCAAAGCCTTTCTTGCCAGAGCTTGTGTTTTGGCCTTTGATCACCTCAGGTTATGTTGATACCACCAAGAAACATCAGGATATATTTTCAGTTGAGAACAATGTATTTCCCAAGAAAAAAATGAGTTTTTAAATGGTTTGTTGTTTTTTAAATGTCAAAGTAATTTTCCTTTCTCCTAAAGAATCCTCCTTTGCAAAATAGAAATATCAGCCATGTATGCTGGTATATTGCTTCTAGATATTACTGTATCCATAGCGAACCACCAAGAGGAAGGAAATATGTTTCATCATCATTCTTCTGTAATCAAGATTTGTCATTAAAGTGTAAAGATGACTAGTATGTATATAATTCCCTTACTTTTGCTTTTTTCACTTCATGTTAATTCACAGATTTCTGAAATTTCTTTGTATTCCTCATGCGTAACATTTTCTAAGTTGAAATGTTATTTCATAATATTTATTGTCTACATCCCCCAGTCAATGACTATCCAATTCTAGTTTTTTGTTAGCACAAAAAATGCTAAAATTAAATTTCAGTATGTATTGGAATTTTTCCTTTGTCTTTAACCTTGTTGGGATTATACATATATGTTAGTGATAATGTTGGGTTTAAGGCTTAAAATATTTCAGTAATTTTTAAAAAATATTTCCAAATTATTTTCCAGGCTTCTTAACTGATTCAGTTCACAATGTCCCAACCATGTTTTGGTGTGCCAATTTATATAGGAAACTTTGTATACCTACTATGAATGAAGAATGTCAAAGAGTAGATTATTAAAAAGACCAAGATAATTAAATTTTCACATCAAATGGCTATTTATTTCTCTCATGCCTCCTGACCTCTGGTCTCTCAGCTGTTTCTTATTTTCCCTATCCACTATCTTTTATGGCTGCTTTCACTCAGCCAGGATGTTATTTTCGGATGTCTCAGTATATGCTCTTTCCTTCTTTATAGATGTCCCCGTCCTCTTCCAATTCTGCCTTTAGCATCTACTTTCTGGTAGATAGTAGATACGTGCTCTCAAGCTGCCAGAGTGTATCACAAAGTTGTCACATTTTTTTCCACTAAAAAAATAGTGTTGCATCACCTCCATTGGACCTTTAGCAACTCCTCTGTAATAATCCTTTTATCTCGAGTGTGCATTGACTACATTCTTCATTCTCTACAGTTTCTATTAAAAGTCTTTTCTCCTCTCTTAAATTCCCCAGCCCCACCTTTAATCCCCAACCTTCAGGAGAAAATGTCTCATCTTTTACTAAGAATACTGAGCCAATTCCAGGGGAGCTCCCTCATTCTCCTCCCTTTACGTTAAAGTCCAAAGATGACCAACTATAGATGTAGAAAGAAAATGTATTTATTAAGTGCTTGTCATATGCTAAACTGTATGGATGCAAATTAAAAAAAAATTGACTGTCCCTACTCTGAAGGAGATCACCCTCTCATTGGGAAAGGCAATGCATAGACTAAAATTCAACTTCAGACCAGATAGAAAGGTCTGGAAGTCCTAAAAGTGAATGGGTGAAGCAGAAGGCAAGACTAGACTTTTGTAGCATAGCTAGTATGCTCTGGTTCAGTATTACAGAGCCAGGAAGCAATTTATCCCCTCTCAGGATTCTATGGGTACAGGAAGAGATTTGGGACATCTTTTCTCTAATGCAGTTGGCTCAAGCTCCAATTCCAGATATATTCTCCCCACTATTAGGTTCTGTTTAGCTACTTAATATTTATTGGATTTTACAAAGGAATATTTATTTCAGATATTTGGCAAGAACATTCCCCTCCATCACTTTGGGATAATATTCTCTCCTATACCACCTTGGTCTTTAGGAGAAAATGGGCTGAAAATTCTATATAATATCAGTCCAGTTCACATCCAAATGTAGTATCATTCCTGGATAAATTCTTATCTCAGCTACTACAAGGTTGAGTCCTGACAGTTACTTCTCAATACTCAGTCATTGAGATGTCAATATTGAGCTAACTCTATAACCTAGGATAGTCTACAAACATCAAGATGTACAAAAATCTAAAGCCTGTATTGGATTATTGTGGGTATATGGGCTTCTGAAAGAGAAACTCTAAGGCCTCCCTAATCAAAGCATTGTCTCTCACTTGATACCATCAGTGAAGAAATAAAACTAAGAGTAGAGACTCAATGAGACAGAGCAGATAAAGAGAATGTCAAGATCTCATTAGCTAGTGCATTTTGAATCTTTATGGAGGTTTTCATGGCAAAGGCATTCATTTCACATTTCCTTCTCCAGCTCATTTTACTGATAAGGAAACTGAGGAAAACAGGGTTAAATGACTTGCCCAAGGCCTCATAGAGAGTAAGTGTCTTAGGTCAGATTTGACCTCAGAGCTCCCTGACTCCAGGCTCAACACTCTACCCACCATGTTACCTAAGGGGTGACCTAGTGCCTTTTGATGGCACCCAAATCAGTTATTGATTGACTACACATGCTCCAAAAATCTCTCCAAAACACTTCTATTACACATCATCCTGACTCTCTTAGAAGCAGATTCATAACCTCTTTCCACAATCATTAGACATTTATTAAGCACCTACTATATGCCAGGAACAATGTAAAGCACGAGGGAAAGAAAAAGAGGTGAAAGATAGTTCCTGTCATCAAGGAGTTCACAATCTAATAGAAGAAATAGTAAGAAAATATGTACAAGTAAGTAGAGCATAAAAGTAAGTAAATAAGAAAGAATAAAGAGCATTTCCCAGCAAAAGAGTTCCTGTAGAAGATAAAATTTCTTTGGGACTTAAAGGAAATCAGAGGTTGCAGAAAACAAAAATAAGGAGGGAGAACATTCCAGATATTTGGACCATGAAAGTGCTCCAAACTGAGAAACTGAGGGCCTTCTTTGATAGCCAGGAAGCCAATATCACTGGATTAAAGAATACAACTCAATGAGTAACGTGTAAGAAAACTGGAAAAGGGAGGAGGAGACTAGATTGGAAAGAGCCTTGAATAGCAAACAGAGCATTTGATATTTGTTCCTATAGCCAATAGGAAACTCCATATTGAGAATGGGGTCATAAGGTTGGGGGCAGCTAAGTGACACAGTAAATGGAATCCTGGGCTTGGAATCAAGAAGACTCATCTTTCTGAGTTTAAATCTAGCCTTATACATTCACTAGCTGTGTGACCCTGGACAAGTCACTTAACCCTGTTTTCCTCAGTTTCCTCATCTATAAAGCAAGCTGGGAAAGGAAATGCAAGCCATTCCAATATCTTTGCTAGAAAACTCCAAATGGAGTCAAGAAGAATTGAACATGACTGTAAACAACTAATTCAATAACAAGAGCTTGGTCAAACTTGTACTTTAGGAAAATTGCTTTGATTGCTCAATTGTGAATGGACTAAAGGGGAAAGACTTGAGGCAGGCAGATCCACCAGTAAACTATTGTGATAGTCCAAGTGTGAGGTGAGGAGATCCTGCACCAGAGTGGTGGCAGTATCAGAGAAGAGAAAGGACATACTGTTGCAAATGTGAAACTGACAGGCAACAAATTGGATATGGCAGGAGGGTAGGAGAAACAGTGAGGAGTTGAGGATGACTCCTAGATTGTGAATCTGAGAGGCTGGGAGGATGGTGATACACTCTGTAAGAGTGGAGAAGGTGAGGAGGGGCTTAGGAATAAAGATAATGAATTAATTTTGGAGTTGTTAAATTTAGGAGGTCTGCTGCAATCCAGTTTGAGATATCTGAAAGGGAAATGAAGGTATGATTGGAGGTCAGTGGAGAGGTTGGAGCAGGATCAGCAGATCTGAGAATCATCAGAATAGAAGAGATAATTCCTTTTATGGAAGCTGATGAGATCACCAAGTATAGAGGGAGAAGGGAAGAAAGCCCAGGACAAAGCCTTGTGAGACACATATGGTTAGAGGGCATCATCTGCCCCATACTTCCCAGAATCTTGGGAGTGCCAGTCAGGAGCAGCTGTCAAACTGTTTTTCTCAACTTTCCTGCCAATGCTCTCTTTCCTCTTCCTGAGTGGACCCTGAAACATGCATTTATTTCAGAACCTGCAGGAAGGAATCTAGAATTCCCATTCTTCTTCATGATCAGGCCAACTTCCTACTTCCCAATGGAAGAGAACTGTAGGTCTATAGCCTCCCCACCCTACGGAGCAAACATGGCTGCTTACAGTATTTGGATGAGTTGGATGCCACTAATTAGATCCTTCCATTAAGATAAATGACTACTGTGTTTTATGAGTTGCTGTCCTTTGCCCTCAGCACTGACATCTGACTTGGGTGATTCACAAGGATCCCTGGTCTTTCTATCCACCCTGGTATTAAATCTTTAGGACTTTCATGCTTTCCTATCTTCCCTAGAGCAGAACCTTACTCTATAGTCAGTATAGTCTGCTGTAATGAGAAAATGTACTTGAAAGTAAAGATTGTCTCACTAGTCTATTTATGTCCCTAAAACTTAGAATGGTACTTGCCATATGATGAGCTTAATAAATGCATTTTCTTGATTCATTCACCAGTTCCTTATTTCCCTATTTCTGTCAATAACACAATTGTTTACTATTAATCCATATGTGAAACTTTGGAATCACTTTTGTTTCAGTCGTATACCTTGTTCAAATCTCATATGTTCTATATTGAAGTATCTCTCCCATCTCTCCACTCCTTGTCATTTCCAGTGGCACCACCCTCCTAGAGACCTTTATTACATTTTCCCCTAAACCACTGCAATACTTTCCCAACCAGTCTTCTGACTTGCAGTCTCTTCATTCTCCAATCCAATACAGGCATGTGTCGGTATAATTTTCCTGGCACATGAGTCTGATAACATTACTACAACCTTCCCCAAACCTGCAGTGAGTGAAACCTGAATAGAAGTGTAGCCAATTTAGTCTGACATGCAAAGTACTCTATGATTTATCTACCTGCTTTTTCAACTTTTTCTCATGCTAAATATAATTTACACTAAATTCACATTTTCTCTTTCTGACTTGGTTCCTTAGCTCAAGTCACTTTCTATGCCTTGAATACTCTCCCTTTTCTGTAAATGGCTACTTATTAACAACTTATCAATCCTTCAAGACGCGCTTCAGAAATGACCTCCTCCATGATTCATCCTTCTTAGATTTCCCCAAATTAGTAGGGGTGTGTCTTTCATTTGTTTCCATTATACTTTGTACTTCCTTTTTAGCTTATTTTAAACCTAAAACATAGTCATTGGATCAGTTGGCTTTGTTCAACTGTTTTCCTTTTTATAAGAAAGAGTTGGGGTGATTTTGTGAGAGGGAAAGAAATTACCATGTAGTAAAAAATATATTAAACTTAAAAAAAAAAAAAGAAGAAAAATGTTTGCCCACACTCAAGTTTAGGTGTTAGGAGGAGTGAGAAATTGAAAGAAGACTTTATTGTGCCACAAGGAGTTTTAGAGATCTGAATGCCAGTCCTGTGCCGGAACCTAAACAGGTCTATATCTGAGCAAATTACAGAATGAGAGATGGATTCTGTAAAATGAAAGACTTGATTTCACAGAGCTTTTATTTATTGCTGGATGTGGAGGAGTGAGTATCACTAGGGTCAGAGAACAACACATACATAAAAAAATTGTAAAATATAGACAAATAATTTTCAGAGGTAAAGCACAATGTAAAATTGGGTTAAGTAGAAGGTAGATATAGATAGAAAATCAATGGGACCAGAATGAATAAGTATGACATAGAGGCAGGTGAAGGTGGAGAAAGACCTTAATTATGGGCAGCCTATGATGCATAGGGCATTAAATTTTCTTGTCTTTGACTGTCTCTGGGTGAGATATTTGGATTTGTTTTATCTATATTTGTTTATTCTTTCTTGTTATTCAGTCATTTCTAGTTATGTTTGCCTCCTGGAAAGAATACTGGAGTGGTTTGTCATTTCTGTCTCCAGTTCATTTTACAAATCAGGAAACTGAGGCAAACAGGGTGAAGTCAGTTGCCCAAATGATCACATAGCTATTGTCTGAAGACTGATTTGAACTTAGTCTGCCTGGCACTCTATCTATTGTGCCACCCAGCTGCTCTAATTATTTATTCCTAGGGAAGTCATATTCCATGATTGAGGGATGTATTATCAATTAACTAATCAAGTGTTTAATAAGCCCCTACTGTGAGTGCTATGCTAGAAACTGAGGACAGAAATACAACTCTTAAAGAATTTATATTGTAAGTATGCAAGTACTTTTCGTTGACTCACTGAAAGATCCCTACTTTAATAATGGCAGCATGGTCCATTTCTCTGCTTCTTAGGAAGTAATTGAAATGAGCTCCTTGAAGTTTACTCTCTTTAATTCTAATTGACATGTTGTCATTTATTAGAAATTAATAAGAAGGCTCTAGAGAACATATCCCTTCAGCCAGTTAATCAATCCATTTATCAAGAAGGAATGTGCATACCATGTGCCAGACACAGTGCTGAGTGTTAGCATGAATGGGAGAGCTTGTTTGTGATTTTGTTTAAGGCAGTTAGTTTATGGGAAGTCTAACAGAGAAAGGTTTGGAGATAGTAGTTCCCCTTGTATTGTTATTGTGTATAGATTTCTTTGTTACTAGGATGCATTTGGTTTTCTGGTGTTGGGATTTGACTTTCTGTTCAGAACTGTGTTAGCATATTCACAGCTTCTTTAAGCACTATGAATACTACATTGGCATTACAAAAGTCCCTCTAGTATCTTCGCTAAGAAAACCCCAAATGGGGTCACAAAGAGTCAAATATGATTGGAAAATGACTGAATAACAATGAATTATATATGTATGTCTGTGTGTATGCATGTATGTGTGTATGTATATATGTATATGCATATATGTATGTGTATATAAATATATGTATATTTATTAATTTATTGAGCCTTTACTAAAAACTTAAAATGTTCTAGACACTGTGCTAAGCGCCAAAGTTACAAAGAAAGGCAAAAAGACACAGTAATCTATTTCAAAGATCTTATATTCTAATAAGAGAAACAACATGAAATTAACTTTATATACTCAAAAAATAAACAATGTAAATGAACAGAAAGTTGTATCAGAAGGAAAAAACTAGCACTGAGACCTGTGACCTGAAAAGATCTCCTCCAGAAAGTGGGATTTGAAATGAGTCTAGGACCAAAAGTCAGAGATGAAGAGAGAGTGTTTCCCTGACATGTCATTTCTGCTCATGGTTACTTAGATACCTCAGCATATGACCTGTAAGCAAAAACTATACAGAATTATGTTGAACTATGAGAGTTTTGTGAATAGACTGTGATCTGCACTGTTGTCAAGTAGGAAATGTTCACATTTGTCATAGATCCATTAAAGTATTGAAATATGAGGGTCATCGGATCTTCTCCCACATCAATCTACTTGAAGATCTTAGAAGATTCGAAGATACTTTATGGTCACAGATGCCATAGATCAGGAAAAGAGGGCAAGATCCCTTCCTATGCTTGTTTTGCAATGTCAGATACTGTAACTTATAGTTAAAAAACCCCTTAGAATCATATAGTCCAGGCCTTCCTAAGGCATGAATCCTTTAGAGAACATCCCTTGTAAGTTGTCATATACTCCAATGCTTCTTTGTCCTAAGAAGAAGATCATTTCATTGTGGGACCACTCAAATTATTAGAAGGAGTTTCTTTGTATTGAACTAAAATTTCTGTAGAACTTCTGCAAGCTTTCCTTGATTCTTACTTCTGGGGCCAAACGGAAGCAATATGATGATGAACTATTTTTGTAATTTCTTTTACACATGATAGACTTTCAAAAAAATAGAAAATCCTGAGTGTGGCATATCTGATATTAATTGGCAGTTATTAAACTCCTACTTCAAGCAAAAGATGGTGCAAAGCCATGGGGATACTGAGACATAATAAAATAATTAAAAAATTAGACTCTCTGCCTCCAAGGAATTCACATAGTCAAGCATACCATATAGTCACATATTGAGGTGTGAAAGGAAAAAGAACTAACAATTCAAGGGATTAGGAAAGCTTTCCATAGAAAAGGATGCTCTAACCTCATAAAAAGATAGTATTTAGCATTATATAGATTTTTAGAGCAAGGGTAGAACTTGGAACCTAAAATGATCATGAAAAATGCCAAATAATTACCCTGGGGTAATGGTCAGAAAATTAGGTATGATTAGGATGGAAAAACATTACTTCTATTATTAGAAGATCACTGGGAGCACCAGAGTGCCCATTGTCCTTTATTCTGTATATTTTTTTACATTTATATAATACATTTAAGTATAATACATTGACTACTTTAAAAGTTTAAACATTAAGAATCTAAATGATGCAACATTAGATAAAACTACTAACATGATTCAGAAGCAGGTTGATGTGTCATACTCCATTCTTGTGCACAGGGAGGTGCCAACCTTCTCTCAGTGAAGGTTTTAGCAATCTCATGATGTTTTTGCTACGGTAGACAGTCAGTCAACAGGTATTTATTGAGTGCCTACTATGTGGCTAGCTCCATGGAGAGATTGCTTAACTTGTGGTTATGGGCAAGCTCCCAAACTAAGCAGTAGAATAGACAGTTTAATCACTCTCAAAGAAACATCAACTAAGAATGGTAGCCCATGATCTTACGTGCTACTGTTCTTCTCTACTTCTCTACTCCTTCCATTAAATAACATCTTTCCTTTGAACAAAAGCCCCAAACTAGCCAAAATGCCAACAATTAAAGACAGACTTTTGTATAAGTAAAACATAGAATCATAAAATTCTAAGATTGGAAGCACCAAAGTTGGCAAGGATAATATTAAAGAAGATGATGACAGCATTTATATGGGATATTCTGATGGTCTTAGTACAGTTTTAAATAAGTTAAACCTGCACTAAGACTTATGTTAAATTAGTTAATCATCATAGTAACTACTATGAGGTAAATGCTGTTTTTATCCCCACTTTACAAATGAGGAAACTGAGATAAGTCACATGACTTGTGTCTCTCTGAGGCAAGATTCTAACTCATGTCTTCCTAACTCGACATCCCATGCTTTATCCATTGGGGCACCTGGTCCAACTCTGTAGAATGCGTGCAAAGCATGGATCCCATCCATAACATCCCTGAAATGTGTTCACCTTTTCTTTGAATTCTTCCACTGTCAGAGAAAGCAAAACCTCAGGAGAGGGTCCATTTTATTTTTTAAGATAATTTGAATTTTTAGGATGTCCTTTTAAAAAAATATTGTACTGAAATCTGACTCCCTGTTATTTCTATCCATTGGTCTTAGTTTTGATCTCAGGTAAAGCAGAATAATCTAATCCTTCTATGTGTAAGAGGCAAACATACCATTATTTCACAGGCTTCCCACTTGACACCAACCTACTTTTCTGCCACCATGCTACTTTGCCACCTCTTGCCAAGGAATAATCCATCAACTAGTCAATAAGCATTTGTTGATCTCAACATTTGTGTCACTATATTAAGTGCTGGACACACACTCACACACACACGCAAATGAAAGCAGTTCTTACACTCAAGGAACTTACATGTTTAATGGATATCTTTAATGAGACAGATAGATGTACTATCTCTCTCTAGATATATTATACATGTATATATACATACACATATGTACATAAAAAGTTTCATGTAAAGGAGATATAAGGTAACAGTAGACAAGAAGTTCTTTTCAATTGGAGGAATCAGGAAAGGCCAGCAGCTAAAGGTGAAGCTTGAACTGATTTTAAGAGGTTGAGATAAGATGGGAGAGCATAATGGATATGGTAATGCAGCAGCATAGAGATGAGAGATTGAATGCCATATACGAAGAAAAACAATAGATCTGTAAATTATACAGCCAGGAGAAACATGCAAGAAGACAGGAGAGGTAGAACAGGGCCAGACTGTAAACAGAAAAGTTTTAATTTATCATGAATAGGGGAACACTGATATTTAATGAATATAGATAAATATGTATGGACTTTAATAATTTTGGTCATTATGGGAGGATTCATTGGAGTGGAGACAGTCTTGAAAGAAGGAAACTAAAAAGGATACTATTGAAATTGTCCAAAAAAGTGGAGATGAGGGCTTGAACTAAGGTCGTGGCTTTGTGAGTGGAAATGAGGGTGCTTATAAGAGAAATGTAGTGGCACTAAATTGTAAGACCTGGCTACTGATTAGATATGATGAGTAAATGAGAGTAAGGAATGAAGAATGACATTCAGTTTTGAATCTTGGTGACTAGAATATTGGTGGTGCTCTCAGTAATGGGGAACTCTGGAAGAAGGACAAATTTGGAGCAAAAAATAAATATGAGTTCTGATTTAGCGACATGGAGTTTAAGAGACCTACCATACATAGATCTGGTTCAGAATATCTAAGAGTCAAGTTATGATGTGGTACTGGAGATGAGCAAAAGCAGCACAAGAAACATAGATCTGAGAATTATCTACCTAGAAATGATAATTGAATCCATGGGAACTGATGAAAATCAAATGAAGATATAGGGCAAAAAATAGAACTTAAAACCTAGTCTTTGGGAGCAGTTATTGGGGGCAGCTAACTAATGAAGTGAACAGAGTGCCAGGCCTGGAGTCAGGAAGACTCATTTCACTACATTAAAATCTGACCTCAGACAATTACTAGCGGTGTGACCCTAGGCCAATCATTTAATCCTGTTTGACTCAGTTTCCTAATTTGCAAAATGAGTTAGAAAAGGAAATGGTAAACTATTCCATTACTTCTGCCCCCTCCCCCAAGCCCTAATGAGGTCATGAAGAGTTGGACACAAATGAAAGGATTGAATAGCAACAGTTATTGTATTTGACCCTGGATGAAGATTCAGCTAAAGATACTAGCAAGGACGGGCCAGATAAGTAGGAGGAAGACCAAGAGAAATCTCTCCCTTTCTGTCTGTCTGTCTGGCTGTCTCTTTCTCTCTCTGTCTCTCTCTCTCTCTCACATGCACACACACACACACACACACACACACACACACACACAGACACACACACACACACCAGAAAAAACAATGTCCAGGAAGAGAAGGTAGTCAAAATGTTTCAAAGACATCAAGAAGGTAAGAATTGAGAAAAAAAGTCATCTGATTTGGCCTTTGAGAGAGAGTTGGTAACTTTGGAGAGAGGAGTTTCAATTGAATGATGAGGTTAAAAACCAGGCTGCAGAGAGCTGAATCAAGAGTAAGAAAAAAATATACAGAATGCTAGCTAATGGGGATGATAGGACTTGAGAATGAGAGATATAAGTGTCTTTATAGGTAACAGATAAGGAACCAGCAGATAATACTAACTAATAATATACAGAATGAATGTAACATTTTATTCCCAAAAATTTTATAAATTTTGTAATTATGTGGAATGGGATTTCTCTTTTTATTTTGGAGTGGTTTGAAGGGTCATTTGGCTTTCAGTACCACTGGGCTAGTAATACAATGAGGAGGTTGAAATATGCTAACCAATGGAGAAGTCAAGGCACAATAACAATGCATGACAGGAGCCAGAGAGCTGAGTAGAAAGTTCAAGGTCTTCATTCAGCTCCTCTCAAGGTCACCAGTAAGTTTATGTGTGTTTAGGGATAGTTAATGATGCTGTATCCCATGGTGTCTGGAATAATGGCCTTGTGAAAGCAGAGTCTGGCGGTGATGTGTCCTGTGTCTCCCAGCAAGTTCAAGCAAGGACTAGTGATAAAGCCCATAGCCTTCTGGAAGCCTGGCAAAAATACAGAAGACGTTGCTTCATTGTCCAGAAACTCCTAGTGGCAGAATTTCTTACAATACCTGCAGAACCTGCCTCACAAAGCTATAGAAAAGCTCAAGTGAAATAATATCTGTAAAGTATTTTGAAAACTTTGAAATGCTAAATAAATGTCAGGCATTATAAGTACCATTCCTACTCTCAGATAAGGTAGGAAAGGGCTTTATTTTCAGAAGGATATACTTTGGGGTAAAGAGAAAGTCTTCTAGACCCTTCCTATGAACATTTCAGGACAGATATGTTTGTTAAATTAGCTAGCTGACAATTTAAATGAAAACATATCAGAGTTGGAAGGGACCTTGGAGACCATCAAGTCCATCCCCCAACCCCAATTTACAAGTGAGCAAACTGTAGCCAAGAGAAGTTAAATGACTTGTCCAGTCACATTAAGTGTCTGAGGTAGAATATGGACTCGTCTTCTTGACCCTATGTTCAGCATCCTACCTTACTTATGCCTTCAGAAAAGAAATAAAGAAGCATATTTCATTGGAGTTCAGTTGAAGTATGATGGAGAAAGAAACCTGAGTTCGTCCAGATTTCAGGTTCCAAATCTGGCTCAGGATGCACCCCATCAGACCATAATGGTGCTATTTTTTCCCCAAGGATAAAGGTCCTAACATCGTTTACTATTAATGGAAGGACAATTCTTGCCTCTGCTGTCCAGAGTGTGGGTGTTTCCAGATCCTAATATCAGGAGTCCATGTATGTTAAGGGTATGGTCAGGTCAGAGGAACAGTAAATGCCCTCCCTGTAATGCCTTTTCTGCTCAAGAGTTAGATACTTCAGGTCTAAATGATTTAGAGCTAATCTCTGGATTAATCTCTGTGCCACACTCTTCCCCTCTTTATTATACCACCATGGTCCCCCCTATCCCTCACCCCTTCAGTTTGTTTTCCTGCCCCTACCTCATGAACTTCTTACTATGCCCACTACCATTGGGATACTTCCTCATGCTCAATCAACAAGCAACAGTTGTGTCTTAGTGGAGTCGGTAGCAGAGTGTGGACCAGGGCAACCACAGAAAAAGAATGACAAATCTTAAGTAGAATGAGCAGTCATGAGGACAGACTCATGAGGACAGACCCAATCCTGTAACACAGTAGTATTTCCTCAGAACCATAGGTCAGCAAGAAAGTGCCAAGTCTGGTAGACACAAACTGTGAAAGGAGCCCAGCTATAGGATATGGCTGGGCCTTGATCATACCTACCTATCCAAGAGGTAGAAATTTTATTCTTCCTTTATTTTTTTTCTAGGACCTCCTTCATAGTCAACATAGATTTATAAAACCAAGGAAGATATGACTCTTCTAAAACCATTTGGACACAAAGAGCTTCTATTTAACTCCATGTAAGTAAGGTGTTCGATAACCTTGCCCTCATAGATGCAGAGATTAAAAAGTAAAAGAATACTAGCTGTAGAATCAGATGACCTGGGTTTAAACCCGGTGTCTGTCACTTACTGGTTATGTGACTTTGGCCATGTCACTGTAACCTGTTTCCTGATCTGGAAAATGAGGAAGAACTTTGGGTTACATAATCTCTAGATCTATGATTCTATTATACACTTAGAAAAAAAAGACAAAATCACTGAGTTTGGAATTATATGCACAGAGTTCAGAATTTAAAAGACATGGTTTCTTGTATATAGGTGCCTTAAATATGTTGGTCAAATGGAATGAAATATTTATTGTTAAACTTCTAAAGTGAGCCAGGAGAAGTACTGTGCTCTTAAATGAGGGTAAAGTTCTCATTGCATTTTTCTTTTACTTTCAGTAAGTAAGATAAAATCCATTCAGAATACCTACAAAATGCATGAAATGTTGGAGACTTCACCTGGTAATTCAGGAAGCACCCATATAATGTAACAAAAAGTTTTTTAAAAATTGGAGAGATATTCAGGGATCAAGACTGGACAACACCAGTACAACCTTCTGATGATATAATCCCTCTATGATTTCACTGATGCTTTCTTTATTTCTGTAGAATCTATTTTTTAACCTGACAACACCATCAGCTCAAGAGAGATGAATGGAGTGAGAGAATGGAAAAGGCAGAGGAAGAAATGAAAGGCCTTGGAAAAGAGAAAATGTAAGATATAAGAAACCAGAAGAGAATAGTGAAGAGGGAATGTTAGGGAAGGAATAGAGGACACAAAGACTGGGAGAATGATGGGGCATGTATGGGCAGTGGATTATGGACGATGCTATGCCATTTGCTTTGATAAGATCAATAAAAGTATACATGAAGCTCATTGATACATGTCATTTTCTATTTTTTTTATATGGGATGGAAGGAATTAAAATGAGGGCAGAGAGACTATCGCAAAAGCTAGGTAAAGTATTGGGTGGGGAGGAGCATGAAAGATAAACTTTGCCTACTTTGCCATTTGCCTAGAGACATCTCTGGCACAAATAAAACTAGACCCCACCCACCTATTAATGGTAGCAGGATAGATAGGGAGCCCCACCCTGAGCCACAGTCCCACAGTAGTTATTGGAGGCACACATGTCAGGACTTGCTGCTACCTTTAATTCAATTACCAGAATTTTGAGGACCAACAGCTTGCCTTGGGTAGCTAGGTTTTATTAGATGACACAACCTAGCAACTGGCAGACTTAGGTGGGCTTCCATCACCACTCTTCTTCCTACAATATTTCAAGTGGTCAGTACAGAAACATGGTGTTTTTAAAACGTTTCCATTAGAAAAGTGTTGTTAGGTGTTGCTTTAATGATCAAGTGACCATAACTTTCTGATAACCTCTGACATGCTACAGAAAGAGAAATGATTAACATGCAGAGACAGTGGCAATACATTTGGAAGACCTAAAGACTTACCAGTCTAGTCAATTGTCTTTAGAGGATTTGCCCTTCAAGGAGAACATTAAACAGATCTCCTTGGATAGTCAACCCAAGTTCTTTGAAAGGTAGCCAAGGGAAGGTTGAGGCATGCCCATGGCCTGATAGAGCTGGGTCTTTTAAATTGTTATGCTATATGTATTAAAGATCTGGGCGGACAAAACAGCCTCCAGGACTCCTGGTACTTTGTATGCAATGTGTCAGATGTCTGGGAGAGGGAGCTGATGTTTATTTTAAAATTGCTTCTCCTCAGAGGGAAGTGGGAGTTAGCATGGCAGCATTCCATTAGGGTGGTTCTGAAGCTTGGAAACTCCTTCTGGAGGTCACGACATCCAAGGCAGGTAGAGTATTTCCTAGGTAGAACTATTGAATCAGAAATTTTAATCAGTCCGCCAGTTATTCATTGACATCTCACAAATGTACGTGGTGGAGGAATGATGTTACAATTTTACCAAACCTTGTACTAATATAAAGTGAGAAACAGTTTATGTGCCATACACAATAAGACCAATCGTTCTCTAATGATCCAATTAAATTCTGTTTCTAACCTGGAAGGAAACGTATATGGAAGATATTAAAAAAAAAAGACAATTTGTAAGAAATCTTGATGGAATCTGATACACATGTGTGGCAGGACCATGATCTAGGTATCATAGGAGTCTAGATTTTGGGCTAGAAGGAAACTTAAAGATCATAAAGTTCAATATTCTCATTTTATTGATGGGGAAATAAAATAGTAAATGTGTAAGGTGGGATATGTTTTAATTGTTTTAATCCCAAATCTTTCTGATACCAATCCATTGTTTATCTACCCCTTTTTTCAGTTTATTTTCTGCTACAATTTTTTCTTCTTCAAAGCAAACATGTTTTGTTCACACTTTTTGTCTTTATTTCATAACAATTTTCTAGGTTCCTCTAGATTGAACCGTTTCTTGTGAGAAAGAAAATGAGTTAACCAAAAATATCCCATACACTGACCATAGTTAATATTGTGTTTAATATTTTGTTTGAATAGTAACCTCACCTCTCAGCCACAAGGAAAAGACATTGTTTAACTTTGAAAAATTTCCCAGTGTTTTCCTAGAATGAAAGCTCACTAAAATCCTAAGGTAAATTCTGCTGTCTTCCCTCTAAAGGGAAAGGTGTGTGTATGTATAAACATACACACATTATATGTTAGTATATTTCTACCAATGTTTTCTAATAATTAATATGACATAATTGAGAAAATCAATCACTACTCAGTTACATTTATTTTGACCCACTGATATCCCTAGTATGTAAGTTATCTCCAAGAAATTAACCTGTTTACATGTATATATGTGTATTAATAAATATATGTATGTGTGTAAATAAATATTTATATCATATGCACATATATCTATGCATCTGTGTATATTCATTTAAGTAAATAATATTTAAATATTATATATATGTGGAGAGAAGGAAGAGAGAGAAAGAGACAGACACAGAAATCATAGGTAAATATATCAATCCCCTTGGATAGATGCATGTGTTTGTGACCTTTTGTTACATCCTGATTTTACAACTGACCATATTAATTCTTGGGGAAAAAATGGAAATACCATATATACAAGTAAAGCTATAACCAATTATACTTTAATCACTGGTTTTTCATAGCTAATAAATGAACAAAGAATAACAAAGAATAGAAATACTAATTTTATACTATGTGGTTTGTAGAAAATCTAATCCCTTGTTCTTATTTTCCACAGATGATTCCTGGTCTCCATCATTAAAAAAAGAAATCAATATTGTATCATTACTTACATATTCTATTTTCAATATTTCTGATTACTTTTCTGATCACCTAACATTTTTTAAGAGTCTGGAAACCAGATGGAATGATGCATATGGTAGCCTCCAAACTGAGCATTTCTCTATTACTGAAAGAAATGAAAAATATAATGGATTGTAATGCTCACCTTTGAAAACCATCTTATCTGAAGCTTTTTAGTCTCAAATCAAATTGTCTTCAAATAGAAATTAAAATCTGTTTGAATAGTTGTGATTTCTATTGTAAAGGTCAAAAATGTATATTACTCAATGCACAATAATTTTCATAACAACTTTTATACTCCCAGGAGTAGTCTCTACCCCAAAATAATTGAGATTAGTTGATGTAGGGTGCTTAGTAAATGCAATAAAGAAGTATGAGTAAACTCACATGAGAAATCATTTTTGTTCTATGAATCAATGGAAAAATTTTCCAGGACATTTCTATCCTTGTGGTCATGCCATGGTGTAAGACAAATGAAAAGTGTCATCACTATGTACATTCAACAGAAAATGTCATTTTCACAGTCACTGAACCTGAGTTGGGAGTGAAGTCAAAAGTATAGGCTCTAACCTGTACTTGAAATTCCTCTCTACATCATATTCAACAAATAGCCTTCCATCTTTACTGTGAAGAGCTCCAGGGGTGGGGAACCCAGTACCTCACATGACTAATTCATTTCAGAAAGCTCTAATTGTTTACATTTTTTTTTGAATCAAGAAGAAAACTGCATCTTTATCTAACTGGGACCAAGTGGAACATATTCAGTGTGGCCTCCTTATAGCAGCCCTTCAAATATTTGAAAACAGTTAACATGCATAGTTTCCACCCCCACTATTATTATGGTATAATATAATTCTACATGGATCTGACCTACACATTCAACAAATGTTAAAATAACGGTGAGATAAGTTAAAATAAAAATGTTAAATAGAAGTTCAGGAAAATGTTTTTCTGGATGTAAAGGCAGGAGGCAATGTTGAAAGAGTCAGAGGGCCCTCAGAGAAGGACAATGGGTGTCCCGTTTATAGCATCATGGATAAAGGAAACATTCTTCTTTTGGATTAAGGGAGACATCAATAAAAGGAAGGTAATTAATAATAATTAATACGATGTATATTTAGGCATATTAATTGGATATATATGTATATCTGTATATATGTATATTTCCAGCATAATTAGAATACTTCAGTTTCACTCTAATAAGCTAGCTCCTTTTAGTATTCTACATCCCCATTAATATATATAATCTGAAATCCAAGGTTCTGGGGAAAAATGCTAGTTCAAATGAGCAATTTAAGAAATAAATTTTAGCTTGTGGGTTTACCCCTCCTCTTGATGGCAAAAAAAAAAAAGATAGATCCTGTGGGCCACTGTAATAATACTAAGGTTTTTACCAAAGCAATAATATGCCCTTAAATCTTTTTTTTTTCCTGGTGGAAAAGGAATTTAACACCATTTGTTAATTTTCTTAAATCAGCTAAAGAAAATTGTCTTTTATGAATTAACTCAACAAATATCTTCTCATGTAAAGTTCCTGTGACTATTATGGTTTCTTTCTCCTCCCTTCCCCATTTTTTGATATTAAATATCACTTTTTTCTTGAAAGTATTAGATAAAACAGACATTCTCCTTAGATTACTGAGAGTTATCATCAGTCCTTCTTCTTCCTGTCTGTTGCTGTTGTTTGACCCATGTCTGAGATGACTCTTCAAAGCCTTAGATGATGCCAACAATATTCTGATGATTTATATATACATATATATGTATATATCTATGTGTGTATATATGTATATATATATGTGTGTGTATATATATATTTATATATATACAGATACATCTATATATCTGTGTGTATATATGTATATATATATATATAGATACATCTATATATCTGTGTGTATATATATATATATCTACATGTATATATATATATATATATATATATATATATATATATATATATATATATATCTACACCTGTGTGAATTTCATAGTAGTATGGGAGTCCCTAGTTGGGGGAACTACCTTTACCGAAGCAGATCAGCAACTGTTTTCAACTTAAATACTAGAGATTTAGATGGGCATTGAAAGGTTAAATGAGTTGTCCAAGGTCATATAGTCAGAAACTGAGACATGAGGCTGGTATCCAGGTCTTCCTGATTTTGAGGCTTACTGTCTATCCATGACAGCATACTTCATGTTCAGTAACATGTCACTATATTACAATTTTAGAGGTTTTTTAAAAATTTCTTTTCTTGACTTCTAACTAATGAGCCTTTCCTCATGTTTCGGGAATGGTATTTCATCCCTGCCCCAAGAATAGTTTCTGAATAAACAAGCATCTCATTCAACACACTTCCTTTTGTTAAGTGGCAGCATGTCTACAGAAGTCATATCTCATATTTAGTGTGAGCTGATATTTGGGGAACACACGCACACATAAAAAAATATACATATAACACACAGACATGTCTATGTATAAAACATTTTAGATTGTTATTTGGTAGTTCCAAAAAAGATTCAGTTAGGAACTTTATGTTAAGTGTTAAGGGCTAGATAGCCTTTAGAAAGTAAAATCAATAAGATTCAGGGATTGCTTTAATAGCTAAACATATTAATTAAATCTTCTATATTTATGGTTTTCTATGAATATAGATACCTTTAATCCAGATCAGTGCTTTTTATTAGTGTAGAGAAATTGTAGAAATTTCTCCCATTGAATCACATCAGTAATTCTGTAACTTAGAGTTTTAGTGTTGCAGTCTCTTGCAACACTGATTCTGATATG
Source organism: Potorous gilbertii (assembly GCA_028658325.1). Taxonomy (NCBI): domain Eukaryota; kingdom Metazoa; phylum Chordata; class Mammalia; order Diprotodontia; family Potoroidae; genus Potorous; species Potorous gilbertii. Next base: position 143,917,907 of record CM053773.1, read on the forward strand.
TATGTGTGTACATGCATGTTCTCAACTCTTACTACAGGTTTCAGGTAGAAGTATGAGCAAAGAAGTACAACTTTGTTATTGATTAGCAATGTTTCCAGATTAAAATAGACTATTTTTGAATGAAAATTATTCATTAGGAATTGTATCAAAGCCCCAAATTCATTCTGTTCATATAAATATATTCTCCAAAATCTTTCTGTTTCTGAATTTGAATTGCTCTTACTGGATCTCAATTTCAGCACAGAGAATGTAAACTTTAACTGCAGCAGTATCTTTGCAGTTTTGTAAAACATCGAATCCTTTTTCAAGAAGAAGTAAGACCATCTATCAGGAATCTGAAGAGGGACTTCTTGGACTAGGTTAAGGGAGAAGGCTTGATGATCTCCAGCTTTTCTTCTCATTAACTCTAGTATTTGGCAATTATAAAAATAATAGCATCTTTTGGATAAGGTTCAATCTCAATTAAGTTCAATCCAATAAATCTGCGTAAGACCAAGGAAGAGATGTAAAGTTAATGACCATTAGAACTTACTGTTTGTGGATGAGATATAATGTAAAGAAGGAAATATTCTATTAATACACAAGAAAGTACATAAGATGTGCAAAATCTCAAGGGGTGACTTTGATTATAGGCAGGTTGGTGGCCAAGTGGATAGAGCCTTGATCTAGGACCCAAGAAGATCTGAGACACACAATGTGAACTCACACTCTTCGCAGCTCTGTGACTCATGGTAAGTCCCTTAACCTCTGCTGGTTTCAGTTTCCTCATATGTAAAAATGAAGATAAAGATAGCCCCTACCTCTCAGGATTGTTACAAGAATAACATGAGAAAATGTGTGTAAATTGCTTTGCAAAACTTAAAGTGACACATAAATGCCAGACATAATTGAAAGTAATTTTTAAAAATGGGTAGGAATGCAACAGAAGCTACTAGAAGAAGGAAATTCTGGTGAGGGAATAATTGGAGTGATGGCATAGGAGCAAGAAAGCTTGGTGTATGTACAGATAATAGAATAGCCCAGTTTGCTAGAGAAGGCTACATAGAGTAGATTTAACAAAGTGTACTAGAAAGGGTACTGAATCCAAGCTCTCTGAGTCCTTTTTAGAAAGTTACTTCACTTTTCTGGCCTCAATATACTTAGGTATAAGGTGATGGAGTTGGCCCATGCAGTCTCTAAGGTTCTATTTAGTTTTAAATCTTCTACTCCAATGAGCAATATAAAGTAAAGATGAAAGGGTATGATAGGGATGGATGTAGAAAGCCTTGAAAGCCACACTAAGAAGTATGAATTTTAGTCTGTAAGTAAGAGAAAACCTTTGAAGGACTTCGTGCAGAGAAATGATAGGGCAGAAACGGCATTAGAAACGGAGTCAGAAGACAGGGATTTAGGTCTTAGTTCTGACACTTGTTGGAAAGGAAGCCACATGCTTTTGGGACTTTTTTTTTCTAATTTGTTACCTTAATAAAGATCCTAAACTTTACTATCATTATCCCATGTAAGCTAGTGTGAACAAACACTAGACCCTTGCTATGTGAAATGCAGGAACAATGAATTTCAAAATATAGATACATAATACAATGAATTTGTTCTGTTTGCTACCTTTGGCCACCCCAAGTGGAACAAGAACAGTTAAAAATAAATAATTTTTCTTGGTAATAGAATTACAAGCCAGAGTCTAATTAATAACTACACTATGTATGTATGTATGTATGTATCCATCCATCCATCCATCTATTTATCTATCTATCTATCATTTCTCCTTGCTAGAATTTCTAAGGACATTTTCTGTTTGGCCAGGACATCAAGAGTAAAATGTAGCAATACTTCTTTTAGAAGGAAGGATTTCGCATATAAACTCCTATTTAGTCTCAACAGTACCTGCCTATTAAAGGAGAGAATTTTATTTTTTAATTGATTCAAAGGCTAGTTATTTAGCAGCAATGATATACAATGAAACACCCTGCCTAAATAGTCAGGCTAACAAATTGAACAAGTTGAGCTGCTAAAAGTCATTTTCCACATTGGGAATGCCCTCCTGAGTAGCCTTTCTTGGAATCACCTGCTTTCTTCAAGGATAGCTTAGAGATGTTTTTTTAAGGGTAGATTCTTCTAATTTTCACCAATTATCAGAGCTTTTCTCCCTCTTGAAACTTTCATTAATTTGTATATACTTGGCATTTGCTTACACATACACATATCTTACTCCAATGGAAAATAAGTTCTTTGAGGGCAGAGTCTATTTTATATGTCTTTATAACACTATTGTTTAGCACAGTCCTAGGTACTTAATACATCTTTAATAGGATCATAGATTCAGTACTAAAAAGAACCTTAAAAGTCACCTAAATCCAACCTCGCATTGTGTTGAGGCCTAAAGGTGAAAAGTTAGGCCTAATAATTTGCCAAAATCACATCCAAAAAACCTCCTGAGTAAGGATTTGAATCAAAGTCCACTGACTAGCTCTCTTTCCACAGTATCACACTAAATTGATCATTAGAGATTTTGCAAAGGACTCTTGTCTTTACCAAAAAAAAATCCCACTTTGCTTTGTGCTTTTTTATATGATTCCTAGTGCATAGAAAATATGAATAGATTTGGGGAAGGTAGAAAGGGGACAAGAGTTTGCTAAACTTTTCAATAACACATCTATTCTGCAAAACAAGGTACTCCAATAATGGCAACCAACAAAATTTTTAAAAAGTAGGTAAAGCTGTAGCAGTCCATCTAGTTTCAAGAAAATAAGGTAATTAATCATATTCAGATCCCTCTGTTTTCCCCTCTGGACCTGATGGAAATGTATTTTGGTACAGGGAAAATTCATGGAATGCAAAAAGCACTGTGTCTTTAAAAAAATACACTTCAAAACAACTTTAAGATTTCATGAAATTCCATCAAATCAAACATGAAAGTAGATTAGCTAGAAAAATATTATTTCTTGGGTAGTTGTGTGTGGCAGTGTAGGAGCTCAGGGAACAACAAAGATTTTTTTTTCCCCTTCCAACAGATAGTGAGACAGTAAAGAAAGATGAAAGAAGGCCGCCGGCAGCAGCACCCAAAGCAATAACTTTTATGTCTCCCTTCATGTCATCCAGGCAGCTGGATTAAGTTATCTCTTTAAACATACTGGTAAATAGAATATCCACTTGCAGAAAGGAAGGGAAAAGACTGACTACTGGGGAAAAGGAGCCTGAGTGGGTGTATCATGAGGGGGAATGGGGTGGAGAATCACAACTGAATATGTTTAGGATGTTTATAGATCAGGTGGAACATGAATCCGGATCATTGTACAGGGGGAAATCATCAATTTCCTCACTAAAGATTGACATGCCCTTTGTAAAATTGACTTGAGTCCTGGTCTCAGATCTGCTTCAGATTCATTTGGAAACGTAAAGGGACAAAAGAATGGTCTAGGAAGCACAAATGATTCCTCTAAGGTTTCCCACAAACAAAACCAGGCAGAAAAGTTTGAACACTAAGCAGGACATAGGTTACTTGGATAAAAGAGTCCTTGCTAATTAACACCACTTCTCATTTCAAGGTGTATGGGTTATAAAGGGAGATCTAGCACCTCTGGTATGAGGGTTTGTCAAATCCTTTTCAGGCCTGTCCATTCCTTTTTATTGTTCATCCAGTCATCCAGCTCTCACCTCTGACTCTAAGAAGCCCCTGGCAGACAGGCTAAACCAGGTTGAAGGTAACTGACAGTCTTCAAACTTGTTGGTGAGTTAGTGGGGGCATCTACCCTAAACACACGATGACCTTCCATTGGTGGAATGGACAGATGAGAACAATTTGTTCCAAAGTTCACAAAGGTGGGTGCAGGTGCCATGGAGCACTTAGAGCTTGATTAGACATCAAAGACACCAAGGTCATTCATTGCATCCTGGACCACTGCCAGTCATCCCGACCCTTGTCCTGACACTGGACTTCAGCGATGTTGGAAGAGCCGGAGATGCTGAGGCCTTTGTGCAACTCTGCCTTACTTAAACACCAGTCACACAGGAGTTATCATTCAAGGATGTCTGGTTCTCTTCAAAAATGAAAGACAAATAATAATACCTTCTAATTTCAATAGATAACTCATTCTCTGTAACCCTTCAAGAACTGAAAGGGATGCTCACAGTTTTGTGCTTTGTTTTGTTTTTAATAGAGATGCTCAAAATTAAATTCTCCCTCCATTCCACTTGAATGGAACGATGTTCTCTTAAATAGTGGTTCTGAGTTTTATCTATATGACATAGGCTTTTGTTTTTATTTCCTTTTAACAAAACCAAAACCAAAACTTTAAAAAGAAGAATGAGAATGTGGTATAATAAAGTGCCAAGCTTGGAGTCAGGAAAATCTGTATAGGAATTCTGTTTCAAACATTAATTTGTCATATATAGGGAAAATCATTCAGTCTTTCATCCTATTTTCTACAAAAGGGACAGATTCACTGACTCCAAATCCAGAGCTCTTTCCATAGTACCATGTTGAACTGATCATGTGAGATTTTTCGAAGGATTCTTAGTTTTATAAAACAAAACAAAACAAAACATTTCACTATATAATTCCTTTATATGATGCACAGCATATTTAAGATATGGATAGATTAGGGTGAAGGTGGTCCCTTTCTTCCCTACTCATAGTACCTTTCTCCTGAGATTACTTTCCATTTGGAATGGATGTATCTTGTATGTAAGTATTTATTTAGATTTTTAACCCTGCTCCAATTAGAAAGTGAGCTCCTTGAAATCAAGGACTGTATTTTTACCTTATTTATTTCCAGTGCATCTGAACATCCCCACTATTCTCAGTATAGAGTATGGTACGTAAATAAATGTTTGCTGATTTAACTGACTGACGATGTTTAATAGTGACAGGTTTATACAGCATTTTCCTCACTCTAATGTTCTAAAGCAGATAGCAAAAGTATTATGCCATTGTAATCAATCAACAAACATTTATTAAGCACTTGATTTATGCCAGAAACATTTTATGGATGAAGAAACTTGAGACACAGAAAGGTGAAATGAATTACCCAGAATCATAATTGATGTCACAGGAAGCCCAGTTCTTTTGCCACTGTACAATATTACCTCTCCCTCAAAAGTATCAGAAGTAATACAATGAGGAAAAGACTAGTAGTATAGTGGAAAGGACAGTGAATATGAACTCAAGAGATGCATAAGTTCAAATCCCATCTTAGACATTTACTATCTGTATGATCATAAACAAATTATAATGTATTTAAGCTGTAGCAATTTTGATCTGGAAAGAGTAGAACAAAATTAGTTTATAGAGAATTTTCACCTGAGATAAAGATTAATAGAGAGATATTAAGAAGGAACTTCCCTGTCCTTGAGTTCAAGTTGCCCAGACCCAGATTGGACTGCTGATCTACTGTCAGCCATCTCAAAAAGATGGTGGGACAGAATGGTAAAGCATTTATTCATTGCTTACTATTTGCAAACTCTCCCCTAAATCCTGGAGATACAAAAGAAATATGGTCCCTATTCTCTAGGAGCTCATGTTCTAATTAGAGGAGAGAATATTAGAGACATATACATGAATCTGAGGTATAGAGAGGTGAGTTATAGGTTATATAGTCCTTAGTGACCAGAGTCAGGGCAGGTGGCAGGGATAGAATAGGAAAGGAACCCTAGGACTGATTTCAGAGGGGCAAATGTTCCACTCTTTTTTATTTTTGTAAGGGAAAAGACTGGAGTCTTCAAACTATAGGTTAATGAGCTTGAATTTGATACCTGGCAAATTTCTAGAACATATTATTGGAAGAATTGTAAGTGGTACCTTAAAAAGGGGAGCAAAGATCACAGAGTTACATCATAGATTCATCAAGAACATGTCATGTCAAATGAACCCCATTTCTTTATTTGACAGAGCTACTAGGCTTTATTTAATGGAATGATATAGGTAGTGTTTACCTAGATTTCAGAAAAGCATCTGACAGTCTCTCATGTTATTCTTATGAAAAAGATGGAGAGCTTTGAACTAGATAATACTTCAAATGTATGAATTCAAAATTTAAAAAAAGTAGGTAGCTGATTACAAAGAATAGTGCATTAATAGTTTTTATGTCAGTTTAGAAGGAGATATCCAATACCATGCCCCAGAAATCTCTGTTTGGTCTATGCTGTTTAACAATTTGATCAGTTATCTAGATGACACCAGAAGAGGGTTACTTTAGTTCTGTAAATAACAAACACCTAGGAGGGACAGCTGAGGAGCTGGATGACATAGTCAGATTAAAAAGAACTCTAGGGTCTCCAGAGCACAGGATTATATCTAACTTTCTGAAATTTTGCTAAACGTAAAGTTTACTCTTCATTTCCAAAAATTATCTTCACAAATAGAAGACAGGAATATCTGGCAAGAGATCAGTTAATCTGAAGATGTCTTTGGAGTTTTAATGAATTGTCAACTAAACAACAGAATTATATGGTAGCATAGAAAACTAATGAAGTCAGGCTGTATTCAAGCAGGCATATTTCCAGGATGAAGAAAGAAGGGGCACTACCGTACTAGGTCGTGGTGAAAAAAATCTGGAATATTAGGATCAGTTCTGTGATATTTGGAAAGACATTGGTAAGTTGAAGAGAACCCATGGCTGAGCATCTAGGATGGTGAAAAGTCTTGTTAGTTTCACATGAGGATCAATTGAAAAAAAAAATGGATGTTTTCCCTTGAGAAGAGCAGACTTATGGTTAAGAGGGTACTGAATGGTTTTGTTCTCATTTATAAGGGTTGTTGTGTGGAAGAGGAATTATTTTTGTCTACTTGGCCCTAGAGAAAAGAATTACGAATAATGGGTGGAAGTTACAGAGAGGTACATTTTACAGTTGATGTAAGGAGAAAAATTTATAACCATTAGACTTATTCAGAAGTGGAAAGTGCTACTTGAGAAGTTAGTGGGCTCGCTCTCACTAGAGGTCTTCAAAAGTTGGATTTCCCATTTTCTGAAGGATTTTAATGGATTTCTTGTTCAAATACAGATTAAGATTATATGACTTCTAAAATCCTTTCTAATACTGAGAGTCTGTGATAATTTTTTTTTTTTGCAAGTCATGTTATGTTTTTGAGGACGACTAAGGTGAATCCTGGAAAAAGCCATAACCTGAGTCCCCAAGTTCATAATGTCTCATTTTTTCTTTTTTAATTTTCCCCACAACAAATAATAAATTAGGGGAATAATTTATTATTACATGTTATATTATATGTTACATTTATTTATTATATGCAAGTATTATATTATATTTTATGTATATGATTATATATATTATTATGTATATTAAATTTATTATGTTATGTTTATTATTTAGAAATAAATTAAGCAAATTATTCAGGAATGGAGACTCAAAGAAACCTGTTGCCTAGGGCTTACACTAGACTGCTGATAAATTCCATGAATCCATGTGGGAGAAATTCTTCACTGGAAATTCCAAGACAATCAATGACTTCTATTTTTTGTATTATAATTATATTATTTGCTTTGCAACTGTATTGCCCTCTCTTTTAGGTTCAGGTTTTGACCTTTTAACAAAACAAACAAAAACCTGCTAGATTTTGAAGATCTCACAAAACTCACTGTCATAGGTCAGAAGCTTCTAGATGGGTGACCCATCCTGTTCATTGGACTTAGTTAGAATGTGAAAGGAGGAACTATTTGTTTCAAGTTTCTAATCAGATTTTACCTCCCTGATTTAGTAGTATTGGTCATCAGTTCAATTAATTAAAAATGTGCTGATTACCCCTATGCTTTTACCAACTAGGTCTGTAGGGAATGGATAGTGTTCTAAAAAAGAAAGGAAGAAAATAAAAGAACTCCATAGAAAAGCTGTATTTTATATTATTTGATGAAGGGAAATAAAATGAGCTTATTGGACTCAGGACACAAGGAAGCTTCAGTGAAAAAAGGCTTAGTGTGGAAACATTTTCATGGATGGCTGCACTCAATGGAAAGATCTTTGACCACAGTCTCTCATGATCTCAATTTGGCAACCATTAACAGGAATGTTCCCATTGATCCTGAATGCTATCACTGTAAGCAAAAGAGAGATGATTTATCTTTTTTAAAAAAAATGTAGCTGAATTGCATAAGGCTTGATCATTTAAGGACATATTAAGTTGGACCACTGACTAAGTAAAAAGTAGGTGAAACTTTGGCAAACATACAGTTGATTCAATTTATCCAGCATTTATTCAGCACCTCCTCATATAGTCAAAGCTCTGTTCTATCTGCTCTACCTTGATGTAGCACCATTCCTGAATGATGGCTAGCTGAGTTTTCAAAAACTTTTTTAAAATAACCTATCTGCCAATAGTCTGGTATAGGATTTAGGGGAGGCCTACTCATGGTAAAAAAAAATAAGAGTATAAAGAAGTGTTGAACAAAGATGGTAAATTCATTTCTAACTCCATGAAAGAATCTAGGAACAGTCGAATGTCCAGAAAATTCCATCATAAATAACCGCAGTGGTAGGCTTTTCCCCCCATAACCATGATGCATTAACATTGAGAAGTGCTCTTGATATATGTTTTATTTTTCACAATTCATGCCACTCCTCAAATGACATTAATATGTTCCTCTAGTATTGAATGGAACTTCTATTATCTTCCTTGCAGCAGACTAACTTTTTGAAAGTATTCAGATATATGTAGACAGTTCCAATTTAGTCTCTACTTAGGTGAACTTTATATAGTTCCAGAGTTGTCCTGAATAGTTCCCTAAAGCTTTTAAAATTATTTTTCCTCATCTTTTCTGATTTCTTTCCAACTGGTAGACTCCTCCCCTTTCTCTAATTTTTTTTTCTCCCAACCTCCTAGTTCTTCTGTTTCAAAAGAACTAAGTTACATTTGTTTAAAACTTTTTGTATTGTCTTAAAGAAACTATGATAGGATGAAAAATACAACCCAGTAATATAGCTTACAACATCTGATTATTCTGTCCCTTTACACTTCCTTCGAATAAACAGCTGGCTAATTTTCCCTTGAAAATGAAATTTTTTTTCTTAAATTCAGTGATACACACACAATCAAATAAAATTAATACATTTGTCATAAGCTCAGCTATATGTATGCAACCCCTGAAAGAGTAATAGATAATATATTCTTATTCCACATACTGAGGCTAAACTGAACCTACGATATAGAATAACAGTGGTTAAAATTTATATAACATTTTATAATTTATGAAATATTTCTGTACATTATCTCGATTATCACTTCAATCAACTGAGGCAGTTACCACACAGGGCGTATTTTTCCTTATTAGCATTCTTAATAGTCCCATTTTAGTATTTGCTCAACATGACATTACTAATAAGCCGCAGATGAGGGTGACTTGAAACTGGTTTTTCTAACTCCAGATCCAGTGGTTTTTTTGCTTTAACAGAATTCTGTATTTTAACGACAGTTCCATATGTAAAGAAAATGATTTATTCTTTAAGATTAAAGATGGCAATTGAGAAAGTTAAAAGTAATTCCATTCTGTCTGTCTTTTACGCTTCGCTCTGTGCTGCCTCATAGTAAGTAGCACTTGGGAATCTTAAAAAAAAGCAATATATTATCACTTTCTTTCTTTCCTTTTTTTCTTTCTTTCTTGACATTGCCTAGTGTCATACTGAAACCTACTAGACTATAAGCTACTTAATGGTCAGGATCGTTGTGTTATTGTTTTTTTGTATCCCTAGTGCCTAATAGAATGAATGCCTGTCAGATAATGGGCACTTTAAAATAAATACCTTTTGACTTGATTTGAAGCTGCTGTTATTTTAGAATATTATTGAATCTGGTAACATTCTAAGATTTTTCATTTTCAAAAGTCATATTGTGGATGTACTTTTTCCCCATGAGCTACTAAAGTGGTTTTCATATTTTACAAGGGTGACATAACAACTTAGAAATATGAATAAATCCTCCATCTCCAACTGCACCCTCTCCGTTTTCCTGTCCTCTACTAGCTTCAATTCACTGTGCTAATGTCACTCTGCATTTGGAAGAGAATGATGTTGAAATTAAAGTGATTTTCCTTCAAGTCTTGTAAGCTTTTCTGGAAAGAAGTATCTCAGCATTCCAAGTCAACGGCACTGTAATGCTCACTGCCTAGAGCTAGTGATAAAACTGGTTTAATTCCTTTTTTTAAAGGTCATGTAAACATGTGTGCTTAGTGAATTAGATGCAAAATCAATTCCCTGAACTCCATGCTTCCCAGTGAAGTTTCTTTCCTATTCTTCACATGTAAGCCTACATCTGACAGCAGAATATTGACTTTTGAGCTATGGTCAAAGTCACATTAAACAAAGAAAACAACTGGCACCTGCATGGGAAAGCAGATTGATATAAAATTGCAGAGGGAGTGGGGTGGGGGTGAGGGGGGAAGGGAAGTGTATTTTATCTCAATAACATTCATTGCTTCAGATGACAAAAGCAGTTTTTGCTGGAAATTTTCTCCCTTTCCTTATGAGGTAACTGCTTCTAAAATTTCACCAGTCCTGTTTTTAGAGATGTTGCTGAATTAAGTAAAGCTAGTTTAGTAGAACTGTCAGTTAGCAGCATGAAATAAGTCCCATTAAAATTCAGGAAAATGGGCTACATTTCTATTTTAAAATAAAGCAAATACTTCCTTATGTCTGCAATAAGTTCTGCTCACAGCAATGGACTCATCTGGCCACATTGAGATAATGTGAATGTTCAGATATTAATTATGTTAATTTTTCTTAGCTTGAGAAGTATGTGGTAGAAAGAGTGCAGGACTAAAATTAGGGGGAAATGTGTTAGATTGCCACTTCTGATATTTGAAAGCTTTATGAGGCAAGTGACTTCATCTTTAAAAGCCACTGCTGTCTAACAAGTGAAATGAGGATAGCAATATTCGTAATATCCATTTAATGGGGTTCTTCAGAGTGGTAAATGAGTTTAAGTTTTTAAAGTTTTGAAAATCTTAAATCCTTGCTAGTTAATTCTATGTGAAATAGAATACATAATAAAATATTTATGTTAATAGATACATATATTTGCACAGAATATGAAAACTACATACATGTTTGCTATTTCCTTGACTAAAATTCTATTCTGATGTTTCCTTGTGGTATGATGGTGAGCCTGTGTTCCTCAAACACTTTGTCATTAAAGACCTAGCTTTGGCATACAGAAAAGAATCTGAATATAGATAGGCCTATTAATGGTATTCTCATTTGAAAGATCTCATCACTTGTTTGGTTTTATGGCAAAAAAAAAATTGGCTGCAATAAATTTCAGCGATCGTGTACTTAAGTCACGGAGGGGCTGTGATGTTCATTGGTGCTAGTATTGTTTATATCTATGAAATCATAGATTTTTTTTGAAGATTTTCATACTGATGATTTACTTAATGAAGCACGCTTTATTAAATTATTTTTCTATGTTTTCATAACTCATTGACAAATTAAGGATAAAAATTGCTCCATCCCCTCTGTAAATGTTTTTAACTATTCCTCAAAATGGCTGATGAAATGATCTAATTTGGGAAGAAACTGGAAATACTTTTTAAAATTGCCTCAAATAAGATTTGGATAAATTCTCTTCTATTATGCCCATAGCATATATATAGTAGATTGAGTATTGGACTTGAAACCAGGAAGAAATAAATTCAACTTTAGCCTTAGAACTTATTGGTTGTATAAGCTACTTAACCTTCCTGATCTTCTCTGAGTTATCTAAGCCTTAGTTTTTTCATATGTTAACATGTAAATAATAATATTTATGACACCTCAGCAGATTGTTGTGAGATAACAAGGATCAAATGAGCTATATATTAAAGTATTTTTAAAAGTTTAAAATACTATATAAATGTCACTTGTTAGTATTGTATTCTTTAGCAAAAACTTAAAGTCCAAAGAAACTCTGTGTGTTGTAGATATTTGGAGTTCACAGAGAAATGAGAATGGCTCCTAAGCTGTATTTCAGAGAATTTAACTCAGGTTTATTTTTGCCATCATAACTTGTTAAATTATGAAATAATCATTTTCAACTGAATAGGAGGTATCATTATAGGCATCATGATGTATTCAAGGGTGCTGGATTTATAAGGAGATCTGGATTTGAATTCAGTCTGTGACACTTAAGAGTAAATGAGGATTGCTAAGTCACCACCTCTGAAAGCCTTCTCATGTACGAGAAGCGACGGCGTTTCCCATGTTATCTACCTCATTGCATTATTATGAGGAGGAATGTTCTTCGTAACTTACTCCATAAATGTGAGCTCCGATTGTCATCATTTAACATCTGTACTTCGTGGGTCTCTCCGTATGAGAAAGACAAATGCACATTAAAATGTCCTTCAAATTTTAGGAGAACAAGTAATAAAAAAGAGTCAGTAAATTGGCTGCAAATGAAACCAAGCATTGCCCCCCTGAACAGAACACCAGATTTCTATAATTTAAGGCAAGTCAATACAGCAGAAGAGGTATTGCTACCAACCACAAGAAGTAACATTCTTGTTTTGTGGGGACTCGATGTTTCTGCGTATTCTTGTAGGCGCCCAGGATTTTATTTTCTATTTAAATCAGGACTTTGTTGAAGAACCACTGGGAATTCTGCTTCTGAGAATATCCTGTGATGTGATTCCTTACATATCACAATGGGAGACTCCTGAACAAGTCTTAGAAGTGACTAATTTGCAATCCCACTCCCAGAACAGTCCTCAAAAAGTAACAGAAGTCCATATTTTATTTTTCTAGACTACAGATCTTTATGCCTGTTCTTGACCTGCCTCCTCTCCTCTCCAATTGTCTGTTTCTGTCTCTCTTTCACACACACACACAACACAGCATTACTTTCTAGGTCAATGTTAACATAAAACTGATGTCTGGCCTGAAGAAGATTATGTAAAGTACATCAGTAGGTATTATTTGGAGAATTAAAACAAACACTCTAAGGCATTCAATAGTAACAAAGTTGATATAAATACTCAGTCCTACTCATAAAACTTTATTTCCCTGGACTGTCTTTAAAGGTCTATGTGCACACAAGCATATACTTTGGCACACATTACTTTTGATGCGCATTCTCATACAGTGAGTGAAAAAAGAAAAAGACTTAGAGAGAGAAATACAGAATGAAAAAGTCAGTAGTACCCTTTCTCCTGTTTCCATAAGGAGCTCTTGCTTTTCTTCAGCATGGTATTTCAGTGAGCTTTTTTCCAAATTGTTTTTGCATAATGAGTAGTCTCCAAAGGTACAAGTGCGATATGACGCATGAGAGTGAGCAGGCAGGCTTGTTTGCTAAAACCCACCAGTATTTGCCTGACAAACTGGTCGTTATGGAAATCAGTAATCAAATTAGCCTCATTGATTCATCAACCAGGGCCATCTATTGCTGCAGGATGAGGGAAAAATCATACAGTGCAAGGACTTTCGGAAAGCTCTAAAATGGAAAACCGTTCTTGGAAGCTCATCTGGAAATGCACACACTTGATACAACTAAATGCAAAAAATTCCCACCCATCTGAATACAGAGAACCTAGGGAAGCAACAGAAAAGGCAGCGGTTACCAGTGATGTCTAGACGTGGAGAAACTATGACATCAGTGAGAACAGCCCAGTATTTACTTTTCCTTCCCAAAGAAATGTTCATTTCATGATCTCAGTGTGCAGAGCAGTCGACAAAGGGGGCAAAAGCAGATCCAGAGCCCAGGAGCAATCCCGAGTACACCAAGGCCCATGAAAACACTAAGAACTTAGAAAAATGTTAACCAAGAGAGCTACGTGGGCCCACAAATTAAATTGTATCTGGAAGAAGACTTCCCTTCCCTTCTGACTCTAGGAAGAGGGCAAGGGAAAATAACTATGGAAATTAATTCAAATCACAGTTAATGAGAATTCTACATGTCATAAAAAAGAAAGAAGAGAAGCTGGGTACAGAAAGCATAATCAGAGTAAGAAATCTCCACTTTGATTATTTACATTTTCACTCATTTTAAATATTCCCTTATTTTTTCTATTTTGTGTTCCCTCCTAAATAACCAATGATAGCATGGCACATCTCAATTTGATATTTTCCTCTCTGCGCATACACATTCGCTCTTTAGCTAACTTACCTTCCCTTTCTCATTTCTATCCCAGCATTTTAAAACCATAAAGCATAAGTGCGCATGTATCATTTTTCCAAAGCTTAACTCTGCCCAACAGAGACACCCTGGAGTCTTAGCCGACGCTGAAGATTGACACTCATTTGCATAAACCCGAGCAGATTGCAGACGTCCTTTTTGTGTACTCTGGAGCTGTGGCCCTCAGGGACTGCGGGTTCCAGCATGTGTTGGGGCGCCCCATCCTGGGCAGAGCCCTTGGCCTTGGCTCAAGATGGAGCATCACATGCTGGGGCCCGTAATGCCTGTCTGCCACAGCCCCGTTGTGTAGCCAGGACTGGTTATAGGTCCTAGGGACTGCCCTTGAACTTACGTTATAGCTACAGATGTGCACCCAGTGCACAAGGAAAGAATTCAAAGAAAGTAACAGTCTGGAGGATTTGAGAGGCTCACAAAAAGTGACTTCTTTCCCTATGCACACAGCACTTAGGAAGGGGCAAGTCTAGCCAACATATTTCATTCATAAAACTGAAAGGGTAAGGTGAAAAAAAAGAAACTATCTCATGGGAGTGTTGATAGTCTTCAAGGTGGTAGAGAAGAAAATAGCTCTTGCTAGGGTCATACTGAAGGGGAAATTTAGAGAACCCTGAGGGACAGTCCTTTTCCCTGAACATCTGCTTAATATATCTGATGCAGGCTGCTCCTTATTGACAACAATAGCCAAACAATAATAATTTGTCTTTTTTGTCTAGTGATCTCAAATTCCACTAGGAAATGAAGTGCCTGCAGGCTCAAAATATACTTTGGTGGTCTGCCTAGGATATCTGGGTTCATTCTTTGTGAAAAGTGGGATGAGAAAATTAGGGCCCAGATAAGATCAATGGGCAAAATAGTGGCCTAGGTAGAGCACTGATCTTGGGAGTCAGGAATTCTAAGAGCTTATATCCTACCTTCCAGACTTATTGGCTGTGTGACCTAGGGTAACTCACTTAGCCTCTCAACCTCTATTTCCTCATCTGTAAAATGGAGATAGTACCTACTTCCCAAGATTACTGAGAGGATTGAATGAGATACCATAGCCAAAGCACTTTGGCTTAAAGCCAAATTAAACACAATTATAATTACCCAGAGGGGTCTTACTTTATAAATCAATAGAAAAACAATCCCAAAGCACTCTTTATTTCATTATATTCTTTTCTTTTCCACATAAAGGGTGTATATATCTTTGGAAAATATCATTTTGTGATATGGACCACTCACTCTTAGCTCAAATGTGTGTGTGTGTGTGTGTGTGTGTGTGTGTGTGTGTGTGTTTCTCCTTCATTGCTGAAGAAGATCATGCCTTCAGAGAAATAACGATATGACTTGCACTTGACTATGTTTTGAGGGAGGGCTGTGCAAGGTCACCAGCCTCACTTCTCCTCCAGAGCCATCTGAATCCAGTGACCAGATATACATCAGGATGAGGCAGTTGGGGTTAAGTGACTTGCCTAAGGTCACACAGCTAGTGAGTGTCAAGTGTCTGAGGTGAGATTGGAACTCAGGTCCTCCTGACTCTTGTACTGGTGCTCTATCCACTGCACCACCTATGCTTAGCTCAAATATCCTCATGTTGAAAGAAGCTATGGAAAGTGAAGTATCAGTATAGTGTGCTCAGTTCTCTAAGTCACTAAGAGTAAACAGAAATGCAATTTTTTACTTACAGGTTCTTTCTGTCTGGACACTAAGAGAAATATTTCCAGGTCAGCAAATTGGAACTTATTAAAAAGAATGACAACAACAATAGCTTGCCATAGCAGATGGAGAAGTGACCTCCAAATTGGGACTTCTTTCATTTCCTCTTCCGAAATATACTAGGACTCTGGACAAGTCTCTTAACCTTATGAAGTGAGTCTCTAGGAGTCTAAACTTTCCTCATCCAAGAATGCCTGATTCCAATGAAATGACAGGTCCAGTCCCCATTCCTACAAAGAAAAAGACTTCCTAAACTTGAGACTGTCCATAAGAGTCATGGGTTGCATTGGAATGTAGTCAAGTCCCCTGATGGATACTAGTCAGTGGTTTTTATAGTGGGGAATTTGAGTCAGATATGGATAGAAATAGAAGATCTCTACCATCCTGTCCAACTCTGTGACCACATGAACCATTGTTTATAGCTAAATTGACCAGCTGTTGTCTGTTTTTGTCAGTATGATTAGAGTAAAACTATCGATTATATTGCCATGGGTATATCTGGTGACTAAGGGAGATCAAAAAGTGACAGGCAGAGCATGTAAGGCAGATTTGAAAACTGTTCATTCTACTACATACTTCTCTATTATTGATTTTATTTGGAGGGTAAGTAAGGGCTATTATTTCCTGCTTTGGGACTAGAAAGAAATTTTCTTTTGGAATGTGTATATTTTGCATTTACCTAAGTTATTTTATACATTTTCGGGTATATTATTACGTCTCTTTACACACCATTTCTACATAGCAAAAAGATGAAGCATCTGAGGAAAGAAAAGCAATAGGGGTCAGTTATTCAATGATAGACCGCCCCCCCCTAGTTCATTTCTACTCTAGCAGAAGAATCAGGATCCAACCACATCTCTTAATTCAGAGTCTCTTGTCTTTCTTTTAAAAATTTTAACTCAAAAAATGAGAAACAAACTGTTTCAGACCAGAACCTTGGCCTACACTTGGCTCTCCTTTGATTATCTCTCATTTGTCCTGTGTATAGTTTGATTGTATATAGTTATTTGCATGGTGATTCCCCCATTAGAATGAAAGTTCCCTGAAGGCAAGGGCCTTTGCTTCTTTATATACTCAGCATTCAGCGCAGAGCCTGGTACATAGCAAGCACTTGATAAATACTAGTTGAATGACTGACTGAGTTTCTAAGCAGTAACCCAAGAAACAGTGTGATGTAAAGTGAAATTGGAAAAAATGGAAACCATAAATTCAATCCCCATTTGTAATTTGCTTGCTGTGTGAAAAATCACTTCATCTCTTTTAGCCCTAGTAAGATATGTGGCAAGGTCATAATCTGTCTTGAGTTATATATTATTTAGCCATCTATGATGATTCTTCATTATTAATTTTACTTGGTGGAAGGGAAATTGCTATTATTTCCTGCTGCAGGGCTACAGTTTTCTTTTGGAGTATGTATATTATTTTGAATTTACCTAAGTTATTTTATTCATCCGTTGCCATATTTTACATCTCTTCATACCCCATTTCCACAGAGAAAAATTATTCTTCCTGAAACCTTCCCTCATCTGTAACTTTCTCCTGCCCTTCCAGATTTGAGACTTTTCAGAATACTCTTGTACTTCTTGTATTTTACTGGTCCTTACAGTTTTTTGTGTATTGATCTAATCAATCCTCCTATTAGGATATAAACCCCATGATGTCAGGGATTTTGTGCATCATCCACAGCAAAAAAAAACCAAACCAAAATAAACCCCTGATACTTTTAGTCAGTCAGTCAATAGGAATTTATTAAACCCTTCTTATTAAGCACTATGCTAAGTGCTGAGGTTAAAAAGGAAAGCAAAAAATAAAGCCCCTTTTCTCAACATGCTCACAGTCTAGTGGGGAAGACAACACCCAAATAACCATGTATATATACAATATATACAGGATGCATTGGAAATCATCACAAAGGGAAGGCATTATCATGAAAAAGAAATTGGAAAAGTCTTCTTGCAGAATGTGGAATGTTAGCTGGAAATTGAAGGAAGTCAGAGAGGCCTACAAGATGGAAGTGAGAAGGGAGGGAATCTGACGGATAGGAGACAACCAGTGAAAAGGACTGTCAGAAATCTCTCTTGGGGGAAGAACTAGGAGACCAGTGTCATTGGTCACAGAAAACATGGAAGGTGCATAAGGTGTAAGAAGACTGAAATAGAAAGAAGGGAATAAGTGAGGAGGAAAGTTCAGCAAATGTTGGATGGAACTTTGGAAAAAAAATCATAAAGTTCCAGAATTCATTCCCTGAATGACTGATGACAACGGGAAATATGTAGCAAGTATGTTGGCGCTTCTCTGCTCTAGCTTTCCGTTGAGGTGTTTACATTCCTGGTGGCTAGGACTCCCATAATGTTCCATGGGAGGGAGGAACTTGGGCTGTTTCTTTGTCTGTAGGCTGCCTGCTGGGTTTTGTTTTCTGGAACTATTATGGGTATAATTTGCCTTAGTTATTTACTCAGTCAACTTTACTGATTATTTGCATTATCACTAAATATTATCTCCTTGGAATTACTTAGCAAAAGGGCCCCTGCAAAATGCCTCCTAGCTTGTCGGTCTGTGGTTTCCTTTCATTTCGTTGTTGCTAAATGTCCTGATGGATCTAATTATCCTGATGCCATCAGTTTTCAGGATTATAGATCTTGTTTATTGTTCTGAGACCTTTATGTTATATCAGCAGATTATATCCAAACACTAATGGTCTATCATTGTTTCGAGATCTGGTGCATAGTTACAGCGTGGAAATTTACACAACTTAAAAAAAAAATGAAGGAGGCAAGATGGACCACATGGTCCTTTCAGACCCTACTAGCTTTGATTCTATCTCCCATGGAAATTTTTATGAGGCACTCTTCTCAGAAAGCGTCCTACTTCAGCACACATGCAGGCTAAATCACAATGCAACAAGCATTGGGACCATTAGAATTTCTTTTAACAGAAAAAAGGCTTCTGAGCTCCAACTGATAGCCCACTTTCAAGTAATACTCAGAACCACAGGATTCCAATACAATTATGGATCTGAACAGCCTCTTACAGCTTGTTGTAACAGGACTTGCTTTACATACATTTAGGAATAGGTCAGCCCCTAGAGCAGCCATGCATGTTTTCATAGGCCTGGGCCTTTTAATGACTATAGGACCTGCACATGCAACAGATACTATATTCAGCTTCCTGAATGATCACATCAGCCCACATTTAGTGTTAAATGGTAAAAGCGATACTAACAACAAGGTCCTGGAACCCAGCCAAGCTCCCATGCCTTCTCCAACAGGACCCCAGTAGACTGTGCACATGCTAAGAATGGATGACAGCAGGCTTCTCCAGTAGTTACTATGTGATGAGCTGAAGCATGGGGACCATGAACAGTGGGTCAGAGGAAGCATATTTAAAGGATTTAGTGGGACTAGATAGATATCAGTGAGGCATGACCCTGGACCCATAGGGATTTACAAACATCAGAGCGGTCGTGATTGAACTTTATCAGCTAAAGAGGACTCTTCAGTGATGGAATGGGAATGCTGGGAGTGCCCACAGAATAGGGATGAGCTGCCTAATGGAGAAAAATCTAATAACTGAGCATCTAATCTCTGTATAAAAACCTTCAGTTGAGGGTAGTAGTAATTCTATCAACAGAGCCACTATTACTTTTAGGACAAAATGTCATTTTTTTTTCCTAGTATTGTTAATATCTAGTATGTGGAGGGACCTAAATATTTAGTGATTCGTATACACACATGCACATATATACACATACAAACAGACATACACACACACGGAATACCTGGCAAGTAGATAAATATTGCAGGATAATGGATAGGGTGCTAGCTTGTAGTTAGGAAGTTCTGTGTTTGTATCTTATCTCAAGTTAGTTGTTTAATCCTGGGCAAGTCACTTAACTTCCCTCAACCTCAGTTTCCTTGTTTGTAAAATGGAGATACTGATAGTATTGACTTCAGTAGGCTAATGAAAATATTTAAAAGACAGATTTGTAAAACAAAGTACTATATGAATGTGAGCTATTGTTATTTTTAGTGATTTTATTGTTTGGGCATTCATTTGTGTACCACATGCCCCCTGACACCCAAAGAAATAATACATCCCCTAAATCATAGGAAAAGCAGTGCATTCAGATCTGAATAAATGGATGATAATGTAAGAGTTTGTTAGTTATTTTCTTTTCTTCTGCTTCTGTATCTTCTTATTAATCACACTTTTTTTCTCTAGAAATGACAAGTTAGGAAGGAAGGAAACAGGCATTTATTATATGTTTATTATATACCAGGGATTGTGTTAAGCTCTAAGGACATAGTTACAAAATTAGAAAAAGAAAGATAGCCCTTGACCTCAAGGAGCTTTATATTCATACAACAGGGTGCTGAAAAGGGTGGAGAGACATGGTTTTGAAGTTTAGAAGTCAAGAACTGGGCCAAGAGGGGAACAGATTAAGCTCCTCCACAAAATGGAGGCCTGAGAAGGAACTCAACAATAGACGTAGGAGTGGTGGGCATTGCAGAGAGATATGGAAGGCTGAGAAGGCCATAGGCTGATTGGTTGTTCCAGAGGTAAAGTGATGCCAAGTACTGAGGGAAGTGCCAAAATGAGGAGGCAGTTGAGACGTTCTGAAGTCAGGAGCAGGGATGGTTGGGGAGCTGCACTTCGATGTAACTGGCTGCTTAAGCATAATGTTTGAGTTTTGATTGTTTTGTATACTCCAAATCCCCTTGAATCTAATTTTCCCTGAAATGTATTGTATGACATTTTTGTTGTTGTTGTCCTGTCTTTTCAGTCATTTCTGACTCTCTGTGACTCCATTTTGGGGTTTTCTTGGCATTGATACTAGAGTGATTTGCCAATTCTTTCTCTAGGTCATTTTAATACACGAGGAATTGAGGCAAACAGAGTTAAGTGACTTGCCCATATTCACACAGTTAGTAATTATTTGAAGCCAGATTTGAACTCAAGAAGACCAGTCTTCCTGACTACAAAGCAAGCACTCTATCCATTGTGCCACCAACCTCCTCTTTGTACACCATAGATATGTACGTGTGTCATAGTTTCATGTGATAGGTATATACCACATACAGCGGATGCATAGGAACTATTTAGTTGTCCAAGGAGTTAATTTAAAGACATACCTAGATAAGGAGATGAGGAGTCAGTACTCTAAATCTCAAAGGGGTTTCCTTTAGTTCAGTGTGTCTGTAAGAATTCAAATAACAGATCAATTTCATTCCTTGCAGTAGCCAAGTTTGAAGGACAGAACACTGGATTCACAGTTAGAGACCCTGGGTTTGAATTCCTACTCAATTGCTTACCACTCATGTGACTTTGGGAAAGTCATTTAGCACTTCTGTAACTTACTTTACGCTTTGGTAAAATGAGAGTGGTGGACTTAGCTCCATTTTGGCTGTAAATTACAAGCTTTCAGTATCATTTTCTGTATCTCCGTTTTAGTCCAGGATGAGCACTGCAGATGAGAATTGCTAGAAGTATTTTCTTGGGGTCAAGGACTCTTTAGATTTATTTCCAAGGAGTAGGAGCACAATGTAAGAAGACATTTATGTCAAACCTTATATCATCTTAGTAAAATCTGCTGACAAAATGCAGGCTAATAGGTTGAACATATGACTTTTGGTTAAGAGTTATAACCAGCTATTTTAAAAGGAAATAGCCTGGAAACTGTAATAAATTGGAAAATTCAAGTTTTATCACCCCTGAAAATTGTGTCAATAGACTTATCATAGATAGGTCTAAACCATCTCTTTGTGATTTATTGAATAATGACCCCAAGTTTTCATTCTTTTTTTAAACCATCTATCTGGCTTTCTCTTCTTAACATAAGAAACATTTTTTATTCACTGTACCTTTTACCACGATTGCATTCAATTCTGTGAACTTGCGATGACAAAGTGTTCCTGAGTGCTATTATTGGAGATTGAAGTAGGTAATGGTGGCATCCCAAACCCTGTTACTTTACTTCTTTGAGAACCTTAACAGGAAGGTGCAAAAAAACTATTTAATAAGGAATAGTACATCTGATATGACTTAAGCATCTCCTCTATCCTTTTTGTCTCCACATAAAATCATCCAGTCAATAAACATTTATTAAGTACCTACTATGTGCCAGACACTATGTTAAACTCTAGGGATACAACAAAAGGCAAAAAAACAGTCCAAGCTCTAGAGAGCTCCCAGTCTAATAGGGAGAGACAAGATGCAAATAACTATATACAAGCAAGATATAATTAATGGAAAGAAGGCACTAGGATTAAGAGAAATAGGGAAAGGCTTTTGTAGAAGACGAGATTTTAGCTGGGATGTGAAGAAAGTCAAGAGGTAGAGAAAAAGAGCGAGAACATTCCAGGCATGAGGGACAGCCAATAAAAATACCTGGAGGTGGGAAGTAGGGTCTTCTTTCCAGGAACACCAAGTAGACTGTCACTGGGTTTGTGAATGAGTGGGTCTGAGTAAGGTCTAAGGAACTTTGAAAGTACTAAAGGGCCAGGTGATGAAAGGCCCTGAATGCCATCAAGATTTTGTATTAGATCCTGGAGGTGATAAGCAGTTATCTAGTTAGATTTGTGCTTTACAAAGGTCAATTGACATCTGGCTAGAATAAATGAACTGGAGTTGGGAGAGATTTGAGTCTGAAACACCAACCCGTTGGTTCCTATATTAAACCATGTATGAAGTGATGAAGACCTAGACTAGGGTGATGGAAGTGTCAGAGATGAGAAGGATACATATTGGAGATATACTACAAAGATAAAACTAACAATCCCTTTCTCACTTATGTATGAAGTATGTATGAAATGTACAAAAATTTTTCTTGGAATACCTACTATAACTAGACTGGCAGAGAGAACAATTTTTCTATTTACTTCTTCTCATAACTTTTGTAGGTGAATAAGAAGTGAGCCTTCCAGTTCATAGACTACATGACAGCAGTAATATGTGTCTTTGTGTCTGCTGTTTCTCCTACCTGAGAGAATAGAACGGGAAGAATTAATGACAGCAAGTATATTGAGATGCCCACTGCCAGAAGCTGCCTGTGCCTACCTTGTCATCTTCTTACCCCCCATATTTAAAATCCTGGCAATGGTGGGTGCCACATTCCAGCCTGAGGCTGATTTACATGATTGCCTTTTCACTCACTTTGCAAAAGAATACATCCAGCAATCAGAATGATGTTGGGTGTTCTATCCTGAACTGTGACTTGGGCAGTAGTACTATCAAGAAATCTAGGTGGCATGTACATGCTCTCCTTCTCTATAAGCAAGATGTTTTGTCAGTTGTACTTTGAATCTGGGGCAAACTTCTGTCTGAAAAAACCTCAGAATATGGAACATATTATGCTTTCATGAGACTTTTCCATTAAAACATCTTTTTCAAGATACCCTTTTCCTCTTACATCTATTTCCCTTGTGAAAGTACACTAGAACCTTGCTGCCATGCCTTGGGGTCCATGTTATGGAACTACCTAAGAGGAAGCACCATTTTGTTACAAAAGTTACCCTTTGGTACTGCTGTAACTTAACCCCAATGGATGGGGCCCAAGTCAACTTTGCCATATACCAAATTCTTTATAGCAGCTAATGAGGTTTTGATGTATATTGTAAGGTTAAGAATAATAAACAGAAGACTTTCTAAATGAGGGACTCAAACAGCTATACAAACACTAATTCTTACATCAAGCCTATCAGGTTATACAAGCACACATCATTCTCTCCATTCTCCAGCTGGAGAAAAAGTAGAATTATAGATTTGAAACTGGAAGGGATCTTGGAGATCATTTAGGACAATCTTTCATCACAGATTTTAGAAAAGTGAGTTCCATGGAGACCAAATGACATATCCACAAACACAGGTAGTCAGCAGAAAGAATCAGGCTGGCACTCAAACTTAGGTCCCTTAAATTAAAATTCAGTGTTCTTTAAATAAGAGAATTTCAGAGTGGAAAGGTACCTTACAATCCAAACTTTGACTTTTACAAATAAAAAATCTATAGTCCAGATAGGGAAAAGACCAAGGTCTCACAGCAAGAAGGGGCCAGTCTTAGAATTCATCTTCAGAGTTTTAGGACATCTGATGAATTGAGTGGATAAATAAAATTATGGACAGAATAAAAGTGAGATTCAGAGCTCTCTGTAGGCAATATAGTCACTGGTCTGCCAAGAGTATCTGGAACATTCTTCCTCCTCATCTTTTGAAATTTTCTTCTTTCAAGGACCCAACTTCCCATCTCTTTCATGTAAATTTTCCCCAAAAGTTCTACTCTTCAAACTTTCCTATTATACTTTGCATAGAATCGTCCCTTTTGTTCCCATTATAGTCCAGTTTGTGTCCTTATTTGTTTAAATATTTGTGTCTACCCTCTTATATTGTAAGCTTTTTTTGATGATGGGATCTTTGCCATTTTTTTCAACTTTGTATCCTTTGGCCCTATCACAGTATATTGCACAGGAGGATGCTTAAGAAATGTTTTTTGCAGTGACTTGTAGTTGCTGTGAATATGTATTATAACCGGTACTTTTGACTTCTATTCCAACTTACTGCTCCATTTCTCTCAAGAATGTCATGTTTCTTGTCTTTTGGCCTAGAAACCTTAAACTCATCTTTAACTCTTTCACTTTATCTGATCTATCATCAAGTCATGCCATTTTTCTTCAAACCCAATCAATTCAACGCCAAGTGATTTATCCAAGATGCAGAATGGCATAAACCTTTTTGGACATGTACAATGTGGGATATGGTTTTACTTGATTATATATATTTATTACAAATATTTTTACAAGGAAATTTTTCTTTTATATTGAGAGTGGGTATGAAAAAGTAAAGAAATGATCCTTAATTGAAAAAAATCCTTAAAATGCCTTTTGCATTCCTATTTCTACTATCTTAGTACAAATTTATTGCTGTATATGTGGATTACTATACTAGTATCTTAACTAGTGTAAGTAAATCACTCCACTTTCAGTCTCTCTCCAACTATATGCCACTGCCAAACTAATTTTCTTATAGCCTTAGGTTTCTCAGGAGCTATAGGAAATCATGGAGTCTCTGGAAGACCTCTTCAGAATCATGAAGAATTTGGAAGACTTTCTTTGGAAGTTAGAAAATATTTGGGTTTTATAAAGAAAATTGCTTGAAGGCATTTAGAAGAATTAAGTTTATTTTTAGATTCTCATGGCCATAAGGAAGGAACTTCCACCCAAGTGTTAGGATTTCAGACATTGCCTCCAGAGAGACAAGGATAAGTAGATGAGCATGTGAACCAAAGATTTCTAGGAGAGAAAATGGGTACATGACAAGAATGAAATGAAGAAGAAGTCAGGCTAACAGTTATGGAAGTTGTGGGAACTGGTAAGATTGATGTGTAGTCAACTCTTCCTTTCCTCTTCCCCTACTCTTTACCAGAGTAGAATGTTGGAAAAGTTTCCTCCCAGAGTGCAAATTTCAGTCCTTTTATCCAACAATACTTTCTTACTGCTTCCCAACCACAGAAAGTAGGACAGAGGATAGAAGAAAAATATGACACTAGCTGTGAGTCTTATCACAGTCTTCTATACCTTATGTGAATGTTTCTATTTATTTCTATGTTACTTGATATTGCTAATAAATTATACAATCAGTAAAAAACAATGAGCTTATCTAAACCTATGCATTGGAGATTGAAAGAAGGGAGGGTAGTCTATGGAAGAAAAGATTTTCTTAGTTTTACTCCAAGGTGAAAGTGAGGTGATTAGAAGGAGTTTCTGCAATTCTAGATATTTACTGAAAATATTCTAGAACATACCCAGTAGACTGCCATTGAACTCAGGGAAATAGAAAGTGAACTATGAAGATGAACCAATAGTTGAGAGGATTATGGACAGGCATGCTTGTCCTTTAATACATCTGAAAAAAATTATTTACAGTCTGCATCACTCATCTACATCGCACATTGCTACATTCCTTAGCATCATTTTTATTGCAACAATTTTTTTCCCTCGAAAACCAACAATTCCTCCCTATTTCTTATATCAAGTCAAGATTCATCTCCTTAGTCCTCCAGAATCTGATTTTACTCTGCCTTACTAATTTTATTTTTTGCTACTCCCAAACCTACAGTCTCTGTCCAAACAAACCAATCTCCTCCACATGCCATATTCATGATTAGAACTTTGTCTTTACAGATTATACTGATTATGCCTCAATTTCTATAATATCTTCTCCTCTACCTATTCTAATTTTGACATAATGAAAGGAAAACTGGATTTGGTGTCAAAAGATCCTTGTCTGATTCTTCCTTCTGAAGTCTTTCCGTTGCGTGACAATGGATATGTCATTTAACTTCTGGGGAGCTTGATTTCCTGGTTTGGAAGATTGTCCACCTCACAAGGTTGTTGTAATCCTTATACTGTATTGTAAGTAGATATTGTGATTACTCACACTTCAAGGCAATCTCATATGATCCTATAAAGTATACTTTAAGCATTTTAGCCTTCATTTAGTTGTCTATTATCTAATATAACAGCTATACGTTATAATCAGGCCTAGACATTTTAGAATTTTAAGTCTCTATTTGCTTCAAGTATATATGTTTTTCTCTTTCAGTGAACTTTTAAGTATTTCCCATAAACTACTATCAGCATAGGGCTTGAAATCACCCTTCAGTAAATACTTGTAAATTTGAATGTAGAATAATTGATTAATAATACATGGAAGAAAGTGGGCAGGGCTCTGCTATATCTTTACCTCATGGCCTTCAGTCATGGAAATCAATCCTATATGTTTATGAAGGTGGTTTAAACATTGATGAAGCATCTGAATTAGCCATCATTAGCACTATTTCCTCCCTTACATGAACCTTATACTCTCCCACTTCTTCACAAGATCTCAAATCTATGAAGTTTTGATTAGAAAAAAAAAGTTTTTAACAATTGAAAGATCACACACACACAAAAAGAATACTGAAAGGTCAGGTCTGGAGTGTAGAACACTGGAGTGGTATAACAGAGAGGAAACACCAGAATGTTTTAGAGACAGAGGACCTGGGTGGGCTCAAATATCTGCTCTACCACTCATTATGATGTAATCTTTGGTAAGCAACATAAGCTTTTCAGGTCTCAGTTGCTTTATCTGAAAAATCAGGGTTTTTGGATGGGCAGACTTTCTAAAATTCCTTCTAACTCCATATTGATGATCTTTTGATCTCTTGTAACTTTAAATCTAAAAATAATATTATGTAGTCTGGGCAGATTTCTTATAGTCATGCTGTGTGATCTTACCTTAAGATATTAATAATTTATGTGATGGAGTGGTCACTGACCTAGTATGATGAAACTGGGTTCTAGTTCCAATTAGCTTTTTTCTCTTGGCTAAATCACAAGCTTGCTGGGTCTCTGTGAAAGAAGAACTTGGACTCGCTGGCCTCTAAGGGGCTGTCGGCTTCAACTTTCTAAGTCAGTTCCCAGGTCTTTGGGTACAGAGCTTATAAAAGAGAAAGAAAGGGGCTGAGATCAAAGGGGACATGAACTCCTTTGATAGCTCAGAATTTTAAATAAGGAAACTACACTCAGGGAAGAGAAGTTGTAAAAGGTCAGCTATTCATTCCCACCCTCTGGGTAATTAAGATCACTTGTAGTTGAAAAATGAGGATGCTCACCTGGGCCTTTTCCTTCTAATCTGTAACTGAATTATCTTCCCATGACAGTGAAATGTCCCTGAATTTTCCTTTGGAAATGATCTCCCAGAGAAGTAAGACAATATTTAGATCCCAGAATAGATCCCTCTATTCCTGTTCAAACAATTAAATGTGAGGCACCAAAATGGCATAATTTAGATTTCCAAGCTATGCTCAGACAGCCAGTAATAATGAGAGAAATGTTTGTAACTGTGACCTACTGCCAAAAATGTAAATTGCTTTTTTTCTTTAATGCCGGAAACATTTTCCATTAGGATATGTCCTTCCTCCATTTCCCAAAACAGGAAAGAAACAGTTAAAGATGAGTCAGTGATGTTCCCTTTGATGACAACAAAATTGAAATTTCAATAAGAAAGGAGAGTAGCAACAAAATTTCAGGTTCTATTTTGACAGTTGAACTGACCTAGTGATCACAAGACATATTTGACCGCTGGGATTGATTACAATCATAAAAAAGCAACTCATATTTATAGAGTGCTTTGTGGATTTCCTCACAACCTTCGGAGGTCGATGTGATCCCATCAACATAAGGAACTTCCAAGGTGAGAGATGCCTTTACTAACACAGCAAGCCCTCTCCATAGGAAGCAGAAACCTTCTCTGACTTAGCAAGCAAATCCTAGAGAAGGGAATTTCAGATAAGGGTCAAATTAATTGTGCATAATAACATGAATAAGAATCAGAGGTGAGATTTGGTACCAAGCATTCAGGAATCCAAATCTAACACTATCGACTACAGCGTACTATCTCTTGGAAACATTGTTCTTCCATCACATCAGTTGTGTGTGACTCTTGGTGACTTCATTTGTGGTTGTCTTGGCAAAGATTCTGGACTGCTCTGCTACTTTCTTCTGTAGCTCATTGTACAGAGAAGTAAACTAAGGCAAACAGGGTTAAATGACTTTCCCAGGTTTCACACAGGTTGGATTTGAAGTCAGGTCTTCTTGACTTCAAGCCTGGTGCTCTATCCATTGCACTATCTAGCTCCCCATCTCTTTAAGGTAAAGAATTGGGTTCCCATTTTAAAAATGAGGAAAATGAGGGGTAGCAAATGAATCAATTGGTATTTAATGTCTTTCAGTGGAAAAAAATACTGTGAAGTCAGTGGGAAAAGATATTGAAGCTTAAATGGGTTTAAATTCTACTTCTGTCACTTGCTACTTAAGTGACCATAGGGAAGCTATCTAGCTTGCAAGCATTTTCATTGGCTTTCCTCCATTACTGAAATTTTTCCTCCTCATCTCCATTGGTTTTCTTCAAGTCTCAGCTAATCCCCACCTTTTACAAAAAAAGCCTTTATCTCTCAATTTATCATGTGTATATCTTGTTTGTAGCTAGTTGTTTACATATTGTCTCCCCTATTAGACTGCGGGTTCTGAGAGCGAGGACTGTTTTTTTTTTTTGCCTTTCTTTGTATCCCCAACATTTGGCAAAGTGCCCTGCACATAGAATGTGTTTGGGCCTCTTTATTATATAAATTGACCAATGAGGGACTGGACTAGATAGTAACTAAAGTATCTTTTTGCTCTTGGGTCTATGATCTATGATCTTATATTTCAGACACATGTCCTCTAACTCCAAAGCTAGTTCTTGTAAAGAGTGAGGGGAGGAAACAAACTTAGAGTAGCATATGTTCTGTGCCAGGCGCTGTGTTAAGAGCTTTGATGAAGATCCTTCAGGCACTAGTGTTATTTATTATGTGCTATTTACTTTGTAAATATTTTGTATTTAATTATTGTATACATGTTATTTCCCCCAAAAGAATATATTTTCCATGAGGACCATGTCATTTTTGTCTTTGTATTCCCAGCATCTAGCATGGCACAACCTCATTCTGCATAGAAATGTCACCCAATAGGCAAAATCTATTTTTCTGAGTATTGTAGTGGCCATCTAATCCAGCCCATTGCTGGGTAAGAATCATAATTTATATGTAGACATATAAAATTAACATGTCCAAGACAGAACTCATTATTTGAGGGAAAAATCTCAAAGCTTATCTCTTTTCTTAGCTTCCCAGTTTCTGCGGAGGGTACCACTATCCTTCCCATCATTCAGTTGACCGCTTCTGTGTTAGCTCCAATTCATTTCTTCATACTGTCAATTATTTGCCAAACCTTACTCTATCTAGGGAAGCTAGGCGGCATAGTGGATAGAATGCCAGGCTTGAAGTCAGGAAGATTGATCTTCTTGAGTTCAAATCTGGCCTGACACTTACTAGTTGTGTGACCCCGGGCAAGTTACTTGACCCTGTTTGACTTAGTTTTTTCATCTGTAAATGAGCTGGAGAGGGAAATGGCAAACTGCTCCAGTATCGTCAAGAAACCCCAAATGCAGTCATGAAGGGTAGGACACAACTGAAAAATAACGGAGCAACAAAATTCTTTCTACCTTCACTACATCTCACATCTACTCTCTTCTCTCTTCTCACATGGATAGCACCCTTGTTCAGACATTTGTTGTCTCTCACTTGTACTACTTTGCTAGTTTCATCACCCACCTCCTTGCCTCAACTATATCCTTACTGCAATTCATCCTCCATATAACTGGCAAAGCAATTTTCTTAAAGTGTAAATCTCACCAAATTATTTTCCTGCTCAATAGACCTCAAAGGCTCCCTATTGCCTTTAGTATTAAAAATAAACTCTCAGTTTGGTTTTTAAAGTATTGTCACTGTACTTCATACAAGACTTCTCCCATCTCTGTTCCTTTTCACTGATTGTCCTTCATTATGGAACATACTGCCTCCTCACCTCTGCCTTTTAGAATCCTTTGTTTCCTTTAAACTACAGTTCTAGAATCCCCTTGTAAATGAAGCCTCTCTCATACTTACAACTGTTATCTCTCTCCCATCAATAATTACTAGGCATTTACCTCATTGACACCTTTCTATCTTGTATGTAGCTTGTTTGTACATATGTATTTTCTTGTCATCTCTCCCCCTAGACTGGAAGATGCTTGAGGGTAGGCACTGTCTTTTGCCTTCTTTTTTATCCCTCAGAATGAACAGAGTACCCTGCATGAAGTAGGTGGGTATAAAATAATTATTGATTGACTGACTGTTGGACATATTGTCTTCTCTGAGAGAACGTAAACTTCTTGAAGACAAGGGCTTTTTCTTTTTTGTCTTTACATAGCACAGAGTCTAGACAAAGAAAAGCTGACTGATTGTCCATCTAGACTTTGCTTAATGACCCCTATAGATGGTCTACTACTTCCACCCTTCTTTGGATAATGTTACCCCTCCTATACTGAGTCTAAATTGGCTTCTTTTGCAAATCCCACCTATCTATCCTTCCTTATTCTGTCCTCTGGGGCAAAGGAGAAGTTAATCCTCCTTCCTAGTAACAGACTTTCAAATACTTGAAGATTGCTATCACTTTCAACTCTCACCCACCTTATCTTGCCAAGATAGAGTACAGAGGGCTCATCACCTCTCCAGTTATGCAACTGGGTGAAAGAGTGGATAAAGCACTGTGCCTGATATCAGAAAGACTCAAATTCAAATCCAGCCTCAGACAGTTACTAGCTAAACAAGCCATTTGGGTTCTGTTTGGGCAAGTCATTTAACCTTTGTCTGCTCCAGATTATTCATCTGTAAAAAGGGATAAAACCAGCACCTACCTCTCAGAGTTGTCAGGGAGATTAAATGAGATAATACTTGAAAGTGCTTAGCACCTAGTAGGCACCTAAATGCTTATTTCCTTCCATATTAATTCCTATTCATACATTGGAGAATGGTATATTTCAAATTTGGAGTCCTTTTTTTTCATTAAAGGAAACTGATCCAATGGCTCCACAAATCTGAAAGCAAAACTCAACCATTTCTTCTCCCTATAAAAGATATGGAGAGAAGAGAATATTTGTAAGTGAAAAGGATTTATCAATGTAATGATGGTGATACTCCTCAGACTCAAAAATTGTATCACTCAGTCAATATTCACAGCACTGAAGACAGCTATGAATATGCTGTCATAGTTCTGAATCATAAAGTATAAAATACTCTCTATATAGAAGGCAGAAGAAAAACATTTATTCAGATACCAGAAAGTCAAATCCCAGCACCAGAAAGCCAAATCAGTCATGTTAACCAAGAAGTCAATACACATTAGCACTGCTGGGGACAGAGGCATTCCCAAGCCTCTCCCCTCTACTCCTCCCCTCCACAAGCAAACACATTCTTTCTCTCCCATCCCAACTACTCTCACTAACTTCTTCCTCTTTCTGCTCTGCTCTTGTGTTCCACCCATTCAGCAAGCTCCTTCTCCCACATGTGACTTAGGCTTCCAGGTGATTTAAGCAGGTCACATGGGCCTATTAATGAATGGAAAAGATTTTTCCATTTAAACTGCCATGACCAAAACAATTTAAGAATTCCTGTTCCCTCTGTTATCTCCTTCAAACCTACCAATTGATGTTTTTTTTCTGATGAGTTACTCTGATATAACTAGAAAAAGAAGTCGGTTACTTTGTCACCTAGATAGATCATAGTGACATAGTAAAACTATTGTTTAAACCTGGAACTAGAAAGAACTGAATGCAAATCCGTACACAGGCTCTAATGAGCTGTGTGACCTTGATCAAATGACATAAAATTTCTCAGCCTGTTTTCCTTATCTCTAAAAATGAGACAATAAGAGTACCTACTTTAAAGGAACGTTGTCTGAATCAGATGAGACGATGTTCATGAAGCTCATTTCCAAAAATAAAGCTATATAACTGTGAGCTACCTTCAGAAGAAATTTCATATTTATAATCAAATGAGCAGGCTGTATGGACCACTCCAAAATTGTCACGATGTAATGGAATACTATTGTGCTATAAGAAATGGCGAATAGGCAGACTTCAGAAAAACCTGGAAAGACTTATATGAACTGATGCTGAGTGAAGTGAGCAGAACCAGGAGAACATTGTAGATAGAAACAATCACAATGTGGGATGACAGATTTTGATAGACTTAGCCCTTCTAAGCAATGCAAGGACTCAAAACAATTCCAAAGGATTCATGATGGAAAATGTCATCCATGTACAGAGAAAGAACTATGGAATCAGAATGCAGAGTGAAGTAGTCTATTTTCTTTTTTGTTTTGTTTCTCATGGTTTCTCCCATTTGTTACAATTCTTCTACGCAACATGAGTAATGTGAAAATATATTTAATAAGAATATGTGGAGTCCATGTCAGATTGCATGCCTTCTTGAGGAGGAAGCGGGGAAGGAGGGGGAGAAAATTTAAAACTTATGGAAGTGAATGTTGAAAACAAAAAATGAATTAATAAATTGAAAAAGAAAAAGAAAAAAAAAAGAAATTGCCATGATGTCTTTCACAACTGATATTCTTCAGAAGTAGGTTTTTTCCCCTGTGTTATTGATAACATGCCCTCAGAAAAGCAGGATGGTTTGATGAATAGAGGGCTGACTTTCTGGTCAAGAAAGAACTGGGTTTGAGTGCTGCCACTGACATATATTGGCTAGGAGATGCTATGCCATTCACCAAACCTTTCAGATTCATGTGTGATGAATAAATAAATTACAAAAAATTACTGACCTGTATGAATATAAAAGATTTTAAAACTGAAGTTTCCCTATACCAATTTTTGGATATCCTAAACTATGGGGATTTTCATAATTGAAGGTAGTATATATCAATTAAATCTCACTTTTGGACTTCCAAAATGTATTGTACACACACACACACACAGCCATTCCTGTTTTGAAGTTTACATTCTACTAGGATACACGAAAAGTATTAAAATTAGTTCAGGAGAGAGAAAGCACAAATAACTGGGGTGGAATTGTGAAAGCCTCCACGTTGGAAGTTTTACTTGCATTATGCTTTGAGGCATCACAATAATAACAAATGCCAAGTCCTAAACCATTTTTGTAACAGCAAGAATCAAAAATGGTATCGGACTAGAAGAAGGGATTAGGGTTGTGTTCGCAATATGAATAAAACCCATTTTTATTTCTGTTCCTACTTTCTAAAAACCCTAACCAACCTTCCATGTCCAACTCCCAATAGCACAAAATCATCACAGGATACATGTGAAACCCTTCTTCTTTTTGCATGTGTGTGTGCGCGTGTGTATATGTATATGTATGTAATCACTTTTATTTTATATTCTACTATTTCCATAATTGCTTTACTGGACTATGGCCAAGATCATGTGTAATGCATTGCTGTCACATTGCCTGAATGAAAATTCAGTCAAGGCATTTTTGACTACAGCCATTCTCACTCTTGTGTCTTCACTCCACTCCCCACCTCACTCTGTATGAACTTAGAGACTGAGATAGTGGAAAGAGTTTTAATGTTATCATTGTCATTCAGTAATTATTTTGGTGGAAGCCTAAGGGTTTTTCTTTCTTCTATTGGTTTCATAAAACTTTTTTTTTTTCAAGCTTGAACAAAAGGCTGGTAGAGATATTAGAAGCTACTTCTCATGGGAATGAAGGATGGAGGTATTGGAAAGGCAAACAAAATTAATCTTTCTGCCAAAGAAAAAGCAAGGGGGCAGATTTCTTCATCAAACTTCCCTTTTTTTTCTTTCTTAAAAGTTTCATTTTTATTATAAATTTAATAATCATTAGTAAATACAAATCTTTCAATATACAAGGAACAAGAAAATATTGAATGAGTAACTGTGAACTTACATTATATATTGTTTTAAGGTATATATTAAATGTAACAAGGTAGTAAAACAACAGTTATATTTGGTGCCATCTTCTAGATTCATTTTTTTCTTCTGCATAATTCTGTTTCCCCCTTTAGTTAGCTTTTTTACTCTTTCATTTTATTTTTTAAAAAATTATTGCACATTAATTTCCCCTTTCACTCATCCTCCATTAAAGGGAGAAAAAGAGAAAAAAAGAAACTTTCAACAAACATGCCTGATCAAGCAAAACAAGCAGGAAGATATTCCTTATTTCTTAGATAGCTTGGTCCAGTGTTCCTGACATCCTAATTTCAGCGTCCATTTGAGCACAATGGGCAGGAATCAGTCCCATTTTGAGGTGATTCTTCTGATTTTCTCCCAATAGCCCAGATTTGTGCAGATGCAGGAAGAGATCACAGAAGATGGCAACTGATATTAAAACTACAAGATAGTGAAGGAGGACAATAGAACTTGGCATATGGTGCAAAGAAGCAACTTCAAATTTGCAGGACTGAATAAATGAACTTTCTCTCAACATATTCAGAATCCTGACACCAAATTTTGGGGTATGGCAGGAAGAACACTGAATTTGAAATCAGTGGAGAGCTCTTTTAATCACCACCTATTTAACCTCTCTACTCCAGTTTCGTGATCCATACAATAATAGATTAGACTTTGTTATGTCTCTCCTTATAATTCTAAATCTCCTTATTTCTCTCTCTCTCTCTCTCTCTCTCTCTCTCTCTCTCTCCTTTTTCCTGATGAAGTGAAAAAATAACTTGCTCTGAGATGACTGATGAATGTTTGAAATGAGAGGTTGACTTATCTCTTTCCCCAGGCTGACCAAAAGCATTTCTGAGAAGCAGAATTCCACAGTTGCCTTCCTAGGGGGTGTTGGTAGGTCTATTAAATCATTTTTTTACTTAGAATAAAGAGTGGAAAATGAATCAGAACTAGGCCCAGATTTGAAAATATACAATATTTTAACACATACAAATATATCTATACGATATATGCAGAAGCATACATTCCTGAAATTTCATTGATTTGTAACAAGACTGAGTCCATCTGATATCATATTAGAAGAAAGTCGGTCTGTTGTTGTTCAGTCATATCTGACTCATCATGACCCCATTTGGGGTAAAATATACTGAAGTGGTTTGCCATTTGCTTCTCTAGCTCACTTTACAGATGAGGAAACTGAGACAAATAGGAAGCAAACAGGATCACATAGCTAGTAAATCTGATCTCTGGGTTTCCTGACTCTAGGCATGATGCTCTATCAACTGTGCCACCTAGCTGCTTGGTAAAATCCAATTAGTCAAACTTAAAGAAAAATATTGTTCAAGATATCATCAGCTCACATTTTGTGCTTGTATCTCTTATGAATGCCTTCATCTCTCCTATTTCTATATCTTTAAACCTCTTTATTTCTATTTTTTCTCCTTTATTACTCTCATCTCAGAGTTAAGGTCTTTTATTTTATTTTATTTTTTTACCAAAGTAAACTTCTCTAATTGTGCCTTTTATACCATCCCTTTTCATCTTTGTGGACCCCTTCCTGTCCTCTGCTCTCCTGTCCTCTGCTCTCTTCTCCTCTGCTTTCCTCTCCTTCCCTCTTCTCTCCTCTCTCATAATCTTTCAAAATTTAATATTCTAATCCTATGAAATTAGGCATAGAAATTACTTTGTAATTTAAAAAATTACACATAAATATAAAGTAATATTACTATTACTATTAAGGTTTCATGGATTGGTCTTTTGCAAGACGTTTAAGGATAACACCTAACCAATAAGATGACAGAGTTGGGATTTTAAAAGATGTTGGGAGGCTAAAATGCCAGGATGCATTTAAGAGGATGAAATTTAGTAGAGCTAAATGTGAAGTCTGGTACTTGGGTTCAAAAAATCACTTATAAAAATCTAGGGAAGAAATGAATAGACAACAATTCATACAATTAAAAAAATGTGGAGGTTTTAGTGCTTTATAAGTCTAATATGAGATAGCAGTGTGACATGGTAGATATGAAAACTAATTCAATCTCGAACAATATTGAGAAAAAAACATAATGTCCAGGAATAAAGAGGTAATACTAGCCCTGTACACTACCCTAGCCTGGCCATATCTGGAGTATTGCATTCAGTTCTGGGTGGTGAGTTTTATAAGGGATACTTTATCATCTGGAGAGGAAGGTAACCAGAATGTGAAGGTCCTAGAATTTGTGACATATGAGGGCTGGCTGAAAGAAGTAGAGATATTGAGAATGGAGATGAGGGAGGCATTGTGTTACAGGAAAAGAGTACTGGCTCTAGGGCTAAAAGACAAGTTCAAATCTGCTTCTGATGTCTTGTCTATGTGGCCTTAGGCAAGTGATTTAACCTCTATCCCTTTTGGAAAATAAGGAAATTGACTTCTGAGAGGATCTGAAAGGACCTTTGAGATATCTTTACTTGTTTATTTGATCTATATATGAATCTATGAACTAATGAGGGGAAGGAGGGCTTTGCATAGTAGCTATTTTCTAGTATTTGAACAACTATCTATAATATAGAAGAGAAATTAAATTAATTTTGTTTGGGTCCCGGAACAAAATCAGGAACTTCAGTTGCAAAGGGACAAATCTATGTTTAAATCCATTAACAATTATTAATTTTCTAAAAATGGAATAGACTGTTTTGGGAGAAAGTAGGTTGCCTCTTGTCAGAGGTATACAAGGCAAAAGCCCTCTGAGCACTTGCTCAATAT
Source organism: Potorous gilbertii (assembly GCA_028658325.1). Taxonomy (NCBI): domain Eukaryota; kingdom Metazoa; phylum Chordata; class Mammalia; order Diprotodontia; family Potoroidae; genus Potorous; species Potorous gilbertii. The sequence goes on from CM053773.1 coordinate 143,954,788, forward strand.
TTGATAGAGAGAATTCTTTTTCAGATGTGGGCTGGAATCAATGGCTTAAGGTCCTTTGCATCTATGAAATAAAGCTGTTTAACCAACTGGTGAAGCCCTCATGCAGTGTCATAACAAAAATATAGTTTCACATGCTATTCAGTTCATACTTCAGCAAATGAACAAAAAAAAAAAGATTGAAAGGTTACACTGAGTTAAAAAAAAAGATTATGAAATTGAGGGAGCAACAGACACATCCTGTTTCTGTATAGGAGGGAATTAATCAGCATTATTGGTAGTTACATCTCTGTTTCCAACCACAGAGGAAACTGGCATAGTCCTAAAAAATTATTCAATAAAATGTTTTTTTTTAAGTGAAACACTTCATTAATCCCAGATACTCCTGCAATGGCATTATGGGTTATCACCCAATTCTGTTGACCCAGTTAAGCCATCCTTAATTTTATCCCTGATAGTCTATAATTAGGATTGTCTAAAATAGCCTGAACATAATCTGTGCCAGTACTTATCCTTACGAGGCAGAGAGCTTTTTGGAGATTTGTTATTTTATCTTCTAAAGAGCTTTTTGGAAATCCTGCACCAGGAAGCAGGAGAGTGGAGGGCAGGGGGGCCAGGAGTGGGGGAGAGAGAGAGAAAGTGTGAGGAACAAGAGAAAAAGAGGAGATAACCTTTGGCATCTATTAATTTCCACTAAGGTTGTGACCAAATATTCTCTCCACCCTCCTGTACTTATCAGATGTGCTAGATCTAGGCTGATATCAGACTGTGCTGAGATTTGTGAATAGCGCTGTCTGGAGGAACCTAAAATCCAACAAAGGCAGTGCTCAGCACTAGGTACCCAGCTAAACACTTGATCAGTCCAGCTACTATCATCTCCGGAGGGCCCTGCACTGCCCTGGCTTTGGAATATGCTGAGTGTTAAATAAAGGGGAGGAGGGTATATCACCTCCTTCCTCCATTGCCTCCCCTCCTAGCTCCCCAGACAAATAGTTCTTAGACTTGGTGCCTCTCAAGGCAATGAAATTTGGGAAAGCCCCATCACTGGGGTTTTAAAGAAAGCTCTGTTTTCTCTCTCCGTGTCTCTGTCTCCGTCTATATCTCTGTCTTGTTTCTGTTTCTGTCTCTCTCTGTGTGTCTCTCTGCCTTTCTGTCTCTGTCTCTGGGTGACTCTCTCTCCTGTTTCTCTGCGTCTCTCACTCTCTGTCTGTCTTGTACATCCAGACAGCTTGAGTTTGAGAGAGGAAGTGATTCTAATTCCAGTCTGGCCTGTCCCTCTGTCAATGGAAATGCCTGAAAGTAAAATGAAGTGATAATATCCTGTAGAATATTTCACAGCAAGAAATACAGGGGAAATGGTAACTTGGGGATATATAGCTGATCTTAAAATAGACAGAACCACCAATGCCAGAGCAGATGCCAAGTACAGTAGATCATAAAATTGCACAAAGTTACCACTAACCAAGTGGATTCCGTGTTTTCTCTAGGGAAACCACTCCCTCAAAGTCGGAAGAGTTGAGTCTTTATTCACTAGTGCTATTACCAATTGTCAATGGCCTGGCCAGATTGCCTTTCTCTTCCTTTCTGTGCATCTATTATTGGCTAGCAAGTAAGGATCTTAATGACTGTAGCATTCTGCCACAGGATTAATGATAGGTAGAGGACAAACTCCTGGATCCTAGCTCATATTGTAAAGAAAACTGGGGGCTTTTTGGTGCTGTTTTTTTTTTAAACTCTTCAAGGCTCAACCTACTCCCAGCTTGACTCATTTCCCTTGTTCTCCTTCCTCCTTCCCTTCAGTCCCCACCACACACCCTTCCAGTTTCCCCTTTATGTTCAATCTTCCTTCATTAAAATATAAGTTGCTTAGGAAAATAACAAATGTTGGAGAGACTTTGGAAAAACAGGCACATTGGAGGATTTGTTTTTTGGCACAATGATTCTGGAAAACAATTTTCATTTATGTCACAAAAGTTCTCAAGCTATGTAAGTTGTTTGATCCAGTAATATACCACTAATAAGTCTATGTAGTCCAAATCAATAAAAGAGAGAGGAAGAGTCCTGTAAGGACAAAGATATTTATAGGTGCTCTTTTTGTGGTGACAATGAATTGGAAATTAGGGGAGGAGGTGATCATTCACTAGAGAGAATGGATGTACAAATTGTGGTATTTGACTGTAAGGGTATACTATCATACTATAAGAAACAATGAAGGGGGTAGTTTCAAAGAAACATGGAAAAATTTGTATGAACTGATGCAGAGTGAAGTGAACAGAAGCAGTGGAAGAATTTACACTGTAACAACAAAATTATACAAATAAACAACTTTGAAAGACATAGGAGTTTTGTAATGCAATATGTGTATAGGCAAGACAATTAACCTCTTCCTGCCTCATTTTCCTCATTTGTAAATAGCACCTACATCACAATAGGACTTACATCACAAGGTTGTTTGTGAGATCAAATGAGATAATATTTGTATACTCAGCTAGTCATCCTGATTATTTAATGAATCCAATCCAAGTTCAATGAAACATAGTGCCTGGTAAATAGTAGGCTCTTAATAAATGCTTATTCAATGTGTCCCCTCCCCATCTATCAATTTGCCATCTCCTACCTGAAACCTTTCCTGATTCTTATGGTTGTTTGGTGCTTATTCTTTCTTTCCAGATTATCCTTTATATGCATGCCCTTATAATTGAATATAAGACCCTGAAAGGCAGGAACTACTTTGACTTTTCCTTTGTAGCTAGGCCAGCATCACCATTACAGTATTCAGCCCTTTGTAGGTCCTTAATAGAAGCTTGATGGATCAGACTGGATTGAGTAAATAAATCAAGGCAACTAGCAAAGTTGAACTTTGGTTCAGGAAGAGTGGTGATGCCTCGCTTGGAAAAATCAAATACCCCTCCTTTCTCTGAGGTTTAATAAAATATCTGCAAACTGAAGAGGGCTGGGGTTAGAATTGTAAAGGCCAATTTAAAAGCCAAGTAAGACAACCCTTATTGGTTTGCTTGGAACCAAAGAGAAGGATGAGGTTGTAGAGAAAACATATCTTTCCAAAGAAGGCTGCTAGCTTGGGAGGAAAGAGAAAAATGGAATTAGGAAGATATTCATAGAAAAAAAAAGTCCTTTTTGTCTTTTTTTCTGTGTATGTAGACCTGGGTAGTGGCTTTTCCTACTTTATGCAGATCTTCACTGCATTTATTTTATTCTTTAATTCAGATGAGTTGTTCTTCATGCTGGACCTCATCATGTAGCTAAGAGCATATATTAGGAATCACAAGAAACTTTAAAACTTAACAACTCAGAGTAGTGGCTCAGTGGATAGAATGCAGGATCTGGAGTCAGGAAGACCTGAATTCAAATTCAGTTTCAGATTCTTACCAGTTGTGTGATTCTGGTCAATTCAACTTTATCCTGTTTTCCTCAGTTTCCTCATCTGTAAAACAAGCTGGGGAATGAAATGGCAACCCACTCTAGTATCTTTGCCAAAAAACCCTAAACGGGGTCATGAAGAGTTGGGCACAACTGAAAGATCACAAAAAGTTCTTTAACCTCTTGAAGGAGGGAAGAAACAAAAGTGAATTGAGCTAAAGAAATCAGTAGTGGGAGTAGGGGGTCTATAAGAGAGGGAAAGGAAAAGGAAAAAATGACAAACCCAAAAGAGCCAAAGGAAATCTGGACTGGAAAACTTCTCTGGGACCATTACAACATGAGACAGTATACATTTAAAAATATATTATGGAAAGTTTCCTACTAAAAATGTATTCAGGAACAATTACTTCTGATCCCCAAATGCAGAAAAAATGAAGTGATCTGAAACTTCAGGGATCCCAGGCTGGAGTCCTGCCAGGCCATTTAAACATATACAATTTCATTGGAAAAGGAGGACTTGGTGTCTGAAAGGGCTATGTGACCATGATTTGGGGCAGAAATTAGGGAATGGGACTAGGGTGCAGGGGTTGCAAGTGTTGCCACTCAAGTGGTTTCTCTTTTTTTGAGATTCAAGTCAGAACTTTGTCCACTCTTGGCAAAACAGAACTTCCTGTTTCAAAGGAGAAGGGCTTATTTTAAAAAAAAAAAGTCTCAGAAGACTTCTTGCACATCAAATAATTCTTATAAAATAGTATTTTGATGAGTTGGAAACACATGGCTTGCATTTCCCCTCAAGATATACATGGGTTTGAAAAAAAAACTATGGGGTGGGGTGAGGAGGGGGAATGATTTTGGCAAAAAATATATTTAGGGTTTTTTCTAATCTACAGTGTTTGGGAAGAAATAAACAGAGATTTTTTTTTAACAAGTCAAGATATAGCCAGATTCATGCTTTTCAGAAAGAAAGTGAGAATGAAAATAATGGATATTTGCTATGAGAATGTTTGAACATCAGTGTGAGTAATAAGCTAAGAAGTTTTGCCTTCACAAGGCTTCCCCCCTTTACAAATCTGCATGGATTCCTTGGAGCCAAACTTTAGAACAAAATCTCAATCACGAAACTGGAGCGAGCGGCAGACATTTATGCAAGAAAGCACCAGATGAAACCAAGTTCATATTTCCCCATGGATTAGGAGACCCTGGTTTATGCTGGAATACACCCAGTGGTAGAAAAGAAATGACTTGCCCTAAAAACCTTGAATGTGTTACTGCTCCCTTATCTGCCTCTTGTTATGTTTTCCATATTCATGGGGTTGTGATATCTCTGTGTGGCATTCCCTTGTGTTCTATAACTGAATGTTAATAATATGTAACTAGAACTATTTCCTTATTAGAAAACTTAAAAAAGGAAGAGGATAGGAAGGGAGAAGTTGTTCTGACAGTCTCAATCATTCACTTCTTTATCATGATTAGTATGCCACTTGAACTGGAGTACTTGTTTGGTATGTGAAAGAGCAAAAGTATATTTAATATATTGAATAATGAGATCAATTTAAGTGCTAGTTAAGGGACTAGGACCCTAAATTTAGAACTGAAAAGGCCCTTAAAAGTCATCTAATTAAACAACTTTGCTCTCCTTCTGATATCTAAAGTAGCCGAGGCTTAGAGAGTTTCAGCGACTTGTCCAAGGTCATGTAATAGCTAAAATCTTGGAAAGCCAGTAGTTGACCATATGTAACAGAATAATATTTAATTTATATCTAGATAATCTTGAGTTATTTCAATAATGTTCACCAGAGTTTGGGGATAGAGGAGAAGAGCGCTGCTGATTTATGGAGTGGAAAGAGTGATGCCGAGTTCACCCTAATTGCATCAACAACCACAAATGTATTAAATGCCATTTTCCCTCTCTATTGACTTTATTCACGCAATTCTATCAGCCTAGACTGTGTGCTTTCACATAGTAGAAGAGCTTCAAAAATATTAATTCATAGAATAATAGATTTAGAACTGAAAGGGACTTTAGAGACCAACAAATCAAACCCCCCCATTTTATAGGTGGAAAAACTGAGACAGAGAAAAGTTAAGTGGATTTGCTCAGGATCAATTCAGCTACTAAGAGTCTAAAATAGGATTTGAACTCATCTTCTGGATTTCAAGTCCAGCCCTCTACGCAATGTGCTGCTTCTTAATTCAATACTTTTCTACTTCCTCCTCTGCAGACCAGCCTCCTCTTCCCCCTCAAAAAGGGAGAATTGAATCCAACAGCCTAGAAGATTTAGCCTATTTTAATAAAAACTCAAATTTCATCAAAGTTTTAAGATTTACAAAGCATTTTTAAAATTTTATCTCATACTAGGTTCACAACAACCTTGTTAGATAAGAACTATTATTATGCCTATATTACAAAGGGAGAAAATGAGACTGAGTGATTTGCTAAGGATTAAACTGCTGGTAAGTATCTGCAGAATTCAAACCAGAGCCTTCTTGTCTACAAGGTTAGAGTTCAATCCAATAGGCAACATTGATTCTTTTTGGGGTTTGGTTGCTTATAGTTCGTTGGCTAGGTGGCACAGTGGATAGAGAGACTGGCCTTGGAGTCAGGAGGATCTGAGTTCAAATTTGGCCTCAGACACTTATTAGCTATGTGACCTTGGTCAACTCCCTTAACCTTATCTGCCTCAGTTTCCTCTTCTGTAAAATCAGCTGGAGAAGGAAGTGGCAAACCACTTCACTATCTTTACCAAGAAAACCTCAAATGGGATCATGGAGAGTTGGACATAACTAATTGATGAAACAACAAAAGCTCATCAATTACATCCTCCAAGAATCAAGTCACTTCTTCAGTGAAGCCTTCTTTGAATTCTCTACGTTACTCCCACTTACCAGCCAGAAATTCTTACAACCTAGATTTTGGGAAAGTATATTTCAAAAGGTTAAGAGGAATGCTAGATAGAATCCCATCGATTAAAATGCACAGAGGAAGTTAGTCCTAGAGGGATAGTTAACAACAAGATTCTAAAGACATGAAGTAAAACAATTTCCATGAGTATGAAAGATTCCAATGTGGATGCACAAGAGACTCCTCAACCCACTCAGATTTTAAAAAGAAATATTCAGAAGATTTAAGCAAGGCCAGTTACTATAACCATAAAGCTGTTTTCTTTGTCCTTCGCTTTCCTACAGCAATTGTTGATCTTTCCTCATCTGGCTTCTCGAGGACATTTTTGGCTAATGATCTCATTCTTAATTGGATGTAGCCTATTATTGCAGTTTCCTGCTTGCAAGTTTAACTTTCCTCCTAAAGTAGACAGTAAACCTTAATCCCTATTCCTGTTAATGACTGATCTCTCTAAAATTAACTTTTTACTATGTATACACACCATCTATGCATATACACATGTGTATGTGTATGTATATATACATGCGTGTACACATAGATGTCATTTCTGCCCAGTAAATTACAAGTTACTTGAGGTCTTTTGTGTCGTTTTTGTCTGTGTGCCTATGGTATCTAATACGATGCCACTATACAGTCAGCCCTTAACAAAAGCTTATTGAATTGACTTGAAGAATGCTAGAGATGATTGAGATTCATTGTCAATTTTGCAGATCGGCATCATGGGTCACATCTGTGGTTACAGTACACCCTCACTATTAGGCGCAGCCAATGAGGGAGGATGGATATTGACCTAATTCACTGGTTAGTGTTCATGAGATTCAGGTAGACTGAGGTTTCTTAGACAATCTGTCCTGTGATGTTTTCTGTGTCAATTACTTTTGACAATATATACCTTCCATTTTAAATTCACTTCCCTACCACCCTGTTAATTTTCTTATAAAATTATTTCCTATTAAGTTTTGAACTCATCCAACCATTCTGTAAGAACACTTCGGAACTATGTCCAAAAGGGTTATAAAACTGTGCATACCCTTGGATCCAGCAATACCGCTGCTAGTCTATATTCCACAGAGATCACAAAAAGGGGAAAAGGATTCACATGTACAAAAATATTTATAGTAGTTCTTTTCGTGATGACAAAGAATTGGAAACTGAGGGGATGCCCACCAAGTGTTGAATATTGAACAAGTTGTGGTATATGAATGTAATGGAATACTGTTGTTCAGAAAACCCTGGAAAGACTTACATGAACTGATGCTGAGTGAAGTGAGCAGGACCAGGAGAATATTGTACACAGTAACAACAATGCTGTGTGAGGATCAACTTTGATAGTTCTTCTCAGTAATAAAATGATCTAAGACAATTCCTAAAGATTCATGATGGAAAATGCTACCCACATCAGAAAAAGAACTAAGGGGTCTGAATCTCTCTTTTTTTTTCTTGTGGTTTTTCACTTTTCTTCGCATCCTTATTTCACAACATGAAATGCATACTCACGCATACATATATATGTACATATATTTTGTATCTAATTTCTTGCCATCTTGGGGAGGGTGAAGGGCAAGGAAGGAGGGAGAAAAATTTGGAAATCAAAATTTTATAAAAGTGAAAGTTGAAAACTATCTTTGCATGTAGTTGGGAAAAAATACTATTAAGTGGGGAAAAGAAGAGAAAAAGGGGATAGAATGTGAACTAGGTACACAGTGAAACAGTGGACCACAAAAAGTAACAAAGTAAAGTAATCTATGAGACAAAACCAATGTGTTAGTATGTTTTACTTAACTACTCTTTGGCATAAGAGGTGTGGATAGGTATTTCAAATTAACCAACAGACTTTTATTGTGTCTAGTACATACAGCGCAATGTGATAGTAATTTTTAAAGGCATAAATAAACATGACAAAAAAGTTTAATACATAAAATATTTACTATTAGCTAATGAAACTGTTACTTTCTGTTTAGCTCATTCAGATTTTTAAGATCAATTCCTGGATGAAATTTACTTTCAAATGTTCTAAACTACTAATTTTCCTTACCATTCTTTCCTCTCTAACTGACATTTTCTTTACCAATGCTTTTTTTAGTTCTTATGAAGACTATATTCTTTCCTCTGAGACTCTACTTGGACATGTTTTGGAGTTATACTCTTCTGGGTGTACTTCCAGGAAGTATATAGTGTTTCATCTCTGCGTTCAGTGTTTTCTTCTCTTTATCCTTATCTCCAGCCTCACTTTTTGGATTGGGTCTTTTTGTATTTTGTTAAGACTCCCATGCAATTGGATGGTATAGTCAGACTTTGCTAAGTTCTTCATGAGGGAGCTAAATATAGACCCTATCTTCTGCAGGGATTCATGAGGTCTGGATTAGTTTTCTGATGGCTCAACTTAGGTTTTGGCTTTGGACACTTCTTTCTCTTATTCTTCTGGTACAATTTTAAATCTGGCATTGATTCTGCCTCTTGCTATGACCCTAATAGACCCCAATCAAATGTTGTTGATTGCAAGGATAGGAGATCTATTGAAAGATCTGATTCTTTACTTCTTAAAGTTTTTCCTGGCTCTTTTTCCTGTTATGACACCTTTGTGGCTTGGGCTTAGGCTGTCTGGGCAACGGATTGCCCAATTGCTGGTCTAGTCTTATTTCCTGTATTAGTTTGGACAGGACTGTTTGGATTCTGGGTCAGATAGGTTCTTTGTGGAGGCTGGGGGAGGACTGGCATGCGTATGTGCTGGTTTGACCACAGTAGGTTGCTTGCATCCTGCATTATGCACTGTCCTGGACTTGTCACGTGAGGGGTCTGGACATAAGCTGCCTGAGATCTGTACCAGGAATTGATCTGACCCCATTTTCTGTTATGTCTATTATGTTTTGCCTTCCACCTACCCCTTCTCGTTTCCACTCAGATTCTCCAAGATTTTGGCTGTCTTTTGTGTAGACTGAAGGGAAGAGTGGATTTGTCATTATTCAGTTGTTTCACCTGTGTCTGACTCTTTGTGGTCCCATTTGGGGTTTTCTTGGCAAAGACACTGGACTGGTTTGCCATTTCTTTCTCCAGCTCATTTTGTAGTTGAGGCAATTGAAGCAAACAGAGTGAAGCGACTTGTTCAGGGTCTCACATCTAGTAAGTATCTAAGGTCCAATTTCAATTCATGTTCTTCCTGACTCCAGGCCTTGTGCTCTGTCCACCTGTGTCACCTGACCACCCTGACCATCTAGCAGCTCTAGGAGATAGATATTTCTATTTGCTTTTCTCTGTGCTTCTTCTTTCTGGGTCTCTGGTCTGGGGATAGGGAGATGGGCAGGGGTGGGGGTGGGTGGGTGGGTGGCTTCTGGAATCCTTAAGTCTTAACGTGCAGAAATCTTTCTCTGTGAGCCACTTGTTTTCAACTACTTTACCCATGTACCATATTATCAGTATTATACACTAAAACTGATAAAAATCTATCATAATTTCTCTTCAGAAAGTCTTGCAATCACCCAGGTACAATTTTGGGGAGACCCTCAGAACACGGATAAACCTTACAACTACCTCCTTTGTTTCTCCAGGTGAAATAAAGACAATTCTAACACACTCTCCCCTCTAACTGGAAGCATTGACTCTCCCTTTTCACCTAATGGCTTCTGTGCTCAATATCGACAAAAATTTTATTAAATTCAGTTTTATGAGAAGCAGACAGCCAAACAAAATCCCCAAGGTTTAAAATTGGAATTGGAAAACAAAAACCTCAAGGGACAAAGGAGTTTTTTTCTGATGCTAAGGACACCGGGGGAGCATTTCCTTCTTTGCAAAGATAAGATTGCTGGGTTGGACTTCAAGTAGGAATTGAGAGAAAATGAGCACAGAACTGAGGTAAGCTTAACAGAATGAACATCAAGCAAAAATAAGTCTAGGAATCCTTGTAAATACTGCTATTTAGGCATGCCTATTAAAGGAATTTTACAAAAAGAACCCCCTAAAATTTGTTAGAATTTTCAAATGATCAGTCAGTGAAAAGAAAGTTACCACTGGAGAATCTGAGTTAGAAGGGCCTTCATAGGTTATCTGCTCCAAGTACATTCCTGATGAATTCCTATACAACATTACTGAAAAGTGTTTAAATAGTCTCTGTTTAATGACTTCCAGTGATGGGACAATGATTATCTCATGAGATAGGTCATTCCAAAATTTACCATAATCTGAAGTAATGTAGAATGTCTAGTACATTTTCTAGATCAATGGTGTCAAACTCAATTAAAAATGGGAGTCACTAAACCATGCATAAAGATCCCTCTGGAAGCCATGTTATTATATTTAATATAATATTATCCATATTTTATTCTATTTATATTTATTTTGTTAAATATTTGCAATTACATTTTAATTTGGTTCAGGCCACACTTGGGAATGTTATGGGTTGCACATTTGACATCTCAATTCTAGATGACAATTGTGAAATTATCTCACACATTCTATCTGACTCCTTTCTCCACCATGTTAAGTATCTAAATCTTTTCAGTGGATTGTCATATAACCTGGCCTTGAGTTCAGCATCCTGATCAATTTTTGATTTCTCAGTACTTGGTCAAGCAGTGTCTTTATTCAGTCTATTTTTGTAAATATCACCCTCTTCTATGCTTTTCCATTCTATCCAATTCTATTCTATGGGTTCCAGTAAATCCTTCATCATATGTGGGTCCCAAATCCTTCCTTTAATATCTTGAGGTTACCAATTTTGTGATGTTATTTTACTCTTTCCATATGAGTAGACCTTTTTGGATCTCATTTATTTATGATTTTTCATACTTCACTTCTTGAACACAGGAAATAGGGGACAATGTGCTGGAACCTTCTCATGCCACAGTGCTTATTTAGATAGCCCTTAAAGTCATCTGAGAATTTGCTACTCTGTGACTTGTAGCTACAGACTAATAGCTAGTATCTAGATAGAGCCTGGGGCAGTGAAGTGGTACAGTGGATAGAGTCTTGGACCTGGAATCAGGAAGACTCATTTTCCTGAATTCAAATCTGACTTCAGGCACTTGCTGCTTTAGACCCTGGGCAAGTCACTTAACCCTGTTTGCCTCAGTTTCCTTACCTGTAAAATGAGCTAGGAAAGAAAGTGGCAAACTTCCAATATTTTTGCCAAGAAAACACTCTAAATGGGGTTACAGACAGTTGGACACAACTGAAATGACCAAGCAACAATGACATAGACAGGTTACTATGTGCCAGGCATTATGTTAAGCATTTTACAAATATTATCTCACTTGATCTTTCCAACAACCATGGGAGGTCCTTGCTAAATGATACCCCATTAGACAAATATTAGTGTTAAACAGATGGACTTTATGTTGTATGTGTTTTATATGTGCCTGTTTTCATCCTCATTAGAATATAAGCTCATTGGTGGTAGGGATTATTTTATTTTTTGTATTTGATTACCAATACCTTGCATAGTGCTGGCATATAGCAAGCACTAAAGACATATTTGTTGATTGATTGATTTTTATAGAAACAAACAGTTTGAAAATCTTTCATAATCTCAAATGCAATCCAGTCAGATCTCCTCCTACTCTACTCTGGGCACAATTCTTTATCCATCTGTTAGGCCCGTCTAAAATACTGATGTACTAAGTTAACTTCCATCCAGCTGCAAGTCATGATCTGGAGAAAACCTGTTTTACATCCACTTTATTTTTTCACTGTGGGTGGTTTGAATAATTATGAATTTTTCTGAGGAGCCTGTGTAGTTTTTCCAGGGCTTGATGCAATTAGTGCCATGCCATCTGAAAATATGAAGCTGAAGAAATTGCCATCAATAGAGAAACCATCTTTTCTGATGCTGAAAAGTGTATCCTTTATGACAGTGGCAAACACTTTATTTGAGAAATGTTTCCCTGTTCTATGCATCATTTGATGTTAATACCAAGCAGGCCATTGGAACAGAATTATCCCCAGTGTTGCATTAGTCAGAGAATGTTGAATGATTTTAGAGGATGCACAGGAGATACCATGCAGATGTTAAAAGTAAGATTTTAAAGTACTCTTTTGTTCTAAAAGTCAATTTTTAAAATAAAAATAAAATCAGCATACTTGGAACTTCTGTCCTTTATTCCTCTAAATCAGTTCTGTGGAAAATTGTCTAGAAAAATCAGCTTTCTCCCCCTCATGTTTTTATCATGGATACTGTGGATAAGCATAGTAAAATCACTTAAAGATTTTATGGAGATGAGAAAGTGGGCCTAGAGGGTGCTTGTCCCTTCTGGATTTTCTTTTTTTGATTAGAAATAAAACATTATCCATGATCTTTTTTCATTCTTGGATGCCTTCTTTAAGGCATCTTAAACTCAGATCCTGAGACTCTTTAAGACTGTGTCAATTAAAATAGATCATTTCCTTGCATCTATTGGATCATGTCTGGGGACCTTTACCCAGCTTCCATTTGTTAAGTGGTATCACTATTTCCTCAAATGGTATAACCCAGTACTGAGGTGACAAATTTCAAATGGACAGTTTTACTCTTGCTATTCATATGAAAAAGTCACGCTAGAAATATTAGTAGATTCCCCGCCCCCCCCACCTTATTTTGTAGCTACTTATCCAGTTTGATTTACAAATTATCTCAGGACCACCTGTCTAACTTAACCAGATCTCATGTCAAGGTCTTTAAATGTTTTCCTCTTTAAATCATTTTCCCGGTTTTGTGAGCTTATGTTATATCATTTCATCAATCACTTTTTTCTGATAAAAAGAAAAATCATCAATAAAAGCTCACATGAGGTACTTTAAGATTTACAGTACAATTTTGGTCTGTAGCTAAACTTTTAATAAAGTAACGTAAGTGCTGTTATCATCATGATGAAGATGGTGAAACTGAGATTCAGAGATTAATTTCACAACAGGCAGTATTACACACAGCTGGAATTACAAGGGAACATGTGCTCTAGTTTGGTGGTGTCTTCTTGTTCCACCTCCTGCTCAGCAAGGAAGTGTCCTGCTTGTTGGTGATTTTTGTCTTTTTTGACCTTTTATATATGGTAGGTATTTTGCATCAATGAAAATATTCTTTTAAAAAGTGAGAAGACTGGTGATTTTAATTTGCCCATTTTTAGTATGAATAATTTGTTTGATGAAAATGAGCGCTGTAATCAACAAATATATTTTCATCTTTATCTTCTTTTCTAATTTAATGTTATTCTAATCTTTGCTCTAAGTGTGTCATGGATGGGTAGTTGCTGTAACTTCCAAGGACCATATCTTCCTCTGTTAGCATTTCCATTCACAAAATTATTTAAGAACCAACAACGCATCTTTTCTGAAGTTACTACAATTCTCATAATTAATTGGTTCACACTGATTTGAGTATTGTATCTGTAAGCAGGTGTTTTCTTGCCTTTAGGACATTCAGTTTCATTTTTCTAAGATGTTAGGATGTTAACTACATTCAGCTCTTTCAAATTTACTCCTTAAAGAAAGAATTCATGATTTTACAAGCATGAAACTTTGAATGGTTGTCAAGTTAATATGAAGCAAACAGTTCTCAAAAGAAGAATTAGAGATAATTCATAGCCATATGAAAGTAGGGTCTAAATCACTAATAATAAAAGTTCAAATTTAAAAAATTGTGAATTTCTACTTTATAATTAGCAAAAACTATCAAAGATGCTCTCCAAAATGGTAATAGTTGATGTTGAAAGGAGTGTGAGAAGATAGGCACATTAATGCATTGTTGGTTGAGCTGTGTGTTCTATTTTGAAAAACAATGTGTAATTATGCAAGATTTGTGACTCAACTGTTTATACTCTTTGACCTAGGAATTCTTCTGCTGGGTTATGTATCCCAAGGAGGTAGAAAAAAGAGAAAAATCCTACACAATACTCACAAGTTCAAAAGAATTGGTAATCTCATCAGTTTGGGAGATCTTTACAATGTTACAGTTCATACTTCATCCATGTATACCCATCTCATGTGGCTCTTATCCATTATGTTCCATAATTTCTCCACAGAGGGCTAACTCAACCTTCTAGAGATCTTTCTTTCAACTGAAATTTCAAGGATAGCAATATAGCACTCTGGTTGTCAACCTATCGCATGACAAGCCTATCTTCTTTTTCAATCATATATTTCCTTGATGGCATCTTTTGCTTCTGTTTTCCCATGAATAATAAGATTTTAACCCACATTTATATGTACACACACATATATGTATGTATGGGTATGTGTGTATGTGTATTTCCATTTAATAGTTACAACAACCCTGGGAGGTAGGTGCTAGTATTACCCCATCGTACAGTTAAAGAAACTGATACAAACAGAAGACAAGTTACTTGTCCAGCATCACATAGCTATCAAATGTATGAGGACAGAGTTAAACTCTGGTCTTCCTGATTTCAAACTCAACTCTCTATCCACTGAGCTACCTAGCTGCCTCTAAAAATGAAAAAAGGAAATGAAGGAAGAAAGGAAGGAAAGAAGGAAGAAAAAGAAAGAAAGGTTAGACTTTTGTTTCCATAGGGGTTTTGAGATCAATAAAAGAATTAAGAGATTTCTTGAAGGTAATCTAGTATCCATTCCTTCTCCTGTTAAAGTCCAGGCCAACTCCTTGTTCATGTGTATTTTGTGTCACTAGTGCTTATGCTGACTGACAAGGTCTATAAATTTTCTTTTTCAAATGCATGTAATAATTTGAGGGATAAACATTCTTTACATATTTGGTCTTTCCAAGGTAGGTGCTCAGATCAGACTTTTGCAGTTGGTTATAGATCTTTTCCAGGAGACTCTAATATGCTCTAAGATATGGTATAATCAGTCTAATACCACATACAAACAAGAACATTTGGAATGCCTTATCCATAGAGAATAACTCTTTGACTTGGCCCTTTGATAGATCTCTCCCTTTATAGAAATCAATACCTTAGACAAACATGATTATCCCATGTGTGTATATATAATGTATGTATGTATGTATGTGTGCATATGTATATATATGTACATAAGTAATATGTGTGTATATAGACATTTATGCATATATACACCTATAAATGTGTGTGTGTGTGTGTGTGTTTTTTACCACATCTGATGTTAAAATCAGAGATTGCTAAACAGGTTTATTTTAGTTGTTATGTCTCAAGAAATCTTGAATGATTTTGATAGATTGGTGAGAAAAATCTTGTCAAAAGTGCCTTTAAGGTGACCTTTTATTCTTTCAAATCGAATGCTTTCTCATAATTACAAATAATAAGCACAATGAGTTCTTATAGTCTATCATTGCAAAATAGCCAAGATAGGATACGTTATTGAATATAGCTTGTAAAGCCTGATTGTTCCCTACTAATATCTTCATCAAGGACATCCATAATTTGTGGACAGATAAAGAGAAATCTTGCATTAAAACTTTATATAAATGGGAGAACTGAACTATACTTTCATAGATGTTTTCTAGGTCATCTATTTTGGTATTAATAAGTTCAAGGTTTTTGGCACAATTTTGGCAAATTTCTCTCCAACAGATACCATGCTATTGATCCCCCAATCACCTCAAAATCATGTTTATATACATATATATATGTATATATACTTGGTCTAACACTTTTCTATCCTTATTCTCCTTGGTGTCATTTCTATCTCTTCTATAAGCACATCTGGGATTGTGATGTAAAGTCAGAGTTTGGTAGTTCCACTGTTCATAATGGTGACTAGTTTGTTTTACCAGATATTTACAGACCTTTTCCATTTTATCTGCTTGTTCTATTTTTATTCATAAACACCTTGAGATAACGTTAGTTGGGTCTCTTAGCAGAAATTTTAAAAATTGGTTTTATTCTCTAATGCTTCACTCTGCTTCATGAGAAAATGTTACTCATAATCGTCTATTACAATTTCCATATGATTTTAAAAGTAAATTTATGCTAGAAATTCATGTTACTTTTCCCCTCTTTTCTCTATTTGTAATAGAGAAATATGAATTCTACATGTGCTTTTGATCCATACCATCTCATCTTCACCATTATATTACATCCTCAATCACCCTTCCTCAAATAAGCAACCTCTACCTATTAGCTAACCTGAGTAAAGTGTTTTTCAAACTTTTAAGGGCTATATAAATGTTATTTTCTTTATAATTTTTATTATTAATCAACTAGCCTTTCCCTACTGCTTTCAAACTTTTCTAAATTTATGCCACTGGGAAAAAGTCTTCAGTATATTTTATTCCTTTCTCAGGCAAATGTCTTGAAAAAACTGTCTATATATGAGCAAAAATGGTGGAGTAGAAAGATGCAACATGGCTGAACTTTTTTCAAGTATTTAACCCCCCAAAATGAAGAAAATGTATCAGACTGACTCGATGGGGAAACATGATAACTTACAATAAGTCAACATGTGGAGTCAGACAGATCGCTGGATAGTGGAGACAGGTTCTAGCCAGGGAAGAAAACACAGAACATTCCAAAGTGATTATACTTTTGCAACATCTTTCATATGGGGCTTATTCTCTTCTCTGACACTACTGCCATCCTGGTGCAAGACCCTCATAACCTCATGCCTGGACTTTGCAATAGTCTGCTGGTTGGTGTTCTAGTCTCAATTCTTTCCACATTCCAATTTATCCACCACTCAGATGTCAAAATGATCTTTCTAAAGTTCAATTCTGACTATTTAACTCCCTGACTTAAACTTTAGCAGCTCCCTATCACTTACAGAATCAAATAGAAAACACTCTATTTGTCTCATAAATACCTTCATAACCTTGGCCCATGCTACTTTTCCAGTCTCTCTCTCTCTCTCTCTCTCTCTCTCTCTCTCTCTCTCTCTCTCTCTCTCTCTCTCTCCCTCTCTCTCTCTCTCTCTTTATCTTTGTCTATAATTTTGTTCTATTTGGGAAGTAAGGCATCTTTTTTTCCCTAAAGCTTTTTTATTGGGTGGAGGGATAGGGGTGTCTTATAGAAATAGATTTTTATCAATTAAATTTCTGCATAAAATTATCATAATCAAGGTTGATTTAATTTCTATTTTCCATTTTCTGTTTTTCCTTGCTAATTACTTGGTTAAATAATTTAGAGTTGTTTTATTTCATATAATATAATTATTATTATTTTGCTTTTTGCTTTTTTAATAATTCAGATCAATTGGAGAATGGTTGAGCAAGTTTTGATATATGAATGTGAAGGGATACTATTATGCTATGAAAAAATGATGAAAGTTTCAGAAAGACCTTGGGAGACTTTTATGAATTAATGCGAAGTAAAGTGAACAGAACAAGAAGAACAACTTAGACAGTAAGAGTAATATCTTAAAGTCAATTACTTATGGAAGACTTATTAACTCAATTTCTAAAAACTCATGATGAAAAATATTGTCAGCCTCTAGATTGAGAACTGATGGACTCAGAGTGAAGATTTATTTCTCTTTTACTTTTGTTCCCTCTTTAGAAACATGGTTATTGCAAAACAAGTTTTGTATGACTTTATATTTGTAATGGGGCTTGCATTTCTTTCCTTCTCAGTGAGTGGGGGAGGGGCTCTGGGGAGAGAAAGAATTTGGAACTGAAAATTAAATAAAATTAAATTTAAAGAAAAAATGATTCTGATTGTATTCCAACAACCTGGAGAGTTAGTGGTTTAATTGTACAAATATAAGCCAATTAAAGAATGCCTTCTACATTAGCTACAAGACTTTCCCTGTATTTTAAAGCATAATCTATTTTAATTTTGTGATGTTATTTGTGCACAATTATGTCCAGTGCCTTAATTCTTTGCATGAAAAAGTGTTTGTGCAGTGATGTAGGTACATACGCTGTAATTACCTTCATGGATTTCTGTTTGCTTATTCCTATTGAGATCACTACAAGGCAAGATGTGAGCAGAAGATGTTTTTTGTTGCTTTTGGACACATGATGGATCATACTCTGCCAATTCCTTGTTTCACCTCTTCAAGGAGAGTCTATAAGCCACCCCTCCATGCAACTGCAAGTTCTTTGTCTTTGGATTTATTTATAGTGAGAACGTCAATACGGACATGGTTCATTTCCTCCAATAATGTACAAACTTGTTGGTTGCTTAACAAAGATTGCATAGTAAGAGAATCAATGATTCATGTCTGTATATGGCTTAGAAATGGTAATTCATAGTCCCTCCCTTTTTTCTATCACATCAGATATTACCACTTCGAAAAGGGGAACATAAGAATGAGGGCTATTTAACATATTCGTCCATTTCATGGATCAGAATAATTCACCTATTGACTGTCTTTGTGGTCACTGAACTGAACTAGGATGACTCTTGCACATCTGACACCATACTTTTTGGGGTTTAAACTTGAAGTCTTTCCAACCTAGTAGAACCATCCAGAATTTGTGCATATCTGGCATAGCTTTCAAGAATTCAGGGTCACCTCAGAATGAGTGACATAGTAAGACTATTGTGGAAGAATTGTTGGAAGTCCTACTTAAAATTTTCCATCCCAAATTCTCTTTCTTTTTCTTCCCCCTCATTCTTTTCTTTCTTCTCTCTTGCCATATTTCACGAAAGCTAGAAGTGTAGCAACACATTCTCTGTCCCACTATAGATTAGCACATGAATTTCACCTTTTCTATTTCTGAACTGGGTCAATTTGTTGTTCCTTAGGCAGACTAGTGACTCCCTGCCACCAGGAGTTTATTATATTGGCACAGGACATCGTGCAGGCACACATTTGCTTTAGACCAATGCAATTCAGAACTCCTACACTAAATAAAAACTAGCGCTCTCTCTCTCTTTCTCTCTCTCTCTCTCTCTCTCTCTCTCTCTCTACATATATATATATATATATATATATATACATATATATATATACATACATATATATATGTATATATATATACATATATATATGTATATGATGAAAAATAATAGAGTGAAAAAATCAGAATTTAGAATACAGAGTCATGAATGACATATAGGTCATGAGCCTGGATGAGATGGGGAATGGTGGTATCATAAATAGTAATAGCAAAATTAGGAAGAATGAAGGGTATGGAGAGAAGATTCTGGGAAGATGGTGGACTATGTCAGGAAGTTCCAAACTGTCCTGATTTCCCCCACAAACAAGAAAAAATAGTGCTTCAGGATGAATGTAGAGCAGTAAAAAATGAACAAATGTTGGGGCAGAACAGGAGGCCTCCCAGGACAACCAGAGAAGAACAAAAAGAAAGTTCCAGGTCTAAGGTTTGGTCCTTGTGAAGTGCAAATAGCTCTGAGCTAGTTCCTCTGAAATATTGAGAGGCAAGCCCTATGGCTAGCTAAGTTTGGAGGTAGCCTTGGCCCCACTCATAGGAATTTTCACCTCTGGGATGGTGTGGAGAAGCTGGTATCTGAACAGAGGAAGATTAAGGGAACCTTTACTGATAATGGACAGCAGGCCCTGGGTGAGAAGAAATCAGCATACCACAGGTGAGTGCAGAAGCAGTGGGATGGGGATGTCATGGGGTATAGACACTTATACAAGAGCATAATTCTTGATTTCAGTTCCTGGCCAGAGGGGAGAATTGAAGGAGGACCTGAGGCCAGAGGCACCAACCCCCATACCCAAGAACTAGAGATGATTACAACAACTTGTTAAAAGTAAAAAAGAAAATAAAATGATCAGACAAAGGAGAAAGAACCCAACCAACAGAAAGTTACTATGGGAAGAGAGAAGACTGGAGTTCATCTTCAGAGGAAGATATCGAAGCAAAAAAATCTCTCTTACCCCAAAGAGTAATATCAAATAGTCACCTGCCCAAAAAAAATTCATAGGAGAACTTAAAAAAAGTAAGATTGGAAAAACCAAATGGGAGAGGCTGAGGAAATTTTTTTTTAAATTAAGAACAATCCAAGAAAAAGAAGAAAATTATTTTTAAAAAAATGTTCACCAACTGGAAAAGGAGATCCAGAATCTTAAGGAAGAAAATGATTCATTCAAAATTAGAATTGGGTAAGGGGAAGCTAGGAAAGTTATAGGAGACCAAGAAATAATAAAAATGAAATATAAAGAATGAAAATATAGAAGAGAATGTGAAACCTCTTATAAGGAAAAAGAAACTGATTTGGAGAACAGATCAAGAAAAGAAAACATAAAAATAATCAAATTGCCCAAAAAGTTATGTTCAAAAAAAGAACCTTCATGCAATGATACAAGTAATAAAGAAAATTGTCCTAAAGTTTTAGAACAAGAGGGAAAAGTAGAAATGGAAAAAATTCACGTATCACTACCTGAAAGAGATCTTATGAGGAAAACCTATAGGAATACCATAGTCAACATCTGAAACCACCAGCTCAAGGAGAAAGTGGTATGACAAAAAAGAAAAAAAAAGAAAATATGGCAGAACCATAATTAGAATCTCACAAGACCTAGCAGTGGCTACACCAAAATACTATAGGTCTTAGAACATTATATATTGAAAAGCAAAAGAACTGGTGCTATGGCCAGAAATATAGTACTCAGAAAAGTTAAGGATAATCCTGAATGAAAAGAAATGGATATTAAATGAATTGCCAGGCTTTAAGGATTTTATTCCAAAAAGACCTGAACTTAACAGAAAATTTGATGTACAAGATGTAAGAGAAATATGTGTCTGTCTGTCGGCCTGTGTTGAAGATCATAACACCAGAGAAATGATAATGACTGGCACTTGACTTTGTTTTGAGTGAGGGAGGGCTGTGCAAGGTCCTCACTTTCCCTTCCTGAGCCAGAGCCCCTGGAGAAGAGAAATATGAGGAAAACGTCCAAGATTAATTACAAGGGACTCAATAACACAGACTGTTTACTTTTTATACAAAGAAATGTAAAATGTATGTCTAAGAGTGCAATTAGAAATTGGGGAATTCAAAAGAGCTGAGTATGATACAATTCTTAAAATAATAGCATCTAAGTAAAGGTAAAAGGAGTAGTTATACGAATGACGTGGAAGAGGAACTGATACAGAAGAATTAGATAGAGGAGGAGGGCTGATAGTTCTGGAAACCTACTCTCACTGGAAATGAGTTAAAGAGGGAAAAATACATATTATCTAGAAGGGTATAAAAGCCTTCTAAATTCAAGAAAAAAATTTATTTGGAAGGTTATAAAAGTGTTCTAAATTCAGGTAGAAATGAGGGCAAGGGAAAGGGTCAGGGGGGGATGGAGGAAAGGTAAGGATACCTGGGGGTTAGGTTAAGTAACAAGAGAGTAAGGTAGTAGGCAGAAGTGGAAGATTAAGGAGGGATGGAAAATAAGAGATATGCACAAACATAAAAACAAAGATTAAGAGTAAAATGTATTAGGGAAAAAAGGAAGAGGTGGTAATCATGATCTTAAAGTTAAAGCTAAGATAGATTTAAACAAAAAAGAAAAATAGGGAAACTACACTGTATGTCAGCCATATTAATATTATTTTAGACTATTTAAAAAAACTAGACAATATAAGGTTGCCATATTGCTATAGTGTAGGAAATGATGAGTTGGTAGACAGAAAAAATATGGAAAGACTTGAACTTATGAAGGAAGATGCCATCTACCTTCAGAGAAAAAGAACACATACAAGTATGGTATATTCTTACATAGATGTATAGGGTTGTATATGTGTATATATGCATGTATGGTTATAGATATGTATATGTGTGTGTGTATATATGTCTCTGTTGTGTATATATGTACATATAAGAATGGGTGTGTGTATATGTGTACATATATAGATATCTATATCTACATATATATATATATCTGCTCTTAAACTTTCTTGGAGGAAGAAGTGGGAAAGAATGAAGTAAAAAGTACACAACAGAGAAAAAAATAAAACCTACGAGGAAGTAAAGAAAATATGGACACCTCTGAATACAATCTGTAGTATTTACTATATAAGCTTTCCTGAAATAGAAATTTTTTGTTTTATATTTTGAATCTTCTCTTATGTTTTGCTGTGCATATGGTAGTTTTTTTCTTTTCTTATTTTGTATTTATGTTTTAGTATTTGTTTCTTTTTTTCTTTTCTGATTTTACATATGAGTTTAAAATGTAAAAATTAAAAAAAAATGAATGCAGAGTATGGGGAGGGAGAATAATGAATTTAGTTTTGAACATTTTAGATGAATCAATAAGCCAACATTTATTAAATACTATGTTCCAGGTATTATGCTAAGTGCTGGGAACACAAAAAGAGGCAAAAGAAAGTACTCACCCTCAAGGAGAATACAATCTAATGGGAGAGAAAATATGCAAACAAATTTTATATATATATATATATATATATATATATATATATATATATATATATGAACTATATATATATAATATATAGCTTTGTACAGAATAAATAACAAATCATTAACAGAGAAAAGGTACTGAAGGGTATGGGGCAAACTTCCAGTAAGAGGATGTAGTTGGAATTTAAAGGAAGGCAGTGAGGTTAGTAAGTGGAACTGATGAGGGAAAGCATTCCAAGCACTGGGACAATCCAAGAAAATGCCCAGAGCCCAATGATGAGGTGTCTTGTTTGTGGAATAGCCAGGAAGCCAGTGTCACTGTATTGAATAGTACATGTGTGTAAATAAGATATAAGAAGCTTAGAAATATAAGAGGGAGCTAGGATATGAAGGGCTTGCCAAACAACACTATGTATTTATCTTTGTAGGCAATAGGGAGCCACTGGAATTTGATATGGTAGGAACCATACTTTAGGAAAATCAATTTGGTGGCTGCGTGGAGGATAGATTGGAGCAAGGAGAGGATTGAAGCAGGCAGACCACCAGTAGCCCATTACAATAGTTCAGCCATGAGACAATGAAGGCCTGCACTAGAGTGGTGGCAGTGTCTAAGGAGAGAAAGAGGTATATTTGAGAGATGTTACAATAGTAAAATCAAAAAGTTTTAATTACAAATTGGATATTGGGGATGAGAGAGTGAGGAGTTCAGGGTGATTCTTAGGCTGTTAGGCTGAAGGACTAGAAGGATGGTATTGCATAAGACAGTGTAAAGAAGAGTGGACCCCAGTTAGTGTGTGACTTGAAGGGAAGTAGAAAAGATAACTCTAACTTCTGTCTCCAGTCTTCTAAAAGGCAGAATTTAATTCCTGCAAGAAGGGGAAGCTGGGAATTAGGACCAGAAGTCAGAGAGAGTGTGTACCAAGCTAGAATTATGGTCATTTGCTCCCTTAAATATTATTAGTCTAGGGGATATGATTGGGATCAAGCTAATGTCTGATTCTTTTGTCACTTTCAAGGGAAAAGAGGAACCCAAGTTCTATATCCAAGACTTCTTTCCTACCAAATACTAGTTCCATGATGAATATACATAGAGAGTAACAAAGACATCATTTATACAAATCATAGCAAAACAAAAATCAGAGAAGCTATCCATAGGAGAATATATCCCAGATAATACTGAGTAAAGGAGTTTTTCCATTGGGAATGAGATAACAGCTTAACCAAGAATGTCCTGGATCTCTTACAAGGGCAAACTCCCTGAAGTCTCTAATGTAGGAAGCTGGGAATAGGGACAAAAATGGAAACTGCCGGCTTTTCTCCTGTCTTCAGAGTCTTTTCCTTCAGCAACTTAAAATGGGGTTAGCTTCTTTCATCTTCTCTCTCAAAGCTAGAATTCAAAAATGACAGAAGCAACTTGACTTGAAACTTGAAGAACACCAAAAGTAGACTGTACCTGAAGAGTCCTGAAGGGGGACTGGCCCTAAATGGACCTGAAGGGAGATTAGTCTTGAAGAGTCTCAAAGGGATTTGGATGAGAACTGAATTGTCCTGCCTCTCATCAACTCTTCCACTCCCTTCACACAGGATAAGGCACTCATCTCTACCAATAAGGGAACAATCCCATACCAGTAGGCCTTGAAAATAATAGGAAAGGTAAGAGAGAAGACACCTTAGGAAGAAAAATAATTAGTTCAGTTTAAAATATAAGGAGTTTTAAAGTGTCTACTGGGCATCTAGTTTGCCTGAAAGGTAGCTGAAAATATGAGAGTGGAGGGATGCAGAGAGTTTAGGGTACGATAAATTTTAGAATCATCAACATAGACATAGTAATTATATCCATGGGAATTGAAGATGTCTATGAGACGTCCAATTCAAGATATCTAAAAGACCACTGGAAGTGTGAGAATGGAGGTCTTCAGAGAGAAAGCACTAAATAAGATGGTTTGAAAATCATCATCATAGAAAGTTCATAGGAGCTGATGAGATCATCAATGAAAAAGTATAGAGGGAGAGAAGAAGAGGGACAAGAACAGAGCCCTAGGGGATACTTGTGTTTTGTGGGAATGACCTGAATGGAGATAGAACAAAAGAGATTTATAAGAAGTTAGGTAGTAGAAGAACTAGAGAAGACTGGATTAGGAAAAAGAGGGTGACTGGTCGTGTCAAAGATTGAAGGAGGGAGGGAATCAAGGTCGGTATGAGCTTACTATATTCTAACCACTGTACTAAGCACTTGACAAATATTATTTCATTTGGTCTTCACAATAATCCTGTGAGATAAATCAAGAAAAGGAAAATTGAGAAAGGGCCATTATATTTGGCAAGAATCATTTCTAATTTTGCAAAGAGCAGTTTCAGTTGAATAAAAAAGTTGGGAGCCAGACTTTAGAATCATGAAGAGAGCAAAGGAAAGGAATTGAAGGTACTCTCAAGGAGTTTTGGCTCCCAAAGGAAGGAGAAATATGGTCTGATGGCTAGCAGAGACTGATGGATCAAATACGGTTTTGTTTTGTTTTGAGGATGGGGAAGACATGATAATGTTTGTAGGCTATAGGAAAATAGCCAGTAGATAGGGAGAGATTGAAGATAAGTGAAAGAGTAGAGGTGATATAAGGAACCATCTACTAGAGAAGGCAGGATGGAATGAGATTACTTGAACATATAGAGGGATTTTCCTTGGCAAAAATAAGGGCTACCTCCTTATGTGACATAGAAGTGAAAAAAGGAGATAGTGGCAAAGGGCTTCTGTGTGGTATAAGATAAGGAAATGTAGAGAAGAGGGAGATCTTTACACATGGCCTCTTTTTTTTTTCCAATAAAATATGAGGCAAGTTTCATGGGATATTTGAGAACGGATGGAAAGAACTGATAGAACCATTGCAGTGAGTAGATGAGTAAGGTAATGAGTTGATTAGGGAGGTGTCAAAGAATTGACTTTCAACCTTGAAGGATTAGTTGAGGCTATGTAATATAGATTGGTAATTGATCCAGTCAGCCATATTTCATGATTTTTTTCAGCTTCATTGAGCAGCAGGATGTGTATAGAGGTGGAGGGAGATGATCAAAATGAGCCAAGACTGAAGTTTTGCAAATAAGTTTGGTGATAGGTATGGGGACAAGGGTCTTCAAGAGAAATGGACATTGTAGAAATGTACATACTCCCCCAAACTCCCTAATTTCACAGTTTCTCAACTTATCCATTTCATATGATCCACTCCAACTCACTTCAACCACCACACACAAAGATGGTCATGTCCTTGATTTTACTGTCTTCCCAAATCACATAACTACAATGTTCATACTCTCTGAGTAAGGGGAAGATTGAAAATGCAGTCAGTGATGGAAAGGGAATGAAGAAAAACTGAGTCATCAGGAGGGAGCCAGGACTTTGTAAGAGCCGGAAGATGGAAGGAAAAGGTGTAACATGAAAACAAGTCTGTTGCCTATGAAATAGGCATTCTAGAGAGAAATTAGGAAGGGTGAGTAGCCTTAGAATGGAACCTTGGTTGGGTTGTGACGAATGTGAATAAGGGATCAAACAGTGGGTGAAGGTGAAAGGAGTTTGAATGATGACTCCTGGGGCAGCAGAATCACTGGGCTTGGAAGAGTATAAACTTAATTACTGAGGAATGAGTTTTGGTAGATTTTCATTGTTTACTAGATTTGACTTCAAGGTGGAGTCTTCTAAAGACCTTAGGCAATTCAGTTCCTTGGAACTGAAGGAGCATTAGCCCCCTTACCCTGAGGCAGGAGACCAGGTTGGAGCCTTGATGGAATGCTCTTTCTTCTCTTCTTTGGAAGGTAGGAAACTAGGACTCAATAGAATGATAATCCTTGTTTTCCAGCATGAGGTCAGAGATCAGATATAAAGAGTTGGCTAGATGGAATGGAATTTTCTCCCCTTGCTCCAAAGACAGACTGGTACATAATGAAATGACGCAACATGTCTGCAACATATTGATGTGTGACTTGGAACTCAGGATACTTTTGATAAGAAGCAAAAAACCAAAAAAACAAAAACTACATTTTGTACTTGTCCAATGAATGAAAGTCATATGCAATGAATGCTTTCATTCATATCTTTGATCTATTTCATCTACCACATTAGTGGTCACTATCAACCATATAAAAAAATTTTCCAATTGGTAGTTTGGTTCTTCTGACATAGTCTGGTATATCTTGCCCTTTTGTGGTACTAAAAAAATGCAATAGCACTTGCTACTCTGTCTTTTATCACAAGGGATTTGAGTAGACCCAACCATGAACTCATCTATTTCTTTGACTTTTAAAAGCCTTCGTATCACTGACCAGAGTTCTAACACAGTCTATAATTTTGCCAGAGCTAACTTCACCATAGTTCCTAGGTTCCTACCAGGCTTCATAACTGTCATAGAGACCCTAAGGCACACAAAATCTTACCTGTGTATCATCCTGGTTGTCATTCCTGTCACTGTCTCACCTTCTCCTATTCCCCACATCATGTCTGGACTTTGGAGGGGCTTATTATTTCATTATTCCTATTGATTACATCAAAGTGATTTGGTGTTACATGTCAGAGTATTATGTGTTTTACACAAACCTGTTTATATTCTGAATTTCCATGACTTCTACTTCCCTCAGAATATATTTTATTGTCCCCATGATACAGAAGCTACTCAGCAATCTTGTTTAGGGATGTGCTTAAGTGATGGTGGTAGAGAGTGGTAGTGGTGCAAGCTTCAGATAGGGTCCACTTTCATTAAACGTATTAGAATCCTTCCAATAAGATATAGAGATAGATTACTGTCCTGAGACATCCTGAAGTTTTAGAAAGCAGCTTGAAGTTAAATGAGAAATTCAGCTCTTTTATGCACTACCTGTCTGGCCCTAGGCAAGTCACTTAGTCATTTTAAGTCTCATCTACAAAGTAATCGAATTGCCTTTAAGTTTCTTCCCAGCTTATCTATTGCCTTCAGGCAAATCAAAGCACTGATTTTGTAAATTGCTAAATCTGAAATTTAAAATGACTCTGAAATAATATTTACCAGTACTGGGCACTAGTTTACAGAAGCACTGAATGTGAGTTGAAAGTGAGCTCAGAAACCTATTCATCAAACATATACCTGACCAAGAATCATGAAGCCAGCTAGTGTCTTTTGAATATACCCTAGTTCTGGCTACATAGCTGTGGCCAATCAGAGAAGTTCCTATTCACTATGTGGTTAGTAGATTGGAACCAGTCACAGAAAGTCTCTATACATTTTCCAAAGTGTCCCTAAGGCATTTCGATCACACATCATCATGACTTACCAGAAGCAGACTCTCCAGACTCTTCCACATGAGGGATTCCATGAGTCAATACATGGTCACAAAGACTGAGCTTGTTGGTCAATCTACTATTACTCTAGGAAGACCGAATCATCACATTTACCTTAGCTTCTTTCAATTTCCTCCCCTTCATCCACTAGACTGTTTCTTAGTTATACATTCTATAATGTTCAGAATCATTAGTGGGCTACTACTAAGTACTCTGAACATAAATGAGGGTTATGTTTGGTCTTAAATGAGATTTCTGTGCTCCAAAATGCATTTACCATATGTACTCATACAAAGGCAGACATTGGAATGTTTTCTTAGAAGACTTTGGAATGTTTCCAAAGACACAGGCATGCAAATTAAAACTTCTGGAAGGACAAGGCTGATTGACTCTATGCATTTGCCAGAGGCCTTAACTAATTTTATTTATTTATTTTTTTTCATTATGAATTGTAAACTATTTTAATAGCAAGAACAAGGAGGATATTACAAGTCTAGTGGCAATATAGACACGTCTATCCTTATGAGTTAAGAAAGGGTTGGGGAATGGGGGGAATGGAAGGGATGTTTTCTTTCAAGTACCTTAATTGTATAGTAAGTACAAGTCCCTTTCATTTATTTCACTATAAATATCGGTTGGCAAAAAAAGATTGAAGAAAAAATCTGGATTGTAAAGATGAATCTAATTCAAAAGGAGTAGGCAAAATAATGATATTTATTGGCACTAGACACTTTGTATAATGCTGCAATTAACACCATCAATGGAAAGAGAGACAGCCATGTAGTCTGTTCTAACAACTTGTTTGGAGGTTGACCTGTTAGTGGTGTTTTCAGAACATTGTAGATTGATAGCATGATGTCTCACAAATGTCTGAAGGGGTCTCTAGGGTTTAATTTGGCTGAGAGAGTCTGCTGAGAACATTCAAAAGAAGGAACATAGAGACAGGATGTCAGCAGGCACAGTAGCTACAGAGAAACAGGCCTTGACAATGCATATATAGTATAATGCCCTAAAGGGCATCTAGGTGGTACAGTGGACAGAGTGCTGAGTTTGGAGTCAGGAAGATCAGAATTCATATCTAGTTTCATTGTGAACCTGGGCAAGTCACTTAATTTTCTTTGCCTCCGTTCTCTCATCTGAAAAATGAGCCTGAGAAGAAAATGGCAAACCACTCTTATTTCTTTGCCAAGAAAACCCCAAACAGGGTCATGAAGTGTCAGAACCAACTAAACAACGACAAAATAATACTATAAGAAGTCTCCATTTGAGATCACAAAAGATAAATGTTTCAAAATGCCTCCTTTGAGTAGTTCCAAGTACATATCTTCAGTAGCAGACTTGCGTGCTAGGGAAGAAATCATTTGCAGTCAGTTGGAAGAGATTTGTATAAGTGATGTTAATTAATTGTTCTCCTTTTAGACCCTCCCTCCATTATTACCTATAGATAAAATTAACTTGCCAAAGAATGGTGTTACAGATATATGTTGTTTAAGTCTGCTTTGCCTAAATAGCAATTAAAATGCACAAAATGGCTCTTAATTAGTACATATATACATATATATATGTATATATGTATATGTGTGTGTATGCTTTAGTGACAAAAATCAAATTTATTTAATATTAAGCTTGCTAGAATTTTATTCTAGAAAGCATAAAGAAATTTATTCTAGAAAGCATAAAATGTTTTCTGTAAAGACTTTTTATTTTAGTTTTTCTTCTCGGTTAAAATATGTATATTTTAATATTTTCAGGATCCATGATTTTATTAGACTGTGGCTTCCCTCCACTTCTGCCTTGATAGATGGTTCTGCCCCCACACCCCGAGTTATTGTGGACAAAACTCAGTCATCATCCTGTAGCTCATCTGTTTGAAAAGCCTGCCCTGACATGGCCAAGCTGGTCTTTCCACAAAAAACACACAGTTTGTCACTGGGTCCAAACTCAAAGGTGTTTCCAGCTTTGTAGGACTTGTCTCAGCTTGTCCTCTGTGGGCATAGCTCTTGGGAATCCTAGATCACCCAAACACCATGAGGAAATGTCAGAATTGGACTTTAGTGGAGGACATGGTTAAGATATCAGGTTTGGGGAGTAAGGTAAGATTTTTAAATCATAAACCAAACTTTAACTTACCTGACAGAGAAGTTGGTGAGTAAACAAACTACCTGATAATGGTATAGAATAATTTTTAATAGACATTTTATAGCATGGCAATATTGTATGCCTATTCTTTCCTTAAATATATATATATATATATATATATATGTATATATATATATATATATATACATATATATATATATATATATATACACTACAGCATACAATTAATTTGTGATCTCTACCAGTAATCAATAAATCAAGAAGTTATTTCTCTACATTCTTTTTCAGAGATAAGAAATCCACACACAAAGAGTGTTTTAGTTAATTTCAGATTTTTTTTTCATGTATTGATCTCTTTTCTTAATTTTTCTTCTTCCTCTTTAAAAAAAAAATACTATTATTTGTTATTCAGGATGATTCCCTGGGAGGGAAAGAGGCAACAATATAGAGGAAAACTTAGGAGAGTAACAAACAAAAGATAGCATTAAAATAATTTTTAAAATTTTGGAAAGCTGAAAACACTATTAAAATATTAATCAATTAACAAGCAGCTAATAAGTGTTTATTATGTATCAGGCTCCATCCCAAGCTTTGAAAATACAAAGAAAAAATCAAAATCAGTTTCTTTCCTCAAATAGCTTATGTTCCAAAGGGAGAGACAACATGTATATAAATTGGTGCAAAGTGTGCAGTCCTTCTTAATGAAGGGAAGAGGGCAATCCTTTCTTTCTTCTCCATCCTATGTGACATATATCTATTTCCTGCTATAAATTAGATACTGTGGGTCCATCCAACCACTTCAACCCCCTGCCAAGACTGCCCATTAATTACATCAGTTTGTTTGGTTGTGTAGTCATAGTCTTGAGCTAATTTGCTAAGGTCAATATAGAAAAGAAAAATGAAATACCATGATAGTTGCAAGTGTAAATAAATAGTAAAGACCAATTCTTAGAATAGGATCTGAAATTCTTATTAGTCTCTAAAGGCCAAGTACCATTGGTTTTTTTGTAGAAAGTTTACCTGAACACTATTTGAAAGCATCCTTCTAACACCTGTCAATTTAACAGTTTTCAAAAACTCCAGCACATTTTAATTTCTTCTCTGCTTTTGGTCAAATGCATGTTGCATGTTTCCAGCTGTTGGTCATTAAGGTTTACAGATGGCTTATAATGAAGTAGTCTTTGTGAAGCAAGAAAAAAAAGTTTTCATTTATCCTGATGTTCCAGTGAATATTAGATATAACCAAGAGAGAGGACCCTGTCCTTAACAGCTTTTTAACACTTGGTTATTCACTGGTCTCCAAGTCATGATTGGTATAACTGTATTGAGGTTATAACATTAGATAGGAAATATCATGGTTGACCAATTTTGTTCCTGAGAATTTAAACATGAAGGAAAACAACTTGAATATTTAAAAAATGTGTTCATGTTTTCTGATGAGGATACTCACATTCATAGAGCACTTTGAAGTTTGCAAAGTGCATTACAAATCATTTTATTTACACAACTCTCGAAGGTAGGTACTATTGTAATCCCCATTTTATGTATAAGAAATATGAGGCAGATAGAACTTCCATGACTTGCTCAGGTTCACTCAATTAGTAAACATCTGAGGGTAGATTGGAACTCAGGTCTTCTTGACTGCAAATCATGTATGTGCTCTCCACTGTGATATCTGAACAAGAACTTCTCACTCTTCAGGCCTCATTAATCAGGTGGCTTTGGATATCGTTGACGGCTGAGATAAATAGAGCATATACAACAAATATCAGAATAGTGAGCATGACAGATGTCTTGTTACCTTTTTAGTGATATAGATGATAGCTGAACAGAAAAGGAAAAAGCCTGGAGTGACTTGCCCTACCCACTAGAGAAAGAGAAGTTATCAAAATAGTGAAAATTCTAAGTCAAAATGCAAAAGCACTCAAAATAAATACTCAAAAGAAGATTTTAGTGAACTCTGTCCTTTGGTTTCTTCAACATTTTACAAATCACTTAGAGGAAGGAAAAGGTAGCCTACTGAACAAATTTGTGGATGACACAAAGATGGGAGAGATAGCTCCCGTGTTCAACGACAGAACTGAGATCCCCAAACCTCTCAATAGGTGTGACACCAATGGAGCAAAGCCAGATTATTTCATGAGTAATCATCACAGGCTGACTGGAGTGAGCTAAGAAAGGTAAGATGGGGAGGGGCAAAGAAGGTAGCAAGGAGGTAGAAATGTTTTAACTTAGAAACCAGAATCCATGGAAGAACGTGGCACTGGAAGGTATGGGCAAGGTTATGTGTCAAAAGAATTAAACTTAGTCAGTGGGTGAAAGCCAGGAGAAAAGGGGAGGTTTGTTTCAATATAAATAAGACCAAGTTAACAGTGAGAATTTTCTAAAAACAAAAGGAAAATCTTTACAAAGGAGTGACTTCCCTGTCATTCTACTTTTTAAAGCAGAGGCCAGGGAACCACTTTGTTGAATAGGAATTCTTTCATATCACAGAGGACTGAGAATACAGTTCAATACAACCAAGTTTAATTAAGTGCCTGCAAAGGTACAGTGTTAAGACAGCTAGGTGGCACAGGGGCTAGATTTCTGGGCTTAGAGTCAGGAAGAACTGAGGTCAAATCTAGCCCAAGATACTTACTAGCAGTGTGACCCTTGACAAGTCACTTTACTCTGTTTGCCTCAGTTTCTTCATCTATAAAATGAACTGGAGAAGAAAATGGCAAGCCATTCCAGAATCTTTGCCAAGAAAATCCCAAATGGGGTCACAAAGAATCTGAAAGGACTGAATAATAATAACATATAAAGCCTTTTATTTTATAGATGAGGAAGATTACAGACTCCAAGATTAATCAACTTGCCTAAGGTCATGCAGGAAATAAGTGGTAATCTGTTCCAGGGGAAGGAGATTCTGGTCAGTAAGAGAGGTTTCAGGATGAGACAGCATTAAAGGCATGGTTTTGAGGTGCAAAAAGTCAGGAATAAGTCCAGGAAATAAAGGCAGGCCAACCTGGGCCCCTCCACAAAATGGATATTCCAGGAGGAATTCACCACTGGGAGAAGGGGCACGGGCTTTGTGGAGAAAGAAAAAGTTCATTCTAATAAAAGTGGAGCATCATAATTAAAGACATGAAGATATGAGGTGAGCCAAGAATGGTAAGGGGAGAGTAGTCCTGTTTGGCTTAAACCTAGAGTACATTAATATTAACAATGAAATGTTCATAATTAGATTATGAAGAGCCTTAAGTTTCACCTTAAGTTAGACCATGAGAATCTATCTGTACAAGATTTTTGAGTGGGGGAATGATGTGATAACAGGATGTTTGTATGTTTCTTTGGGGCAGCAGTTAGGAAAGGTGGATTAGACATGGGACAGGCTAGAAACAGGAAGTCCAGTTAGGTAACTATTTCAATAATCCAGCTGAGTATACCAATAGTTAATACTTGCACAGTCCTTTATGAGATTCAAGTTGAAAATGATTGACAACCAAGAGTTAGCTGGAGGTTTCTTGACAAGAGTCTCTTCCACATGACCCCCAATTACTATTTATCTACAAGACAGCCACTACTCACTGGGAATCACTCAGATGTTTCTTAACCATTACTGGATTCAAGTCAAAGTATGATTCTTTGTGTGCAAAATATCATTGGGAAAGAAAGTGGAAATGGGCAATGCTAGAAGTGTCCATGTGAACTGAGAAGAAATTCAAGTTCTTGCCAGAATATAATAACAAAACTGAAAATTAAATGTCTTTTTAAAAAAATTGATGTTAACTCTAAAGGATTAAAAGGCATTCCATTGGTTGTTGATTAATATTTCCACTTAAAATGATATTTAAGTCATAAAATATTTTATTTGCCACTGCCACACTGGCATTTAGCCAGACTTTTGAGTGGTTTTTGATTAACCACTGACTTCCTCAATGGCCTAACTCACAGTTCTTTACCTGTATACTGCAACAATAGAGAAGATAGAAAAGAGGCAATTGTAAAATGAAATTGCTCCCTCTCCTTAGGAAAAACAAAATGAAGGAACTGGCCAAACTTAAAAGGACAGCCTAAGGCTTTAATATCCAAGTGTTTCCAAATCTACCTTCCTTGAAGGAAGAGATTTGTGCAAAATAAAGGAAAGAAGTTGGAATTGATAGCCAAAGGATTTGGGTTCAAATATTAACTCTCCTACTTATAAACTAGTACCTTAGACACAGAGACAAAATTCAGCTGTAGTTTCATTGGACAGTAGCAGGGTAGAAAACTTCTTCTACCAATTCACTATAGCATCTTCTCTGAAACTGTCAAAGAGTCATGTAAGTGCATTGAAAGGTTAAGTGGCTTGGTCAGGATTAAAAAGCAGGTATGTACAAACCCAGGTCTTCCTGTCTTTAATGCTGTCTCATGTTTCCCCTCAAAGTGTACACTAAATAAAGGTGCTTTTTTTAAAAATTAAATTGAATTGAAATGAATCGAATGCCTCTTAGTAAGTTTTATTTACTCTTGGTCTCAAATTTCTCATCTCATTAAAAAATAACCAAACCAGTTAAGCTAACTAATGTCTAAGGTTCCTTACAACTATAAATCCTAGCTGAAGGAATCCCATGATACTACCTGATTTTAACTTCTTTCCCTAGTGCGCTATCATTCATCTATTTGTTCAGCAAATATTCATTGATTACCTTCTAGGGCAAAGGCACCATTTGAGGGACGGATAATTCTTTATACAAAGACAAAAAACACATAGTCCTTAACCTTAGGAATCTTATAATTGATTAATGAACATATCAACAATATGTGACTTCCATTTCCTCTATAAAAATGAAAAGGGAGGGGTGGCAAGGTGGCACAGTAAATAGAGCACCAACACTGGAGTCAGGAGAACCTGTGTTCAAATCTGGCTGCAGACACTTGACACTTACTAGCTGTGTGACCCTGGACAAGTCACTTAAACCTGATTGCCTTGCCTCCCCCCTCCAAAAGAAAATGAAAAGGGAGCAAGATTATATTTAAGTTCTCTTCCAACTCTTAAAGGCTATATTCTAAAATAGACTATGACAAGTATAAGAGAGAAACACAAATTGCTATGGAAATTTGTAGGAGGGTGAGATCTCTTACTGACTGAGTATCTGAAAGGAAGTCAAAGAAAAGAGAAATTTTCTTGGAGGAGATGGAATTTGAGTTGAACATTAACTCATCTGCCCAGCATGACTAAATATCTAATTGATGGAGGTGGGATTACAAGATGGAGAGGGAGAAGGCATTCTGGGTATAGGGGAATATAGTAATCAAAAGACCCAGGAACAAGAAAGTGAGAGATATATTTGGGGAGAACAATTAGTTCAGCTTATATGGAGAGTAAGTATAGTATGAGTAGTGGGAACTAAAACTAGAGAAATGTGTCAGATTCCAATTGAGGGAGGTCAAGGCAAGATAAGTAATGTGGATTTTATTTGGTTAGCAATAGGGAACTACTAGAGAAGTGGAGTGAGATGATCATGTTAAATATGATTTGGTAGTAATACGTTATATAAGACTGAAGGCAAGCGGGCTATTATTTGGAAAGAATGAACAAAGTAGAGGTCTTATAGTGTTGGATTTGGAGCACCAGATTTAGAGTCAGGAGAGATGTAGGGTTCAAATCCTACTGCTATGGAAGAGTAACTTCACCTTTCAAGGTCTCAGTTTCCTTATCAGTAAAAAGTGCTTTGTGAACTTAAGTAAACTGTCAGGCAACACACGGAGTCCTCAGTAATGTGAGTATGGGCCTAAACACATAGACTGATGGTGCTTTAACTGAATCACAAGAAAGCAAAATCAAGGACACTACCTTTTAATATTTATTAAAGATACTGTGATGACATGCTTCTCTAATGTGAGCAGATTAACTCTTGGTGTCCTGGCTGAATTCCAGGTTGGCTAATGTCTTTTAAAAGCAATAGAAAAATCTGGAACTCCATTTCATGTCAGAAAACATATGGCATGCAACTAAATATAGTTTAAACATATGAAGCATATTAAATTAATTATTATAATTTAAATGATTTGAAAAATGTCTTCAGTTTTTATGGCATATGCTTCTAATGATTCACAATACCTGTAGCCACTTCAAAAGCTTGTGGATCCAGATCCTCTTCACTAATTGGGGGTGGGGAGGTCGCATGATACGAGGGGCATGCATTTGGGAAAGGGCCCTATGAATGTAAGCTGCACTCAAAGGAAGACAGATGGAAAACAATCCTCTAAATGATTAGCAATCATTTTGACTTCATTCTGTAGTCCCCACCCTTTCATTCTAGGAGTAAATGTGAATACTTTATCAGAACTGTCAACATCACACAAGTTACAGAATCAGCCAGTCTTTGAGTTAGATCTGGAAGGAATCTTAGGGATCATCTCTAGTCCAACTTTCTTATTTTTTGGATGAAAAACTTGAGATCCAGAGAGACCATGTTTAACCAAAGTCATGTAGATAATGATAGAAACAGGAAAAAACAAGTATAGAAAAATAATATCTTATTCCATACCACCCTTTTAGCCTAAAACTTTTTCTAGTCTCTCACTTCATTGTACACTTATTGAAATGCTTCCTTCCTTCTAAGATTACCTTCTACCTGCCATATACATTTTGTGTTTTTACACAGTTATTTGTATATTGTTTCCTCCAGTTAGCCTCTTGAAGTAAGAGACCACATTTGTTGCCTTTCTTTGTATCCCAAGCACTAATTATGAAGGGCTTAATTAGCGCTTGTTGATTGAGAAAATTTCAGCTTAAATTGCCCCCTTGCCTTAAAGCCTTGAACTTCTATAATCTAAAAATACTCTCTTCATTATGGACTTCTATTGACTGTGTCATTCCTATGACAATAACCACATACTTCCTTGTTTCGGCTCTATGTGTGTTGACTATCTTATTTACTTAAGTAGACTATAATTCCCAGAGGACAGACTTCTCTGTGGACCTACTATAGGGCTTTGTATGTGTAAGATACTCACTAATGAATGAATGGATTTATGTAAGGTAATTAATATGCCACAATTACTCTAATCTGTGCTTCCAAAACTCTCTAATATCTCCAGAAGTAGGGAAGGCAAATGCCTTTTTAATGTTTGTGTATGTATTTAAATCTAACAGAAAAAATTAGAATTAGCCAATAAAAAAAGTTTTGCTGGAAACTTATTCTAACAGGCAAGATGGTCACCATTTCTTTGGTGGAGGGGGTGGATCTGCAAAATAGAATCTATTTCTGACAAGGTAGAGAAGTTATTGAACAGAATTCATTTCTCTAATATGTACAGCTTTTGGAAGATGTGAAGAATAAAAAAATAGATTAAAAAATAGCTTGGGGGAAAAGTAAGGTTGTGAAGCAAGAGTCTGAGAATATAAGGATTATGTACTTTTTAATCTCTCTAACAGTTGCTATAAAACCCTAGGCAGTATATTAAAATTTCTACTTTGAGCATTGAAATAGAGATCTTAATGCTTATTCCTCAATTTCTATAAGGATAGAGTGACCCCTGCTAACTCTAATTGCCAGTGCTAAGCAAATCAGTGGTGGAGACTTGAAACAGTGCTAAGGCATAGAACAATAGGGAACTAAGTATGACATCACCATCACCAACAACTTACTCTAAATGACCACCCACAGAGTTTTGTATTAATGGGGCGTCAGAAAGTCATGGAATACAAAAATGAGATTAATGGTAAACAGGACCTTGTACCCAAGCCTCTATGTGTCCTCTAATTGCTCACCACCCCCAAATGCCTCAGTATAGTTATGGTCCTGATTATAAAGCATTCATATGGTATATTTTCTAAAGTTTGCCTTTTATTTTGACATACAAGAATAGGTATGGATTAAATAAATTCATGAAGCACAGGAAAGTGAAAAAATGGTATTTTGGTGTGGCTATTCAGATCAAGACAAATCTTTGTTATTTTTTTAAGTTATAGTTAAATGATTGTCTTTCACTCAAAGCTTGAGCGTATGGTAGTGATACAGAATATTGTACGCCCTAATGTGCCAAAAAGTGACAATTTGGGACCTCATAATAACCTGGTATTTTTAAAAAGGAGTTCATTTGAAGGGATCTTTGAGACCACTGAGTCTAACTACTTCATTGTAGAACCGAATAAACTGAGGTATAGAGAAGTGACTTGGCCCAGGATCACATAGCTAAGAAGGTGTCAGAACTGGTATTTGAACTCAAATCCTCCTGACTCCAAGTTTAGTGAAGCAAAAAAAAATCCTTTATAATTTTTCATTTTAATTATTTATTTTTCTTTTCCTTTCTTTCAAGGTAATATATCAGGTGCTTGAGGGAACTTTAAATGTAATGTTTATATGATTTCATATAAAGTCTCAATATGAATGGGACATACAGGCAATGTGACTGGAGCAAAAACTATTAACTTCTGCATTTAACTTAGCTATTGAAAAACTAAGTGGGAACATTAATACATATAAATTACAACGATAGTTAAAATGAACTTTTCTAATTACTAATTTAATACTATTATTATATTACTAATTTAAATTAATTAATATATAAATTAATGCACATAATACATAAATTAATACATTACTAATTTAATAGATTTTTTTTTAAAAGTATTTATTTTATATTCAAACCTAATGATTATTTTAGAAAAACAAACAAACAAAAAAACACCAGTCCTCCAATCAGGCAGCAGGTACTGAGAGCAGTGGCCTGGCTGTCCAGCTCCTGCTGCCCTGCTCCTCTTCCCTCATGTCAGGTGCTTGGAGTCCTGTGCATCCACCACCACTGCAATAATTGGGTGAAACATGGAGCTGGGAGGATGCAAATCCTATGAGAGTGTCCAAATTTGCTTCCATCTGTATCATGTTTGGAAACACCTGCTACTGCAATTCAGTTCTTCGAGTACTTAATTTGTGCTGTCCATTTTGGGAAAAAGTTCTAGCTTTTATGAGACTCAACCTAGGAAGAAAGAGAATCTTCTTTAGTGGACCTCTTTCACAGTATAGCCCAGGGGCGGGGAACCTGCATTGATCTCAAGGCCACATGTGGCCTTCTAGGACATTGGGTGTAGCCTTTTGACTGAGTGCAAGTTTTACAGAACAAATGTTTTTACTAAGGGTATTTGTTCTGTGAAGTTTGGATTCAGTCAAAGGGCCACACTTGAGGACCTAGAAGGCTATGTGTGATCTCGAGGAGACTGGTTCCCCACCCCTGTATAGCCACTCAGAAGAAAAAGTTGGAGTAATACCTCTTAAAAATTTCATAACGCGGTTACAAAAAAAGAAAAAAAAGAAAAGAAAATCTTGGGCAAGATGTACATAAGTTTTTGAATGACATACGAAACATAGTTGTGGATATTTTACTAGATAAGAGCAAACAGGAAAAGCTAAATGGCCATCTACCTAATGGCAATGTTGACTGTGAAAATAACAGCAGCACATCAGACCCAGTTTGGGTTCATGAGACCTTTCAAAGAACATTAACTAATGAACCAGATACTTACTTGTGAAACTCTAAGTAGTAAAGATGAAGATTTTTTTAGACCTTTGTGTTGATGTGGTGAAAAACACATCAATTACTCACTGTTTAAGATTTTAGCAAAGTAAATTCCCTATGTAGCGAATACAGATATTACTGCAAAGAACGTGGCAGGAAACAGAAAGCACACAAAAGGACTAGAGTTAAAAAAAGTGCCCATGATTTTGGCACTGCACTTGAGATTTAAATATATGGATCAGCTTCACTGATTCACAAAACTTCCTTATTGTGTAATTTTTTTTTTCCTTTGGAACTTATATTTAACATTTAACGTAGGATTTAACACTTCAGGAGATGTCACCAATCTGTACAGAATGTATGACCTTGTTGCTGTGGTGGTTCACTGTGGAAGTGCTCGTAATTGTGGCCATCACATTGCAATAGTTAAGAGTCATGATTTTTTGCCTATTATTTGATGATGATATTGTAGAGAAAATAGATGTACAAGTTGTTGAAGAATTCTACTGGTTGACATCAGACAGTCTCAGAATGGAATGGGAACTGTGGTGAAGAGATACCTTCTGCCTCATTTCTTTGGTCATTTTGGAGATGATCAAGCATTTATTTTTCAAGAAAGCAAAATTCAGGGAGCTCGGTGGTGGTGGGGTAGTGGTTCACTTTGCACACAAGCAAAGACTGAGGATTAACAAGCCCTTCATATCATGGTAGTTATCTATTTACTCAGGTATCATGCTGTCTGTACAGTTCCATGCATTTGAAACCAAAGATACCAGCTTTTTTTTTTTTTTGATACAGAATATTGTACTTCCTAATGTACCAAAAAGTGACAATTAGGGACCTCACAATCACCCGGCATTTTTTAAAAAGGAGTTCATAGAATCATGAGACTTTTGTCAAAGTAGTCTTCCAGTAATTGACATGCATATTTCTTTTTTATTTGCACCCATAAATTTGAAAGCCCTTG
Source organism: Potorous gilbertii (assembly GCA_028658325.1). Classification (NCBI taxonomy): domain Eukaryota; kingdom Metazoa; phylum Chordata; class Mammalia; order Diprotodontia; family Potoroidae; genus Potorous; species Potorous gilbertii. The sequence continues at coordinate 143,995,089 of CM053773.1, forward strand.
CAGTGCGTTGGAGAGAAAAGGAACCTGTGCTATATTGTATTGATTATTTAAAAAAGAATATTTGAATATACTGCTTAATGAGCTTATGTTAAGATTGGAGAGCATATTCTGTGGTTTTTCACTAATAAACACAAAATATTTTTGGGCCTACACTTGTAGTTGCTTTCTGACGTACAAGACTAACGTGATGAACTACAGTGTGAGGGAGGCAAGTATGTTTTGCTTCTCTTAAGAAACTTACATTAACATACTATATATGTATATATAGGGAACAATTGGTCAAAAGTGGCTTTTTGCTTCCATAAGGGGAAAGATTTATTTTACAATTATAGTTTATTCTTATTCATTTGACTTACTGTATCTGCTACAGTCTAAGTATCATATGAATTGTCAATGATTTTATTAACAAGTTTTAAGGATACTTCTGTTAACTTTAGTCAGTTATACCTTTTTAAGTTCTTAATTTTCTATTTTGAAGGATAAATTATAATTCTGTTTAAAATTAATTAAGCTATCTTAACTGATATCTTTAACTGACATTCTCTATGAAAGGAGGTAAATTTTCTTTTCCAGAAGTAACTAGCATCTCTGCCGAAACAGTTTTTTCCCTTTCATTTTAATTTCTAAGGCATCTCTTCTATTCAACTATGAGATTTAAAAAAAAACCCTCTGATTTTTTTCTTACAACTGTTGTAATAATAGAAGAAATGTGCACCATAAAGAGATGCTGGCACAGTGGTGATATATTATTCTTTATATACGAATTGTTCACATTGAGGATTACGCTTGGAAAATTTGACATTGCATGTTATAATGGTTTCAGAACGTAATTTCTTCACTTATGAAATGATCCAATCACCCTATAGCAACCTGGGTGATTAGTTCTGTGTACATCCTTTCCATGTGAAATTTTCTTGAATAGTTTTGCAAATATTGGAAAGGATTTTCAGAAATTAAAGTTTTTGCTTGTATAAATTTTCTAATTTATGTGTTTTAAAAAATAACTTTAGATACTATTTAAATCATGGCAGCATCAGGTAATGTGTAATGTAAAATATACATAAACTTTTACAATTGACATTTTTCCATGCATCAGTATGGTGTCTGATAGTAACTGAATATAACTTAATGGAAAACTAATTGAATATATATTCCAAATAACAGCAATAGGCTCTGAATATTCTTTTTTACCCCTACTCAGAATATAATTTGTTTTTGCTTTAATGTAATTTTCCAATGTTATTTTATTAATACTGTTAAAATATATCTATATAAAAAGAATATTTTCTTTGTTGCTATAATTAGCATTATGTTTAGTTCAGGAAAAGATCTCACCTCTCCGTTCAGCTGAACAGATCTTTAACAGAGTCACTGAACTAACTGGGCTATTTAAACAAACGTACAGGAGGAAAGTAGAGCTGTATTTTAGCAAATTGTTTTTGAAGATGCAGTTTCTAAAGCCTTACCCTTGGCTAAACATTTTTGTTGTACAAATTGTACATAGCCTGCCTAACCCACCAGCATTGCAAAGAGAATTTTTTAAAAAAAGAAGGAAAAGAAAGAAAAACCAAACAAGTGAAAATCATGAAAATGGAAGTGAGATTTTTATTATAAGGGCTTATTCCAAATTATCTTGAAACTTAGAGCTGTGTTTCTACAGCTCTCTATGTTCAGGAGAAAGGAAGAAAGTGAAGACAGAATCATCTTATTTCATGGGTCAAGCCACATTATGTGTCAGAAAGAAAGAAGTCCTTTGCATAATGTCATGTTAGTTGCTAACAAATGTTGGTTTTCACATTTTATATTTAAAATATATTAAAAACCAAGATTATATTTTATACTTCAGCAAGTTATAACATTTTTTATTGAGCTTAGTGATAGTCACACAATTTTTTCTCCATTTCATCACAACATCTACACTATATTTCATAAAATGATTTGTGGGGGTAGGGGTTGTGGGAGTGATAGTTCTAAATTTACTTTTTACTTCCAGTGTAATTGAAGCTAAGTGAAAAAGTTGAAGTTGATGTCAGAAACTATAGTTTATTTTCCAGATTTTTGGAGTGGGGAAGGAATAGAATACAGTTAGTAAGAAAAATGACCAATACAGAAAACATTATAAAGTTGTCTGGTTGATTGTGGTTAAGATAAGAATGGAAAAGATTGTCTTAAGCTGTAAATAGTGGCTATTTGCTGTGTAACTAGGTAAGTGTTCAGTGGAATAGCAGTCTCACATTTTGTATATTGGAGCAAAATTTCCATGTATATCTTCTTCAAAGTGTGAGTATCCTATATAATGGCCTACTCTTGAGTCACATAGCCTCTATCTTATAAATCTTATATTTAGAAGATAACTAGACACAGTAGCTGTGAGCTGGGGAGAAAGGGCCATAGGAGCAGCATGTATGTTGGCCTCATTGCCTCTGGCCATCAGTTTGTTGGTTGTTTTTTAGTTTTAAAGTCTTTGGTAGCAGCAATATAAAGACCACAAGTTCATAAGGTACTACTCTTGATACTTCATTTAATGACAGTCAATTTCACAAATTCAGTCCATTTGAATATAATATAGGGCTGGGAGCTAGGAAACTGATTCTGAATCATCCTGCTCTTCAGTAAATTAATTGTGTGACCTTGGGCAAGTCACTTAAGCTCTCTGTGCTATACTCTCCCTAACTGCAAAATGGGAGCAGTATCTACCTCACAGGGTTGTTAGGGGTATTAATTAGATAAAATGTCTGTAAAACATCTTAACTCCTTGGGGAAAGCTCAATATAAATACAAAATAATCTATTAAAGTTGGTTTATTTGTGCTGGAGGAAAAAGTGAACAAACCATGACTGAATTGAAGAAATACATTTATGACTTTCATCAGCTTCATTTCTTAAGGCCACATTGTCTGTCTTCCTGATTTGGAAAATCCCTGTTCATGGTACAATCTTTGAAGCTGTAGAACATGCATTGTTCAGATGTATGTGGGCAAAAGCATTTCTCCTTAGATTCAAACGTTTGTAGAAATATTATACAATGCATGGACAAGAATGAATTTTGAATAAGTAAGTCTGCTTTGGGTCTGTGTTTTAAGTTCTGCAGAGCAGTGATTCCGAAATGATTTTCAACTCTGTGAAAAAATTTGAAATTTTCAAGGTGCATTGCCCTAAGAATATTTTAAGGGTAAGAAAATGTATCGACCCCTGTTCACGCAAGTCCAAATAGTTACACTAATTTTTCCTTAAATATTTTTAAAATGAAAAACTTACCATTGGCTTGGGATTATATGTGGAAAGTTTTAGACTGAAAGGAAAATTAATTAGAAGGTTATAGGCAAGCAAAAATAGTTCTAAGAAGGGATCTTCAAGTTAGCTGCAAGGCATCTCGCTCTCAGATGCTTTTAAAGCCTGATTTAAATTTTCATGGTGGTTTAAAATTAGGAAATTTTATTATTTTAAGAATCATGTTGCCTTTATTCATCATGATGTGCCTTACATATGAATGCTAATTTCAGGATTTGTGAAACGTAACTCACCTGAGAGATCACCAACTTATTTTCCTATATTATATTCTTTTTTCTAATTGCACTTCTTTAACAGAATTTTTTAATGATCAAAGGAATGAAAATCTAAGGCACAGTTTTCTCACCATTCAGTAGAACCTGCCCGTGGTCATATCATTATGCAGCAAAGAGAGCAGATTTTCAGAAATAAGCTCTAATAACTCTATTTCACCAGAATAGAGATGGGATGTGTATCCTTGGTGATGTGTTCAACAGCACCAGCCCAAAATGATGAAACCATTCATGGGGATGTCTACTAAGCTTGATCCCATCAAGGATATTTCAATCGAAAGGAAATATTAAACAAATACATGCGTACTGAAGTGTAGTGGTTATCTCTTGCCCACAATATGTTCTTAAATAATAATGGCTGCCTATTTTCTTGGTGTCTTTTCTACTTCATTAAAAACTTAGCATCAAGGCAGACTTGTTCTTTTTCTGCAGCATTAAGACATTATTTCTGATGAAAGCAATTTTCTGACTAACAAATGGTTGGAAAACAAATGTACCAACAAGCGTGATTTGCTCTCCAGTTAATGTTGAATGATTGTTGATTACTTCAGTGACTATATAAAGAGAATTGGGTCAGAAAATGAGTCAAACATTATCTGTTCCCTGTTCCACCTTGGACTCTAGTCCAAGACACACCAAATAGCTAAGTGCTTTGATGTTAGCAAGTTGGAAAACAAGTTCATTTATTGGAAGGCAGAAGAGATTCAACTGGGCCCCAAACCAGGAGGTAGGAGTTTTACTCTAACTTTGTCACCACTTTACTTCAGGGAATTGGCCGAGTCACTTAAACCTCAAATGGTTCACCTATAAAATGAGCATTGTAATAATTCCTTGCCTCATAATAGAACACAGACAATGAAACATTTCTTAAAGGCTTTTTGAAGTCCTTTGGTAAACAATGCACTATTATTCATGAATGTCCTACAGGTTTATCATCTTGGGAAGAACAAAACATTTGGGGGAGGGTGAATCAAATAATGTAATAACAGAGTTAATGTGTACAAATTTAATGCCATTTGTGCTCACCAGTCTACCAATAGTGAAGAGGTTTGGATTTGGAACTAGAGGATCTGAGTTCAAATCCTGACTCTGGAATAGGCTGCTTCTGTGACAAGTCACCCTGCCCCTCTTCTGGGCTTCAATTTACTCATCTTCAAGAGGCAAGGCTTGGAGTAGGTCATCACTAAGGTCACTCTAAATCTCTGTGTATATATATTTCAGTTAATTACTTGGAAAGGATCAAAATAACATAGTCTTACAGATCTATAAGGGGAGGCCAGTCCTCTATAGGCCCTTTCAGGGCACCTTACACAAAAGCTCAGTTCAAGTTCCCAAAAGCAGGAATGTCAGCCTTCTTTCCAAAAAAAAAAACGCGAATCCCTCCAGTAAAACATTTCATCTGATTTTAGGCCTTGCAACAGAGCATTTATAGTAGAAAACTTCTAAAAGAGGTATCCCATAAAGGGGCTGTTGGTTCTGGCAACCAAAACAGAGGCTATCAAAAGAGTCTACTTTTGAAAACAAAACAGTATAAAACTAGCAATTTAATTTCAAGTCCTCTTTATCACCCTTATACTTTTTTGAAATATTTTAAAGGTAAATAAAATATCTTTCTGTGCTATCCTTCATATAAAGAATAAAGAATTTAGTGAGCAGCTGTCTTCTAGTATTTGTAGGTTTCATGTATCTTGTCTTTCATGCAAAGCATTTCAGTCTTTTTAGAAACAGGAATTTGAATAGAAAGGAAATGCTCAACAGCAATGACTGTTTCATCTTAATAAAGAGTATCAGCATTAGTGAAAGATGGTTTCATCTATTTATGGTAGTTTGTTTGAACTGTGATTTTTTCTTTTGCTTAAAAAGTGCTGATTAGGTGTACTTTAAAGTAGGTAAGCTTCTTTTGTAAAATATAAAATTCTTTTGCAAACAGAGATAGTGTGTTTCCTCCTTTCTCTGATAAAGGAAGGCATTTGTGTCTTGGTAAATTTCAAAAATGACTAAGGTGAAAGGGTGCAAAGATCTCTCTCTCTCTCCCACACACATACACACACACACACACACACACACACACACACACACACACACACACACTTCTTTGTATAAATCCCATTGGAATAATCCCACGGCAGCCACAGCATTTAATGACAAGCAGCCATCTTATTAAGTGAATAAACCTTTCAACCAGCATCTTATACTATTAAACTTAAAAGATCCTAACCCAGAGAGAGGGGGGGAAAAAGACTTGCCCAGAGCACATCTATTAGTCAATAAGAAACATACTTCTTTGATGTGTTTTGACTATCGTAAGCCAAGTTTAATATTAATTATAGGTTGCTTTACCTTTCGACACATAATTTACCTTTATTAAATGTAAAAATATATTTTATATTATGATTATACCAGAGCCAGGCTGGCTTAAGGATTTTTTTTTTCTCCTGTATTATATGATGACAATAAGTGCTATTACAAAGCTTAAATATTTCTGAGAGCAAAGATACCTGAAGTGGTAAAAACCACAGAGAAATTCTTCTAAAGGCAGCAAAACATAGTAGAAATAGCATGATACTGGGTCCTGGTTCTGCCACAAATTTACAGTGTAACTTTGGACAATTGATTTTCCTCTTTTGGGCTCAGTTTACTCATCACCCCTAAAATGAAGGGCTTTGGGTTAGTTGGCTCCCTTTAAATAGAATATCTGTGATTCTAATTATGTTCATTCAAGTGGAGAGTAATCTTCTCAAAACCTGGAAAAGTCTTGGCAAAGCTGAATTAGAATTTTTTGAGGCTAGAGACGTTTTTATTTTCGTCTTTTCTTTTACCTTAATAAAGTTAAATCCAATGGGACAATTTCATAAGTAGTATCACTTGATCTTTAAATGGGTTATAAATAAAATAAAATCAAGAAAAAATACTCCAAAGTTAAAAAATATGTAGCTTCATTGTACATGGGACAGAAATCTGGTAAGATACTACTCCCTTCCTTTTCTCATCCCCACCACCTTTAAATATAACGTTTACAATATACTACATGTAAGAAGAGGATCTGAAAGAAAATAACTCAGAAAATGTTTGGAATTTGTATCAGGGGTCAAACAGAGCCAGGAAGAGCCCAGAATACTGACAAATGTAATAGTACTTCTCTATTTTGTCTTTTACATTTTTTTTTTCAAAAATCTTTAGGTATGGTTTAATTAAATGTGAGAAAGTTTCCTCAAAGTGATCCTTGCCTTTGAACTTTTGGTCTATAAAGCGTAGAAACAAATGAGGAGAAGACAGGGCAATGGACTAAATGAAACCAAGTTCCATTAGATTAATATTCAAAATAGTGCAGATTTGGGTTATTATTTTCAGCATCATTAAATTTATGAACATTTAATTGCTTGGGAGTGATATGTGAAGGGAAAAATGAAACTCAAAACTGTACATGCCTTTTGTTTGTAAGAAATGTCTTTGCCAAGAAGCTCAGTAATATTTGCCACTGGAAAATTGCAGGACTGACTCTCATTTTTTACAACATAAGCATTCTTGCAGGAAATACCATCATTTTAAAGGACACAATTCTTCTGTTAAAAAAGTTGATTTGCTAGCTGGCAGTCCTCATTTATCACAGATACAATTCATGGAGAGCAATTATAATTAGCTATCATAATTAAGGGTTGGCCTTCAGTTCCGAGAAAAGCAACCATATTATAATCTGTGTGATGCTTCCCTCCTCCTGGCAGGGGTGGCAGACTATGGGTCCAGAGCATCACTATTGCACAGGGGTTTTATAGTCATAGGACGTGAGTTAAAATCTCACTTCTACCACTTACTGCCAATGTGTGGCACACAGGAAATACATTTCTGGGACACAGTTTTATCACCTATAAAGTGCTGGAGTTGAATTAGATGTCCTCTAAGAGTCCCTTCAGTTCTAAGTGAATGATGCTGTGTCCTATCAGGCATGGTCCCTGGATAGGCTGGTTTTCGTTAACTTTTTTTTTTGTTATTATAAGGGAGGGATTTTAATGGGAGATGGGGGGACTGGTTATTAGGAAAGGACTATGGTATAAAAAAATAAAAGGAATCAATAAAACAATCATATGAAAAAATAATTCCATGTGTGACTCAACAATCAGAAAATTCTTTAATTCTAAAAGGTGGTAGATCTCCCCAAAGTATTTATCTTTAAGAATTCAGTCAGCCTGGCATATAGGAGTGATGGGCAAAATAGAAACCATGGGATAAATGCACATCTTTCCAACCAGCACTGTGAATGACCCTAATCTTAAGTATACCAAAGCCCAGACCAAGAGACAGCTCAACCTGGTAGTTTGTGTCCTTACTGGATAGTGGCACATATGAAAGACACTGGCTACTTACATTAACCCATTTTTAGTCCACTTGATGAAAAACTTGCTGTCAGAGCTCTAAACTAGGACAACTTTGGCACGTGGTTCCTCTATGGTCTTATTATTTAGAGCTAAATAGTCATCTCAATAAACTGTATGGTTTTGAAGCAAAAACACAGTTTTCCTCCCACAAATCCTCTGAAGCTTCTTAAATCTTTCATTTTTCTCATGAAATGGCTGCTAGTGTGGTTAAAAATGTCCCGAAAAAGTTTCAAGCAGCTAAAAGTAAACAATAGAATCAGAGATTTAGAACTGGAAAGAACCAGATAATATCTCAAGTCCAATCCTCTTATTTTGGAGATGAGAAAATCAAGAAGAAAAAAGATTAAGTGATTTGCCCAGGGTTGCCCTGGAACAGCTAAGAAGATTTTATATAAAATAAAAACACAAAGGATCCCTACTAGTCTGAACTTTTGGGGAACCACTATTACCATTCCTATACAAAGAAAGACATCTCAAGAGCTTCCTATTGCTTTTCTTTTGGCATCTTGTGTTTTTGTCCTTTTCTCAGTGATGTATGTTCCTGATTTAAATAAATGAGGTCAAAGTGCATAAAGAGCATATTCATTCTAAACAAGATGAAGATTAATCAGAAGCATGTAGACATGGGCCACAGCCATCCTCAGTTAGTCAGTCAGTAAACATTTATTAAGTACCTACTATGTGCCAAGCATTACACTAAGTGCTGAGAACACATTCCCGTGGAGCATATGCCACTTGCCTCCATCAGTTAAATCCTGATATTGATGGTAAAACATCCAGCAACTGGAAGTGATAATGTGGATGTTAAATCTGCATGTCTTGAAATGAAATACTTAAGCTTTTATTTACAATTTGTTGCACTTGACATTATATGATTGTATGCTCTGGTCTTAAAAAAAATGAACTGGAGGTTCATGAATCTGGCAAATGTTTCTTACAAGAAGGGGTCACAAAAGAGTTTATGACAAAAGACAGAAAGCTGAAGAGGTTATTCCAAAACAATGCCATCAAGAACTGAAGGAGATCATACCTCATTCAATTCCATTTCAATTTGTCAATCTAAATGGCAGTACGAGAGGAGTTGAATGAATTCACCCTGTTCATAAAGTATTTTCCTCCATGTGAGCAAGGGCATAATCCCTGATGACACTAATGAGAATGATGCCTCGTGAAATAAAAGCAGGAGATTCCTTTTCTGTTTGTTCTCACTCCAAGACTCTGTAGTCCACTTTGTATCTCCAACTACAAACTGGTTGGAAACTCACCCTATGGAAGAGATGAGATTAACCGAGTGAGGAACCTGGAATGCAAAAGAGTGCTTTGTTTCACTGTTGCCCATTCTGTTCCATTTAGGAATCTCTTCATGCCCATAGTTCATAAAGGATAGCGCTCAAATCATTTAGTTTTGTGGAGTGGGGTGGAGGGGGTTGGACAAAACCAACTTTAGAGACATCATCATTTAGCTACAACCCTGCAATGTCACTGTAAAGTCAAATATTCATATCGAGAGAATGATAAATTTTTTTTTCCTTATTTAAAAATGGCTTTAAAAATAATTCCATGAATTTATTCTCCATTGATTTTTAGAATTTTCAGTGGCTTATTTGGAAACTCTATACTAGAAATTATTTACCTATACTGTGCCGAATTTTTCTGAAAGAAATAGAAATGATGTCAAACCTTTGGACTGCCTATTCTGATAAATGACCATCTCATCTAACATGCGGCTTTAACTCATAAATTTATTTTTAATCTTCTTTTATTATTTTAAGAGGATATTTGTATGTTATAGAAATTGTTTTTCAAAAGCAAATTGTTTAAGATGGTATCCAGATATAATGTCAGTGTTTTCAAATAGATGGGACCAGTACCTCTGTTTTGGCCTTCTGAAAAGGAAGATATCTTCAGTTTGATTTAATTCTGTTTTATAAATTTTCATTATAAAGCTACCATGTTCAAGGCACTGTGTTAGGCTGAGGGGGTGCAGAAGTAAACAGGAGATGGTCTTTGTACTCTGATGGCATGGTCTTCTTCGGCAATGAAAGAGTACATTCTGAGGAAGGTCTATAGGAAGTACAATGTTTATACAAAGTCCCTTCAAGAGAAAGAGATTGATAACAACCACTGCCCCGGAAAGGACTTATATATTAGAAGGAAAGGGAGGAAGGAAACAAACATTCAGTAAGCACCTATTATGCGCCAGGTATTGTGCTAAGAGCTTTGCAAAATATCAACTTATATAATCCTAGGAGGTATGTGTTACCATTATTCTCATTTGGTAGTTGAGTAAACTGAGACTTAAACTGAGTTTAAATGACTTACCCAGGATCACACAGTTAATGTCTGAGGCTGGATTTGAACTCAGATCTTCCTGACTCTAGGCCCAATGTTTTTATTCATTGCACCACCACACACCTGAGTTTTGCTTGGAAGGAAGCTAGATAATTTACAGTTGAAGATGAGGAAGGAACATATTCCTAACACGCAGAACAATTTGTGCCAAGGCAGAGAGATGGGAGATAGCATGCCGTTGACAGGACAATTTGGCAGAAATAAAGAGTGTGTGGAAGAGCTACAAAGTTCAATGGCAAACACAATGTGGAAGGATTTAAATCCCAGGTTAGAGGGTTTATATTTTATTTTACATCAGGAACAATTAAGAGCCGTTGAGGGATTTTAATCAGGTGGCTTGACATGATCAGATCATTTTGTTCCTTAGGTGCAAGTCTAAAAGAAGCTGAAATATAGTTTGTGGAAAGAAGGAAACTGGGAAATGCAAGCATTTGTTAGCATGGATGAAAGAGAATTCAATATTCTTTTGTTTTCCAGAACGCTATTTCTCTTGCCATCACAGCACTGATATTACATGAAAAGAGAGTCTTTTCAATTTGTTGTTACTGTCAAGGCCACACCAATCACAGTGCTTAGTTAGTCACATTTAAGGAAAAAAGAAAGACACCTGTTAATTTAAATCACTTCATAGGTAATCAAAAATTGTTCCAAAGATTTAGGTAGATGACACTGATTCCACTAAGTTCTCAGACTCCAAAAGACTGCTCACCCCTTTGCAGCCTTAATGGAACCCAATATTTAAGATGTTTGTGGACACTTAGATCTTATTCATCTGTCCATTCATTCATTTAGGGGTAGCTAGGTGATGCAGTGGATAGAGCACCAGTGCAGGAGTCAGGAGGACTTGAGTTCAAATCCCACTTCAGACACTTGACACTCACTAGCTGTGTGACCTTGGACAAGTCACTTAACCCCAGTTGTCTCATCTTGGGTCATCTCCAGTCGTCCTGATGAATATCTGGTCACTGGATTCAGATGACTCTGGAGGAGAAGTGAGGCTGGTGATCCGCACAGCCCTCCCTCACTCAAAATAAAGTCAAGTGCTAGTCATGTCATCATTTCTCTGATGGCATGGTCTTCTTCGGCAATGAAAGATGAACACATTCATTCATTTATTCATTCATCTATCTAGTTAATTATTTATCCATCCCTCTTTTCAGCCATTCATGCATTCATTTATTCACCTATTTATTTATTTACTTACTCATTGATTTATCTTTTTGTTTGCTTAGAAGTATGGAAGTATTACTTGATTAAGGATTTCTAAGCTTCTGGTATTTCTTTCGGTAGTGTTGATGTATCCACAAATCAATAGCTGTGAAGACCAGCAGGAGCCTGAGAAGCTTATTGCTTCTCCTTTCTTCTGGAGTATTCAATCTTTTAGTAGTAAATTAAGACACTAATAATGGAGTACACTTGTCATCACATTGACTAGGCAATTTAAAAGTTTGCCAAGAATTCCTCTCTGGTGTTTTCGAATTCACTTGTCATAAACAGAACGTGGGATTAGGTTCCATGTTACCATACTGGGGAACAAGAGTGGGAAAAAAATTGATGATGAGTTGTTCTTAGCAACACCTTGTAGTCAGGCTCACCATGTCTGGGAATGTGACCGATTAGAAGAGCTCATGGAATAGAGCGATAGAAGAGCCATACCCTGGGCGTTCTCTCATGTTTTGAAATGTTCTATTTCAGTCTTGAGGAAGAGATTTTGTGGTTTGAATGGAATTTAGAAATGTAGACCTGCTTTCGTAGTACAGGCTGATTGATTGTGCAATATTAGCAAAAGATTTTCAGAGTCTGAATATTACAAAAGGCCTTTTTACCAAGTGCCTGTAATTTTAGAGATACCTATAAGAAATTTTAAAAAGATATTGATGAGGTGTTTTGTACTTCTGTGGATCTGTGATATTTTTCTGTGTAGACATTCCTTCTATCTGTTAAGATTAGAAGCCATTTATATCTCCCCCTCTTGTTATACTTAACCATGACTTTCCTAAACTCTTTATTAATTTATTTTTCACTCCTTCCTTCATTTTCTTCTCCTCCTTCTCCTTCTTCTGCTTTTTCTTCATCTTCTTCTTTTGCTTCTTTTTTTCTGTCTCTGAAGTCTCTGAATCTCTTTGTATGTATGACATGTTCTATGTGTTTATATGTCTTTCTGTTTTTCTGATATCTTTCTGGTTGTCTCTTTTTGTCTCTCTCTGCATCTCTTTCCTCTCTGTGTCTCTTTTAGTATTTCTCTGTTGTCTCTGTCTCTATGTCTCTCTGTCTCTCATAGGGCACTGTTCTGAGGAGTTTCCTGACCAACTTGATGAATTTCCAAGGAGGTGGGCCTGACTACAGCTCCCTAGGGAGGATGTGGACAGTCCATCGGAATCATTGACTCAGTAGAAATAGATTCTGGATGTGTTATTTGACTTTTATGGGACAAATTGCCATGGAAATTTCCACCATTTGGTGCTATTATAAATACTCTCATTAATATTCTGTGAATACTCTTACAGCATTCGGCCTGATTTTATCTAACTGGCTACATAACTGGACAACTTTCTTTTTAAATCCTACAGTCAGTTAACAAGTATTTAAAAAGCACTTAGTATTGGGCTTATCCTTGATGTATCTTTTATGAGACTTCTCTTGTAAAGTATCTTTCAATTTGAAAAATATATTTCTTTCTTCTTTAGCAAATAGCATTCAATTTAAAACAAACCTTGCAGTAGTTGAGTAAGAAAAAGTCCTATATTCATTGACTGCTAATAGATGAAGTCCTTTGGGGGATTCTCACTTTCAGTTCTTCAGAGACAACACTGGGTTCAGGACTGGTAGGTGTACAACACCATTGGAAGTTCACTAGTATTAAAAGATAGGTCTTTGGTTTCAGGAAGAGACTTGTGGATAATTAAAATAACTAAATATAACTTTGAAATTTCCCAAAGACATGGAGACATACATGGAAGGGATGAAGGTGGGTGCAATACATCACAAATAATCAATTACAAAGAAGAGGTCATAGACTCTAGTGAATAAAGTACTAGACTTGAAGTTAATAAGATCTAGGTCACAACCCTCGGATTCTCACTAACTCTGTGACTTAGACCAAGTTACTTAACCTTGTTGACCTTCAGGTTCTCCATCCATAAAATCAGTGGGTTTGACTCAATTACTGAAGTCTTTTTTCAGTTGTAAATTGATGACCCTATGATCTAATACATGTGTGAAAGAATGCATAATGTGTGAAAGAAAGAATAGGTGGATTCTATATGGCAAGGACAAAGGATAACCCCTGGGACATGGGTAAGCTCCATTGTGATGGCAAGTTATGGAAGGATCCTCCATATTGAATTTAGAAAAAAAGATGTCCAGTGTGGATTGGCAAGAATAGTTTATGAAACTGCATCATTGGAAGTAGAATTCTGATCAATAATATTACATATGTCTTTGATCATTTGAAAGTATACCATGTGGAAAATATTGTGGAGTACATTAAGAAGTATTAGATACATTCCCTGATTGTTGTTTCAATCAAGTCTGAAAAATATAGAACATTTAAACACACACACACATATATATGTACATGTGTAAAGTTTATATATGTATACACACATAATATTATATTTAGTTGTATTGTCATATAGCATTAAAAGTCAAGGAATCCTCAAGACTACATATAACTAATTTCCCAATGTGTCATGGACAATGAGAGTTATCATTTAGTGTGGGGAGAGACCACTGTTATCTGAAGGAGTCTGGGAAGACGAGATATTAGTAGAGATCAATAGTTGAACTGGCCTTGAAGGATTTGAATTGGCTGAGAGATCTTGTGAAGCCATCCCAGGCAGAAGTAATGGCCAAACTAGGGAAGAAGGATAGAAATGCATATGCTTAAGGGATGAAAGGTAAAACATTTTACCTAGGAGAGAGGTTTAGTGAAAAGTTCCACTCTGTTCATCATGACTTAAATCCCATTTAGAGTATCATGAAGGCAAAATACATAGAAAGGCTCGCTATTCCCAAAGTTGCTTCTTTCATGTTCATGGCAAGGCATATTGACCCCATGTGAGAAGTCATGTAATTTAAGGTTAAATATAGGAAGTTTTCAATTTAATCTGCTTGAGATTAAATACAGCACCACAAGCAGGAACTAAATGAAATTTTGTTGGTTCATCAAATTAAGCAATTAGTTGGGCTAATATTTTCTTAGGAAGGAATATTTTTATGTTAGGTCTATGCATATGGTAGCTAGCTGATAGGCTGGACAGAGCAGTGGTCCTAGAGTCAGGAAAACATCTTTCTGAGTTCAAATCTATCCTAAGACACTAGCTATGTGACCTTGGTCAAGTCATTTAACCCCATTTGCTTTAGCTTTCTCATCTGTAAAATGACCTGGAGAAAGAAATGGCAAATCCCTCCAGTATCTTTGCTGAGAAAAACCTAAATGGGGTCACAAAGAGTTGGACATGATCTAAAACAAATGAATAACACCAGCAAAATCAGTTGCATATACTCAATTTCTTCCCCATCTTTAGAAAAGATGGCTATAGAAAAAAAATGAGTTTCAACACTCAAAATCAGTATGACTTGTGAGATGAGTAGGAGTATATCTTACATTTTTATGAACCACTGAAAATCACATAGTGCCCATCCCCAAACCATATTCATTGTTAGTAGAACATGAAAGTAAGAAAAGGGAATTCTACTTACAGGTTCAAAATTGGCTTTTTGACAATTTCTCACCTAAATTTCTGTGCTTTGGATATTCACCTCCAGAAATACATGACTGTACATAAGTGATGCCTCCAAAAGAGGCCTTTTTCTCTTTGCTTTCTGTCATCTTCCAAAGTCAAGCAGTTTCCAAAAGCTTCTTCAAGATCCATGAAGAGATTGAAGGAGTCCCATAAACTTGTATGTAAAAAATATTTTTACATATTTTCACTCACATTTAACGGAAATTTGGCATTTTTCCAATTATGTATGCATTTAAAAACATTATTCTGAAAAGGGGTCTATAGGCTTCTCCACACTGCCAAAAAAGTCCATGACCTAGGCTGGATTAAAAAAAAATTGCTTTAGCAAGAAGGAAAGGTAGACTAGTTCTATATGGTCCATGGCCTTGAGGAAAGATGAAGAATATTTGGACAAGAACACTGCAGATTCTGTTTCTACAATGTAGAAAGACTCCATGACAGGAAAAAAAATGTTTGCACTACCATCTTATTTTTATGTTAACTCTGCCATTCTGCCCTTGATCCTCTAGCTGTGGCTATAGAGCCATGCTGATTGGTAAATTTCTGAGATTTCTAGTTGTCACTAGTCACCTGATCTGGATTCACTGCCAATTTTTCTGCCATGTTGCAAAAGCATGCTCCCCTTACTTTCCAATTTTTGTTTTGAGAATAGGAATCAGAACAACACTATTCTTGCTGCTGGAAAGGGTGTGTCTATCAACTGATCTCCTTATGGTTTCACTGGCTTTCCTTACCCCTTCCTTGGCTACCACTACCATAGATGTGTTATCTTATGCTATTAGAATACAAACACCTTGCAAGGAAAGGCTGCCTTTTTTTGTTTGTATACTTAGTTCTTACTCCAGTATTTGACATATATTCATTGCTTAATAAATACACTTTTATGTATTTTCATTCATTCATTCATTTATATCTTCATTCAATCACTCACTGATTCATTCTTTCACTGGAACTTCTCCATGTCTCCGCTCATGTCACCATTGCTATAGTTCAGGCTTCATTTATCTCTTGTTTGAACTACTACAACTAGCTCTTAACTGGCCTCTCAGCTACTAATTTCTTCTTTCTCCAGATTCATTCTCCATACATCTGCTAAAATGATCTTCAAAAAAAAACAGGTCTGCCCATATCTTGTTCTCTGCTCATGAAACTTTGTATTGTTTCTAGGATAAAATATCCTTTTGCTTGGCATTTAAAGACCATCGTTGGCTGATTCTAGCCTAACTTTCTTGGATTATTTTACATTATTGTCTTGTATGTATTGCATTCTAGATGCAAGGGACTATTTGAAGTTTTCTGAACTGAACATCCTGTCTCCTACCATTTCATCTTCTCATGTGCATGTTATCTACTTACTTTTACTTCTTAGAATCAACCCCCCTCCCCGCTTCCTTTAAGGTTCAGCTCATGTACAGCTTCTGTGGAAAAACTTTTCAGTTTTTTAATGCTGTTTCCCTTCTCAAAATATTATGCTTACACTTTTCTGCTTATATTTTATATCCCTGCTGCAGAAATTAATTTTCTGAATGAAAGAAAGAATGGAATGGATGAAAAAAAATATTGAGTGCTTCCTGTGGGCCAATCACTGCATTAAGCTCTAGGCATAAAACTGAGATTTTCCCTTCTCTCAAGGAATAAATTCTAAGTAGGCGGAAAAAAACACATATAAGGCAATTCAGCATCAGGACAGATGGGAATGACTCATGGTATAAAGGTCACAACAAGGAAGATAGCTATGAGTAGCGGTTCTTGGGGGTATATTGATGAGTTCAGGGATAAATTCTAGTTTGTTAATCATTGATCACTGCACTTATATGAGGAGCAATGTTCATCCCTCATTTTCTTCTTTTTTTATCCCCAATGTTTAGCATCATTTCAGGCACATAGCAGGAATACGCATACACACACACACACACACACACAGACACACAATATTTCTTAGATTGCTTTGGAACTTGGAAAGAATTTCTAGGGGTTATGAATTTCTGATTACAGGTAGTATTTTCATCACCACTTCCTACTGAAGGTAGATGATTTAGAAAAGAAAAGAGATTATAGGAAACAAACAGCTAGTTAAAAAAAATGATTTCAGAATATGAAATTTGGTTTTCTGGACTATGATTTAAAACATAGGAAAGATGAACTCATAGCCAGAGATAACTTTTTATCTAAAAAGGAAATGGAATAAGGGATTTGTTTTAAAGTTTGCTGATCTTATAAGAGTTTTATTCCAAAACTGGAAGAGAGAGAGATGCACATGCCTAGATTTAACAACTAAAACAGACAAAGTAGAGAACAATAGATAGAAAGTGGAAAGAAAAATAAAAGTGGGTAATTTTCAGAAGAAAACAATTAGGAAGAAAGCTAAGATGATACGCATGATGCATTTTTTATATTACTAGAAAATAAACTAAACTTAAGATCTTAAAGAAAATAGCTATGGCATCGATATCACTAAATTTGGTAAGACAAGACATTATTGTAATATGGCAATGGATTTGTATAATTTGTTCGAAAGATGTGTGAGTAATTTTTATGTTACAAAAACATACCAAAATCCACAAGCCTGAGAAAAAAAGATAGTGTAAGCAGTGGTTCTCAAAATGTAGGCCTTGAATCCTTGGGGGTCCCTAAGACACTTTCAGTGGGTCCATGAGGTTGAAACTATTTTCCTACTAATACTACTAACAATAAATAGAAATTCTAATTTTTGATATGGCATTGCTTATTCCATTGCTTGACATAACTCCCACAAACAAAAACTGTCAATTTCTTTCAAGACTATAATGAGATCCTGAGACCAAAAAGTTTGAGAACCACTGATATAAAGCATTTGTATGAGGATCACAGGATGCAGAAACAAAACTAATTTGTGGGAATGGACTCCAGAATGACTTGGCAAATAGGGACGAAAGGATGATGAGTTCTTGAAACAAATCAGTATCTCCAGTGCCATTAACTTTAGGGGGAAAACCTCAAGGTTTTTGAACAGTTAGTTGACTAGTATTTATTAACTACCTGCTCTGTGTTAGGCACTGTATTCTGCTGTGAAGATATAAAGAAAAGTAAAAGGAGCTCACAGTCTAATTTATATTGTATACAAACAATGTAAACATAAACCAAATAAGAGATAGTCTCAGAGGGGACGTACTAAGACTAAGGGGGAAGACTGAAAAAAGATTCCTGCAGAAGGCATGATTTCAGTTGAGATTTGAAAGGAAGCCAGGGAAGTCAGTGGGTAGAAATGAAGAGGGAGAACTTTCCATGCATGGAGAAACTCCTGAGTTTGATTTATGGGCACACTATCAAGATTCTCCAAGATGGGAATGCATGCATGGATGAACTGTGATACATATCATTGGAAGGAGGACTTATATTGGTGAATCATAGATTCTTAGAAATACTGCAAAGGTTAGAATAATCTATGTTCAGCCATTTCCAGTGTTTATGCCATCATGAAATTATACATAACTTTATCAGTACCATCAGTTCTAATTTGTAAGAGAACTAAGATACCTGACATTCCTTCCAATAGGCCTGGTATGATATCCCACAATCTAGAAAAGCTTTCACAAAGATTTCATCTGGGGAACTATGTGACAATGCCTTAAAATACCGATCAAAGCTGGCAATCAGCTCTCGATCAGATCAAGTCCAGTTTGCACATGTATAGATTAATTTGCTGACTCTCTCCTGAGAAGGAATGACAAACTATCTTCTTTGGTCTTCACTGGAAGCTCCTGGGGAAATTCATCCTCTCAACATTGGTGCTACTAGCTAGTCTAGTGACTACCTCAGGGTTCATGCTGTCTTGATTGGTGAGTAAACATCACATGGCCCACTATATGTAGTTAGTTCTAGCAATGTTTCATATGGCCCCCCAGGCTCTTTCTTGATATTCTGTCTACTACTGCTGCATTCTACTTTGGACCACTGGACTTTGGCATCCACCATGATACATATACCACCTTCTCTAGTTTCCAGCTCTGGAACTGCAAATAAATCACTACTCTCAATTGTTATAGGAAAGACTGCGGTTCCCCTCTGCCTCCACTTTTCAATCCTGAGATTGCTAAAACAAAAACCCCTTCTTTGTCTCATACTCCTTCCTTCCTTTGTTTGTTGTCTCCTTTTATAAGAATTTAAGCTCTTTGAAGGCAGAGAGTGCTTTGCTTTTGAATCATTTCCCCAACACTTTGCACCAGTGCTCAGTACATAATAAGCACCCAATAAATATTTTTCATTCACCAATTTGTTCATTTGAAGAGGTCCTGGGAAGGTCTTTCAACCTCACTGGCTCCCAGAACACAGCTCTGAATTCCTAGTTCACTTAACTTTGCACTTTTAGTTGAGATTTTACCATTATAGTCAGTGCCTGGGGCAACCCACACACCTGGACACTGTGCTAAAAATGTACAGGGTGGAGAGTGCAGACATTCTTTGACTATTGGAAGATCAAAGAGTTGTATAAGGTATTAGTGCCTTCCTTTTCATTGCTCCCCACCCTCTCTCTTGCCCCTCCCCCCATGCAAGTTTATCCTCTCCAAACTCAGAACACCAAAGACTGCTCACTATAGTCTTTAGTAATATTTATTGCCAGTGCAAATAGGAGATGCAAGGGCAAAGGCAGGATGTAGAATCAGGTAAGAGTTAAAGAGAAACTAGGAGCACTGGGGCATGGAGATTGTGCAGCTTCTGTTTGTCCAAGATTAGTCATCTGTTGGAAATTGCAAGAGTACTCATACATTTATGTATAGTCAATGGAACCAAAGAATTGAATTGTGGGAAGTGGCTTTGGTATTGACTGGGGAAATTTTACGAAGTTCTGAGGTTGTTAAAGACAAAATTCATCCTAGGAAACTTCCAGAAATATATCCTGATCTTTTTTTGGTTTTAGAGCTGGGATTTGGGGTCAAGGTGTTAGTAATATAGTATCAACAAAAAAACAAAATTAAAACAAAACAAAACAAAAAATAAAACAAGGTCTCTTTCTGGGAGGAACTTGTCTACTTGGAAAGGTGCGGGTGTGTGCATGTACACACACACACACACACACACACACACACACACACACACACACACACGCACAGTAGTTGAAAAGAGTTCATTCAGGGATATCTGCCCGTAGCCATTGGGAGGGATCATTTTGAACCAGTTTCCTTCTCTGTAAGTGAACAGAGAGCTGACTCACTGTTCAGAGAATTGCTTCATTGCCTCTTTTCTCCCCAACCTCTGTTGCTGTGTTCTTCCTTCATTGCCAAAGAAGACTACGCCATCAGAGAAATGATGACATGACTTGCACTTGGCTTTGTTTTGAGTGAGGGAGGGCTGTGCAGGTCACCAGCCTCACTCCTCCTCCAGAGCCAAACCCCACACTGGCAACTAGTCATATAGTACTGGCCTAGGATTCAGGTGTTTCTTTCTTCACCCTTTTTTCTTCCTTTCTCAGCATACCACTTGGCCAGGCATCATGGGGCCCTCATGTACTAACCCCATCACTCAAAAAATAAGAAAGGGAATGATGAATTCATTCACTCTAGGACAGGAGTTCTTAACTTTTTTATGTGTCATGGATCCTATTGGAAATCTTGTAAATCCTTTCTCAAAATAATGTTTCTATTCTAAATATGTAAAGGGAAATACCTAGGATTACAGAGGAAAGAAATTATAAAAAAATATATATTTTTTAAAGTTTGTAGAGTCCTGGTTAAGAAACCCTGCTCTTGGAAGATCAACAAATCTATAGATTCACACTTTTCTAGCATTTGACACAATGGTTTGCTCACATCAATCGTGAGGCAGCTGACGCTTTATTATTTTTTTAATATAAAAAAAATCTGAGGCTCAGAGATGGTAAGTTCAAGATCCAACAATTAGTAAGGTACAAAATCAAGACTCAGAAAGCACAGATAAGTCTAAAATCAAAGTAATGAATATCTAATTGTGAAATTAGAAAGTAAAGTAGGCATTCTGAAAGGAGAGGGGGTCATTTTAACCACATTTGTGCCTTACGCTAACCTCACTTTGCTATCTTATTCTGGCTTGTGCTCTTTACATATTTTACCTTGTTCATATTAATGCAAAATATTTCCCTTATGAAAACAATTACACGAGTCTCAGAAGGCTCTAAGCAGGCTAGTCACAAGTTTAATATAGCACACATTTCTGGGTAAATTTGTCTTTTGAAATCCACATTTTTAGTTTTCATTTGAGACTTAGATTTTTGTTTAATGTTATAAAACCACATAATATGTAAGTTAATAATAGAGCCAAAGAAATACTACAGCTTCAAAAAACAGAGGATCCTTTGAAGTGATAAAGAATTCAGATAAAAGTTATAAATTGTCAAAAAGCCCTTCTTTCCACCAGTTACTGGATCAAAGGCAAACCCTTCACTCAGGAGGCTTTTGGAAGAAGGTGATTTGTTAACTTCATGTCCTGAGCCTTCATCAACCAGGTGTCTATTTCTGACAAAACAAAAATGCAACCAGGAAGGGGTAACATGTTAAAATGTTTTCATAAGAAAGCTTGTAGAAATTTGTTTTCTCAAACTTAAAGATTAGGACACGTATCAATCTGCCTAAGACATCTGAGATACAACCTAATCTAAGGTGAGTGAGTACATTAGTTTCCCTTGAGGCCTATTACAGCTGCCTCTCAATCATCCATGGCCTTGGTATTAGACTATCATGAGATCAACCCCAAACCTCCAAGTGTCAAGCACTGCTTCTTTTTTTTTTTTAAATCAGGAGCTTAGCTTTAAAGAAAGAAAAGAATTGGAAATTACTTTTCATAAAACCCATTCCCCAATAACTGCTCCCATAAATCTTCTGCCATTGACTTCAAAAAGATAGGAGTAAATTTTAAAAAAAGATTGAAAATAAAATAGCTTAGTGCTAATTAGGGCAGCTATCTGGTACTGTGGATAGAGTGCCTGACATGGAATAAGGAAGAAATCTTGAGTTCAAATCAAGTCTCAGACATCTGCTAGCTACGTGATCCTGAGTGTCACTTCAGCATGCTTGCCTCAGTTTCTAATCTGTAAAATGAGCTGGAGAGGGAAAGGGCAAACCACTTTAAGTATCTTTGCCATGAAAACCCCAAATAGAGCTACAAGAGTCAGACAGCACACTTACAACACCAATAACTTCCTAAAGAAGAGGATTGAAATGAAATGAATCCACAAGCTAAGCAGGAGAAAATAATGTAAAGTTGCTGGACTCAATAAGAAAATCTTCCCTCCCTTGAATACTCAACCCTGATGAGGTCTTAGAAAAGACAGTCTTTGCATCAGATTTATACTTTTGATGAACCTCCATTTTGTATCTAACTTTATAGAAAACTTAAGCAATTCATCTTGCATCATTCGGAATGTCATTCTCTACCATTTGGCTTTAGGTTCATTGTCTGGATATTTTCAAGGTTCATCTTCACATTGGGGTTTCCAGCATACGCTGTATCAAAAAGACAATCACTAACATTTTTCAGTGTTTATGGAACTGGAAGCAGTCCAGGGACCATTTTGTGAGAGAATTAGAAAACACAGGAAACTTAAGTTAAAGTAATTCAGGAAAGTGAATTGGTTGAGAGGCAATTTTAACACAATAGGCTTTGTTTTTCACACTTGAAAAGAATTAAATTTATTTCAGAGGATTACTTGAGGAGTTGGTTGCCTGGGGTCTTGATGGTGATTGTGGCCCCTAGAACAGGAGATGATGCCTCAGGGAGGGAAATGCCAGAGGGTACAGTTGAAGAGAGGCTCGGGAAGAAGCTGAAACTGGATGCTCTGACACTTCTGCCAGTCTTCCTTCTTTCAAGATATTGTTGCCCAGCACTGGGCTGAAGGGGGCACAAAAAAACAAAAGGAGGAGAGATTTTGCCAGAAGAGCCCTTTTCTCTAACGTGTACCCTGGGGGTTTTGTAACAGGAACAATTGCCTTGGAATGAGGAGGCCTAGATTTTTACAGAAGTAAACAATTCAGAAGGATGAAATATAGTTGCCCTAGGGGATATGCTGGCAAAGGGGTCTGGGGAGTGGTATGTGAGGATTCTGTCAGAGAATATGGTAGGAAGGCCGCCCTCCCCTCCCCAGTGATATGGCCTATAACAAATAATAAGTGACATTTATATAGTGCTTTAAATTTGCAAAGCTCTTTCTATGAATTATCTCACTTGAGACCCACAACTACACTGTGATATTGTTATGACACTTTTTATTATATGCACCTATAGATGAGGAAATGGAGATTCCATTTACTGTGGTCATCCAGCTATTTCAATTATCTTCTGAATCCAACGTTTCCTGAACCTAAGCATAGCAATCTCTATCTTAGGGAGCTGGCTGAAGCTCAGGGAGGTTATGGGAATATGTCTGTGGTTGTCCAGTTTCATAAGGGTATTTAATGCAGCTACAGACCTTGCCTGATTGAAGCCAGTTAAAAAGAGAATGCTGAATGCGAACTTCAGAAGGGGCTATCTGACTTTGATCCCTACTGACTCCTCAAGCAGGCCCAAACCAGTTGAGCCTGCTGTTCTGACCAGATGTCACCCCCTCCCCCCAACCTCCTTCAACCTTCTCTATGAACTTTTGAATGTTATATAAAACAATTTATGTAATGGCTTCTCAAAACTATGCCACCTATGTAGCTCCCTCCCTATTGGAATGCATTTAACCCCACCCCTCCTCTGCCCATCTTGGGCACTCCAATATTTTGCTGCTGCATGGTGCCCCCATTGCAATTCTCTGTCTTTGGTAAAAAGACTAGGTGCTGTTTTGGCAGTCTTTGTTACTTCAGGTAGAGAAGGGAAAGAGTGCCCTAGAAAGTACCTGATTTGGAGTCAGCTGGGTCCAAACTCAGATGCACCAATTATTGACTGTGTAGCCTTTGGCAAGTTAATTCTTATCTCTGGATTTTTATTCCCACATCTGCAAAATGAGAGAATTAGACTTTATACCTTTTTAGGTCCCTTACATATCAAAAATCTGTGGTTATATGTGATTTAACATAGATCTTCCTGACTTCAAGTCAGCACCCCATCCACCATATCATGTTGCCTGTTTCATTTGGAAGGTCTATAGAATTCCTTGGAAGAGGCTACGGGGTTCAACATCTAACTTTACTGATAATCTGTTTCCAGGTTCTACTCTTATTCCTACAAACCATAGAATCATAAAATGTTAGAACTAGAGAAAAACTTAGAACCCCCCTATTCCAACACTTTCATAGATATGGAACCTAAAGCCTGGAGAGTTGAAGGGACTTGGCTCCACAACATAGAAAGATAGTAGCATATTTGGATCAAGAATATCAATTTCCCAACTCCCACTCCTAGCATTATGTCTTTTTTCTCTGGCAATTTCTTTTCATGAAGGAGGAAAGAATGAGAATCAGCACTCCTATCTCTACCGATGTTGCTCCTGTTGCTTACTGTCCCAGACTCAGAGTGGTTCTTAGAAAACTAGTGATATTGTATGAAATTGGGTATCTCAGAGCCCACTCTGGTTTAGAATAGGACATCCTATGATCAAATACCATTTCAACGGAGGGCTAAGGAGCTATGATGGAGCAGTTCTAAAGGTCCAAGAGATATTGTAAGGCTTTCCAAGGGTCTCTACTACTGTGAAATAAAATTATAATTACTCCTTAAGAAAAAAAAATGATGTAATAAGTAAATTACATAAAAAGTACACAAAGAAGTAGTGAGGAAGAGTTTATCATGAAGCTGCTACTAACCTTGTCGTAGGCATATGGCATCTCATCCTAGCATTGCTCCTAGCTATGCTTGGAAGTTATTTCAAATATTCTTCTGTGCTCTCATTTGACCATTCATGCATTCTTAAATTAAGAAAACCCAATGACAACTAATTCCTTTCTTTTTATCTTTTTTGAGGGAGTTGGCTTCTCAAGGTTCCCAGAATGGCTTTTAAAAACACTCATGCTTTCAATGAACAGAAGAAAACCAGTCCTACCCAATTTCCAGCAATCTCAGTAAGCAATACAAATTTAACAACTAATCCCATTAAACAAAATGTAGTTATCACAAATTAATAAACTAAACAGAGAGAGAGAGAGAGAAAGACAGAGAGAGAGAGAAATAGGGCAACAGCTTATGAATGTTGTAAAAATAAAATGGGCCTGAAACAATCAGCATGGGTCAGAGCTTAAGCTTATAAGTTAGGACAGATATGAAGCCATCAGTCTGCAACTCTTTTTTCTTTTTTCTTTCTTTCTTTCTTTCTTTCCTTTCTTTTTCTTTTTCTTTGGTTTACAAGAAGTCCCTTCTGATCTAAGACAGTATTTATTTTCTAGATGGAAAAAAGAAGCACCATAAATCTCTTCATATCAAAGACCTGGTTAGTGGAAATAAATTGAAAGTGTTTGGCCAATTAGGCTGAACTGAATCTCCCTCAGGCAGAGCTGCCATCGATATATTTAGCTTCCTGACATATTTAAAGGTAAGCTGGGAGACCGGGTAATAAAATAAAATAAAAATGATAATTCCAATATTTTTATTTCCTTTTAACTCTGTCACAGAGAGAGAGAGAGAGAGAGCGAGACAGAGAGAGAGAGAGAGACAGAGAGAAGAGACAGAGACAGAGACAGAGAGAGATGTCCTGTGTTCCACTGGATTTCTTTGAATTGAGAAAATAAATGGGGAAGGAAAGTAAGTACAACAGACAAGCTGACTAGAAGAAATGCAGTCCTGAATCAAGAGAATCGAATTCTAGTTCTGGCCTGGCCACTATCTTGCTTCATTTTCCTTATTTGTAAAACGAGAGGTTTGGAACAAATAATATCTTCCAGCTCCAGAATTCTGTACATCTAAACTTAGGGTAGGGGGAAATATCAATTCTAACCCATCATTTTACAGATGAGGAAATTGAGACTCAGAACCTACAAGTGACTTGCTCCAGGTCACACTGGCATTATCATTGAACATATGTTGTTTGTATCTCTTATCACTAGGGGCTATTTCCCTACCTGATGTCTCTTCAATCTTAAGAAGAGCCTAGGTAATTATTGGGTACTTAATCTATGAGAAGATAGAACTATTAGATTTCTAAATTCCTTTCCAAACTTAAATCCTGTGATCCTGTAATCAGATCGCTTGTAGATGGGATTGTAGATCACTAATTACTTGGTTAACATGGGAAAGTTAAGGAGACTAGCTTTCTAAAGAGAGTTCGATTTGATAGGAAACAAACCCCAACACTGAGGACACTTGGCCTCAAGTACTTGTTCATGACTGAGCATGGTCAGTTAACTTGTATAAGACCTAGTTCTCTCATTTGTAAAAGAAGGATAAATGTTACCTATATTACTTGTTGTGTTCTGGGTAAACTTTTTTGAAAACCTTAAAAGTTCTGTGTAAATGCAAATTATCCCTATTTCTTTTTTTGCATTTGAAAACTTTGTTTATTTAGCTAAATTCTTTCCAGGAGTTATCCCCAATTTTGTGTAAAAAGACATAGGCTTTTTATTTTATTTTATTTTATCTTAATAATTCAGCACAAGATCTAGTTCCAGCTTGGTTTCAAATCCTAAAACTACAGTCAGTTCAGAAAGGTACTGACTGGCATACTAGAGAGAGTTAGACTTCTAGTCAGAAAAAAATGGGTTCAGAACACTCTTGAGAAACTTGATAGTTTTATGTGGGGTTATATCTTTGACTTTCAGCTTTTTTTTTTTCCATTTGACATAAAAGGGGATCAATAATAGCCCCCAAACTCACTTGTATTTTGGAAACTTAAAAAATATTATCTATTACTACTACTACTACTACTACTACTACTACTACTACTACTACCACTACTACTACTACTACTACTACTACTATGACTACTACTTAATCTCTCTGGGTCTCAGTTCCCTCATCTTTAAAATCATGGGAATGTATTCATTTATTTCTAAGGTTTTTATTCTGATTATAAACCTATGACGTTATGAATTCTACAACACTGTGGGAGGAAAGAAATTTCTAATGAATTATGACTTTCTTCTGAATATTTTGTTGTAACCAGTACTAACACTTGAGCTTTGTAAAGTATTTCAACCTTAACAATAATAATAAATATTAAATATATTTGGCATATAATAAAAATATCAAATATAAATACAATTAATGATAAGTACAACAATTGTGAAGACTCCCCCCTTTTTTTGTCCTTTCAGAGATGTTACTGATATCCATTTTAGACCTCAGTTTCCCCTATTCTTTCTCAAACTCATTTGACCTCAGGTTGTTCCCTACTATTCCCTGGGAAAATCAGTTAACTTCTATATGCCTCAGTTTCCTCACTTATAAAATGAGTATTTTAATAATAAGATCGGCTTCATAGGGTTGTTATGAGGAGCAAATGAGATAATATTTGTAAAACACTTAGCACAGTCTTTGGCACATAGTAGGCACATAATAAATACTTATTCGTTTCGTTCTTTCCTGACCTTATTCCAATACATTTTCTCCAATTAGACATCTTGAGCCCAGTAGGATCAAGGGGGGAAATTGAAAGACCCTCTCTGCCTCTGGATGCCAAGTCTAGCAAATGTGATCCCACATTGTGGGTATGGGCAAGGAGTAGCAAGCACATGTCTGGTGAGGGCTGTACTGCAGAGAGCAACATTTTCAGAACAGCATAGCTGGGAACCCTAACTATGGCACAGGGGAGGGGAGGAGTCCTTGAGATTAAGACCCCAGACAGAATATAAAAATTAACAGAAAGGAGGACCTGAGGCCTGGGGCAACATTATCCACAATTTGGGATTAAACCTGATTTTAATAATAAACAGATTAAAAATAAAACAATATTAAAATTAAAATAAGTAAGTAAAGGAAAAAGAAAGTGATTACAGATAACTACTATGGGGTAAAAGACATTCAGAGGAAGATAGTGAGGTAAAAAACCATTCCTACCTCAAAGAGTAACATCAAATGGTAACAAGCCCAAAAAAGAATTATTGGAAGAACTGAAAAAGGAATTCAAAAATGAAATAAGAGAAATTGAGGAAAAATTAGGAAAAAGTTAAAAACAATCCAAGAAAATAATGAAAAGAAAGTTAACCAATTGCACAAAATGTTCAAAATCTTCAGGAAGAAAATAATACCTTGAAAATTGAATGATGTTACAATAAGAAATAATAAGAAAAAATAGAAGAAAATCTAAAACATCTCATTGGAAAATAATTGATCTGGAGAATAGTTCAAGAAGAAACACTATAAGAATTTTGGACTACCCAAAAATTATGACAAAAAAAGAAATCTGGATACAATATTACAAAAATTTTTTTATAGATAATTGCTCTGAAGTTCTAGAACACATTTATCTTGCACCCTGAATCATTGGTTCCCCTAAAATGTCTTTTTCCCCTCTTATAGGTACCATTATTTTCCAGTCATATGGTTCATAGTCCCAGTCAGTCCTCTCAATCTTCTCCATTCCCCATATCCAACCATTTTCTTTCATTGGATTACACTTTTACAACCTTTAACACATCTCTCTCCTTCTTTTTGTTCATATAACCACCATTCTTACTTGACTTCTCATTATTTCTCACCTGAGCTACTGTAATAGCTTCCTAATTGGTTTCCCTGCCACTAGACTAGAATAATATATCAACTCACTAGTTACTGGGCAAAGATCTCTGAGATGCGATACCGGCTTTTAAACGTATATTTTTAGTTATTCTTTGGTAAAATTTATTATTTATTTTAATCATTCATTTCTTTTAAAATTTTGAGTTCTAAACTCTCCCCATACCTGAAAAGGCAAGCAATATAGTAATTATACATGTGAAATCATGCAAACCATATTTCCATATTAGCTATATTGCAAACAAAACAATGATAATAAAGTGAGAAAATTATACTTCAATTTGCACGGAGTTCATAATTTCTCTCTCTGGATGTTGATAGCATTTTTTTCATCATAAATCTTTTGGAATTGTCTTAGATCATTGTATTGATCAGAGTAGCCAAGTCTACTATAAAGTTGTTCATCATTATAATATTGCTGTTGCTGCGCAAAATGGTCTGGTTCTTTCCACTTCACTTTGCATCAGTTCACAGGTCTTGTCATGTTGTTTTTTTCTTTTTCCTGAAACCAAATAGCACAATATCACTTAATCACATTGTTCAGCCCTTCTCCAATTGATGGGCTTCCTCTCAGTTTCTAATTATTTGCCACCTCGAAAAGGGGTGCTATACCTATTTTGTACATGTAGGTCCATTTCCTTTTTCTTTTATCTCTTTGGGGTACAGATCCAATAGTCAGATTACTCACTTCCAAAGGTATATACAGCTTTATGGCTAATTGGGCATAGTTCCAAATTGTTCTCCCGAATGGCTGAACAAATTCACAACTGTATCAACAGTACATTTAGTGTACTTATTTCCTCCCACTCTCTCTAGCATTTGAAATTTCTCATAGGCATTAGGTAGTACCTCAAAGATTTAATTTTTATTTCTCTGACAATAGGGATTTAGGGCATTTTTTTCCATAATAGCTTTGATTTCTTCTTTCAAAAACTGCCTCTTCATATCTTTTGACAATTTCTTAATTGCAGAATGACTCTTATTTTTATAACTTTGATTCTGTTCTCTTTATATTTGAGAAGGAAAGCCTTTATCAGAAAAACTTGCTGTAAATATTTTTGATACTACTTCATTATATATGACATCTTTTAGCCAAATATAGTTTCCCTGATTATCTGTTTAATTAGGTACACTTTTGCTTTTATTTTGTCTGACATCATGATTGCTAAATCTGCTTTTTTAACTTCAATGGATTATAATAGATTCTGCTCTAGCCTCTTACTTTAATTCTGCATATGTTTGTGTGTGTTTGTGTTTCAAATGTATGTTCTTCTTGTAAACAACATATTGTTGGATTCTGGTTTCGAATCTATTCTGCTATCTGTTTCGATTTTATGGGTGAGTTCATTCAATTCACATTCAGAGTTGTGATTTATTGTTTATTTCTCTCTATCCTATTTTCTTCTATTTATCCTTTTCTCTTTTTTTGGCCCTGTCTCTATTCAAAAGTCCTTAATCCACCCTCCTTTTGTTATCCTCCCCCAATTTTTCTTATCCTCATCCCTTCCTATAACTCTGTTATATCGATTTCTATATCCAACTAAATGTACACATATATTCTTTCATCTTTGAACCAATTCTGATGAAAGTGAGATTGAAGCATTTGCTACCACCATGACTATTTTCCCCTTCACTCTAAAAGCTCTTTATTATGGACCTTCTATTTGAGGAAATTTTTTCCATGTTTCCTCTCTCTTCTCCTAGTGCATCCCTCTTTCTCACTATTTTTTGAGACAATTCCAACATAATGGACTCATACCTATGCCCTCTGTCTATGTAGACTCCTTCTAAATGCCTTAAAAATGGTAAAGTTATGAGGAATGTCATGAATCATCTTCCCACAAAAGCATGTAGACAGGTTAATTTTATTGAGTTCCTTAAGATTACTCTTTCATGTTTATTTTTCTTTCTCTTCAGTATCAAATTTTCTATTCAGTTCTGGTCTTTGTATTAGCTTGGAAGTCCTCTACTTCATTAAAAATCCATTTGTTGGGGAAGTTATTGATTGTACTCCCAGTTCCTTTGCCATCTAGAATATCACATTCTAAACTCTCTGCTCCTTTAATGTGGGAGCTATTAAATCTTGTGTGATCCTAATTGTCCTTCATAACATGAAAATTCTTTCTTTCTGGCTACTTACAATATTTTCTGGGAGCTCTGGAATTTGGCTATAACATTCCTTGGAATTTTCATTTTGGGATTTCTTTTAGGAGGTGATCAGTAGATTCTTCCATTTTCTATTCCATCCTCTGAATCTGAGCTATCAGGGCAGTTTTCCTACAAAAATTTATTGAAATATAATGCCTCAGGGCAGTTTTCCTACAAAAATTTATTGATTTAATGCCTCAGCTCTTTTTTTGATCCTGGCTTTCAAGTAGTTCAATAATTCTTAAATTATCTTTCCTTAATCTCTTTTCCAGGTCCATTGTTTGTCTTGTGAAATATTTCTTCTTTTCTATTTTTTTCATTCTTTTCATTTTGTTTATAGTTTCCTAATGTATCATGCAGTTATTAATTTTCACTTGCCAATTCAAATTTTAAAGGAATAATTTTCTTTAGTGGTTTTCGTACCTCTTTTTCCATTTGATCTATTCTGCTTTTTAAGGAGTTCTTTTCTTCAGTAAATTTTTGTGCCTCTTTTATCATTAGTCCAATTCTGTTTTTAAGGTGTTACTTTCTTCAATATTTTATGTGCCTCTTTTACCAAGCTAATAATTTGTATTACTCTCATCTCTCCCCAATTTTTCTTCTACCACTCATATCTCTTTCTTTAACTCTCCCAGGAATTCTTTTTGGACTTTTAGCCAATTAGTACTTTTCTTTCTTTGAGACTTAGGTTATAACTTTTTATCTTATTGCCTGCTTCTGAGTTTGTGTCTTGGTCTTTCCTGCCACCACAGTGCCTTTTTAGAGTCAATTTTGTTGTTGTTTTAGTTTGGTTATTTTTCTA
This sequence comes from Potorous gilbertii, assembly GCA_028658325.1. Classification (NCBI taxonomy): domain Eukaryota; kingdom Metazoa; phylum Chordata; class Mammalia; order Diprotodontia; family Potoroidae; genus Potorous; species Potorous gilbertii. The sequence continues at coordinate 144,026,667 of CM053773.1, forward strand.
TCCTTTTTCTTGACTTTGAATTTTATGTTAAAGTGGAGATCTGCTTACCTAGGGGAGGTGAAGTGCTGTCCCAAGCGTCACACTTTTTTATGCTGTTGCTTTCAGAGCTAGTTATGGGATTCTCAAGTTTTCAGTGTTTCCAAGATGGTGTGGTCACTGTTCTCCTGGTCTGCATTCTAGTCATTACCCAGGAAGGATGCCTTGTCCCTGAGGCCACAAGCACTAACAATATTCACAGTGCCTACAGTGGCCATACATATACTGGCACAGTTCTGAATCATGAATACAACATACTCTCCACGTGGAAGATAGAACCAAAATATTTATTCAGTCACCAGAAGCTCAAATCCCAACACCAGAAAGCCAAATCCATTATAATAACAAACATCTATATACAAAAACAATGCAGAAGACAACAACGTCCC
>CM053773.1:144027591-144056606 GCA_028658325.1 Potorous gilbertii
AGACATCTTTATAGTGTTTTCCTTTTGATCCCAATAGACTTAAAATCTCCATTGGGATTAGTGATTCAACTGAGCAATTAGTCAGGAAAAGCATCTACAGCAGTGATGATTCAGGGATGCCTCATTAAAACATTTATAAAACCACAGAGTTTCTGTGGCCTAACCACAAGGAAGCATCCCTGATGTACACATCTCAACAAGCATCCAAACAATGGTCTCAAGTCCATCATTTCTTAAGGCTTCCCAAGAACTCTGATGGATATGAAGTTTCATTTGGAAACTAGAAGGCAAATAGGGAATTGTTTTATCTCATTACTACAAGTCACCTGACTGGGCTTCCTGGAAGAACTGAAATGTGTTCAGATTATCACACACATGTGTACGTGTGTATATGTATATAAAAACATCATTATAATGATATAATAGTATATATGATGCTAGTGTATCATATATAGCTTATATAATATATAACGTTATATAAAATACCAGCATTAGATAATACTGGCAATAATATATTAGAATTATATATTATATATTTGTTGTTGTTCAACCATTTCAGTCATGTCTGACTCTTTATGACCCCATCTGGGGTTTTCTTGACAAAGATGGAGTGGTGCAATTTCCTTCTCCAGCTCATCATACAGACAAGGAAACTAAGACAAAGGATTAAGTAACCTGCCTAGGGTCACACAGCTAGAAGTTTCTGAAGCTGAATTTGAACTGAGGTCTTTCTGACTCTAGGCCAGGCACTTTATCCATGTACCACCTAGCTGACCCTATATTATATATACTAATATTTATAATATACTCATCTTATATGCAAATATTTATTTATAATATGTGAATCTAATGTGCCTTTTATATACTAGCAATATATATTTTATTTTAATAAACATATATACACATGCACTCATACATATATAAATTTATATACATAGTATATGTATATATATATATAGTTATGTATACTGTATATGCGAGTATATATGAATATACTCGCATATACAGTATACATACACATATATATTACATATACAGCTATAGATATAGTTATGACTATAAAAAAGAGTCATAGATGAGATAGAGTCAGAGACATAGATAACTAGAGATGATATAGATATTGATATAAGTATATAGACATATAGCTACAGCTAGATATAGGTATAGATAGATATAGATACAGATATTCTTCTCTTTCTTGATTTCCTAATAGGATAAGCATGTTGCAATATAATTCTTTTCCCTCTAAGATTTTAGGCCTCTGTATATAAAAATGGTGTTTATTAAGCACTGTCACTAAAACACTTTTGTCCAGTCCTCTAGCTGACAATGAAAATGATCTAAAAGGTCAACATGATACAGCACTATAAGAGGAGTTTTCAGCTTATTAAGAGCCACCAAGTAAAGAAAGAAATTAATGTGTTCTGAACTCAAAAAGCAATGTAGTTTTAATTTCTTCATTTATGAAAGGAGGAAATTCTTCTTCCTTTAGGGAAAAAAAAAGCAGTTGGAATTACTCCAGTGCCCCTTTGGTAAACAAAGACTTAGAGAATCATGGGTCAAAAGCCTTAGAATCAGAAGGGACCTCTCTAAAGGCCCTGTCAAACTATAACCAAAGACTACATGAATATTATTTTTCGATGTTTCAGTGTTCAGGATCAGGGATAGCTTTGAACAAAATGATGAAATAGGAAGTTTTTTTCAGTCCTCTGCTACCTCTTTCCTACAGAATCTCCTGTTGTGTCCTGATTCTTCTATACCCACCCCACATGCATACATGGACACATGTGCATGTGTGCACACACACCCAACACCCTTGAAGACTCCACTTGGTTGTTATTTCAGGTTGAGCCTAAGTTATGAATATTTTCAATTGTACGTCAAATCTTAACTTGTCACTCCAGTTTAGGGAGCTATTCTCTCTTTAGATAACTGATATACTTATCAGTGCTAAGGTGTTAATGATTGTGATGGTAATTGTTCATAGCTTTCAAGTTTAATATCAAGGAACCATGGTTTTCACAGAGATGGAACTCTGCATTAATTCTTCCTCCATTAAGAGGCCTTTCTGCTCTTGCCCCAGCTGTGCAGTCTGAACTGAGTTCAGTTCTGGGGTAGCCTCTAATCAGAGGGGTTCAGCTCTTTTTTTTTTTTCATAATTATTTCTTTGAATAACTACTGTGGTACCCTGGAGGCAAATTTAATTACAGATTACATTATGTCCTGTGTCTAAAATTTCCCCAAAAGGAGACATAGAAACATACTCAATGTACAATATAAGTTACTTATGAGACAGGTTGTTTAGGGCAGTTTGGTGGCACAACAGATAGAGTGCAGGGCCTGGAGTTAGGAAGACCTGAGTTCAAATCCAGTCTCACACACTAGCTATACCTCCCTACTAGCACCTACATTCCAAGTGAATAGATCCAATTCACTTGCATATAAAGACATTACCTCCCTGATGTCAGGGTCTTGTTCAAGAATGAAGGACAAACTGTAACCTCTGTGAACAGAGGAGTTGCCTCCTAGAAGCAAACTTCCAGATGGTCAACACAACTTCCCCCTCCCCTCCCCTCCCCTCTCCTTTCCTTTCCTTCTTACCTTACCTTTCCTTTTTCTCTTTCCACATAGGGCATTACACCCTTAGCTGTTGGTACTCTATCCAAAGGGAATGTCAATTTTAATCATTGAAATTTTGTTCTGTTTTTTTTTCTCTTAAAGACCAGCCTTAACCCCAATCACTCTGGTCCTAGGCCAAGTCTTACTTGTTCACTATTTGGTCCCTGATTGCCTCAGAATGTATGTAAATAACACTGTTTCTGTTTTGGCCAGAAACCCTGAGGGTTTTCCCCTCCCAGATTGATTTTTTTTTTTTTTACCAGGTAAAAGAGGCTATTCTTTGCCTCATTTCCTATCTAATCTTATTCACTGAAATGGCATTGCCTCAGTCAAACTGAGATCTGCTAAAAATCTTAGCTTGAAAAGACCAAGTCTCCACTGCATCCTGAACCATCTCCATTTGTCTTGACCCGTATCTAGTCACTGAACCCAGATGGCTCCAGAAGAGAAAATGAGGCTGGTGACTTTGCATGGTCCTCCCTCTCTTAAAGTCAATTCATTTGCATGTTATGGCATCACCTCCTTGATGTCATGGTCCTCTTTGAGAACAAAGGCCAAAGAGCAGTGCTTGCCTCCCAGCGTTGTTGCCCGGCACACAGTAAGCACTATATGAATGTTAGCAAAAATAAGTATGATTATTGTTTCTTCACATAAAAGAAATGCTAAACATAAGACTTATAGCACGACAAGAAAAAGCTTCATTTATAATTACTGCTATAATCTGCTGGGAATTAGATACTTAATAAGAAAGTGAAGTATTTTTAACACTAATAATGAAGTATTCTACATTTCATCTCAGGTCTTTAGTCTCCAACAAATTCTGGCCTGTGTCTACTGTCCAAATGTCCATGGTTGGGTTAACTCTTCTCTCAGTGACCATTTTCTCCTTCCACACTGGAGTAGCTGCTAGAAATTCCTCCTTTTTCCAAACCATCAGCCGCCTCTAAGTTCATAAAGTCAGATTTGCATAGGCAGGACATTTTACACTAGATACCACGTGTTCACAGATGCATGGAGGTCATGGTGGAAAACTAGGGAAAGTCACCTCTTCTTGTACATTCAGTATGTTTCTATGTCCTCTTTGAGGGAAACCCCAGACTTAGGACATAACCTAGTCTGAAATTAAGTTTGTTCCCAGGGTATCACAGTAGTTATTTAAGGAACTAATGTATAGGGGAAAAAAAGACTAACCTCCCTCATTAGAGGGGCTAACGAGGGTAAAACCTATTCTCTCTTTGTGCATGGAACAAAGAAATAGTAATCCTTTGCCTAAAATTAGGAAGGAGCACACATCACACACACACACACACACACACACACACACACACACACGCGTAGTCCAACCCAAAATCAGGCTTACTTAGGCAGGACATTGTGCATTAGAGGCCATGTGCTCACAGATGCATGGAGGTCATGATTTGCAGCCAGAAAGGAAAAGGGAGGCTAAGGGGGTTTTCACTACCTTTTATGTATCCCTGGAGTCATTAGCTCTTCTGGTTCTGCAACCAATAAAGGGATTCTTTGTCATTCCTAAGCACAAGCCCCTTAGCCCTGAGTTTATACAAAGTTAGAACCATGCCCTAAAGATCTAAGGTGGTAGACAGGAAGTAGGAATGGCAACTCTGAGCATGCTTTATGTCATGGTCCCTATGGGCCAATTCAACTTTGCTTCACAAGTAACCGTTAGATTACTTAGGAATAAATTATTCACTTTCAGAGAAAGGGAACCAGGATAGTGAGATCCCTGGTACAATGAATTAAGAGTACACTTGAAGTTACTGAGAATGACTAGACTGAAAAAGAGAAAGTTGTGGGGAGTTTGCTGGGGGGACATGAAAGCTATCTTCAAATATCTGAAAGGCTTTCATGTGGAAGTAGAATTAAATTTGTTTTTCCTCATCCCAGATGGCAAAATTAGAAGGAATACATAAAAGTTACAGAGAAACAGATCTGGACTCAATGTAACAGGAGAAAAAATAGCAAGGAAAAAGTCCCTATGGTATCTGAAAGGAGTGGCTTTAGGAGAAGGGAGATATTCCCCTTAATGGTAGCTGAATGAGTACCTGTCTGGTTGATATGACTGTTGCTCAGATACAGGTTGGAATGCTTGTCCTCTGAGACTCCTGATTCTAAGAGACACATATGTACATACACACATAGAGCATATGTATGAGTATATGTATATATGGTGTGTGTATATGTGTATATATACATAAACATACATACACATCCAAGATGAATACCTGTACTTACACATAAAAACATATACAAATACATAGACAAAAGTATAGTTTTCAGAATTAATGGATATAAGAACTTAAAACTGCAACAAGACTTTTGGTAGCCCCTGTGTGTATATGTGTGTGTGTGTGTATACATATATGCATATGAACACTATTTGAGCATTTCAAAAAATATCAAATGATATACATTTCAAAATAATGTAGATGTGGGTCAGAGACTATACAAAATTACTTTGCCATTGTCTATAATCATCCAAACTTTGTCTAATAAGCAGATATGGATTTTAGTCACGATTAATGTCATTATTTACTGAGAGTGTCAAATATTGATCAAGCTGAGGCAGAGATGGATTTTTTACTTCAAAGGACGATTTCTTGAAATTCACAGGCTCATGAAGTCACTGTACCACAAACGTTTTATGAATTCTTCTACTCATTTAGAACTATTTTTTAATCAGTACAAATAGCTTAAATTTTCCATCATACCTTAAGTATTTTAATTGAAGGGGTTTTTTTCCCTTTAACTTTATATTTGAAAGTAGAGATGGGTTCAGAAGATCTATTTTTCACCTCGATGAACCATGCAGGAGGAGAGAACTTTTCATCTGTTTTCTAACTGCCTCATTAGCAGAGAATAATAGTTTGTTCTTCACTCAATTCTACTGTAGGCAATAAGCATTCCGATTTGACTGGGAACATTCTGATTGAATAATACCTCTGATTCCCAGACACACTGACATCTAAAGTGCTACACAATAGATGCTCCCTGATTTGTTGCACAACTGTCTTTAGCTATTAAAACTAGGAACTTTTCTTAGTCAGTATAATTGAAAATTAGAAAAATTAAGAGAATAAAAAACTCTGGACATGTTTTTGAAATGAAAAGGGAGTTAAAAACACTTCATGCAAGCCACTTAACCTATGATTGTACCTTACATTTTTATCTATGACAACATGACAACTATCTTATCTGAGACAAAAGTTGGGTTGTGTGAACCAATGAAGAATATTTTAAACTTTTATTTATTAGTTCATTTATGAGAGATAGTATGTTGAGTTCCAAGTGACAACAAAAGGGATCATAGTGGCTATCTAGAACAACTCATATCCGGAAAGACTCTCCAACATGATTACCTGACATATGAGCAGCCAACCTCTGTTTGAAGACTTCCAAACAACTCTGAAAGCTGTAAGAACTGTAATCAAAACAACGGCCATATACACAAAGCTGAAACACCCTACCCATTACAGAGAAGTGATATATTTGAGATACAGGAAGAGACACATACGTTTTTGTGCAAGCAATTGGGGGTAATTTGACTTGCCTTAATATAAATGTTTGCTCCAATAATTTATTTTTCTTTTCCTTTTTCAATGAGATAGAAGGTGGGAGGGAAATTATATATATTATATATATAATATATATACATATATATGTATACATATATACACATATACATATACATATGTATACATATATACATATACATAGATAATAATTAATTGAGATTAATATAAATTAATAGAAATACATTTTTATTTCTATGAATGTTTTCAAAAGAAAGTCATAGGTACTATAGATAGGAAATATTGCATGTAATTTCACATGAGGTCACTATTATTAGTTTTACTAAACTGTCTTGGTTTATTATGAGAGACCTCTCATGAAGTGGGATTAATTTATAAATTTATATAATATAAAAAGAAAACATTAATAAAACTAAGACAGAAAAAAAAAACTCCAGTGAGCATTAACTCACAACTTCCTGATGGAGCCCGTGCTTCTCTGATGTAGCCCTCATTAATAGAATATTTTGGTTTATATCAGGTAGAGATATCTCTCCGCTAATGTTCTAAAATCAGAAATTATGTAAGTTCAAATCCAGCCTCAAACACATACCACTTGGTGTTGACTCTGGGCAAATCACTTAATCTGTCTTCCTCAATTTCCTCATCTGTAAAATGGGGGCAATAATAGTTGCTCCCTCCTAGCATTGTTATAAGGCTCAAGTAAGATCACTGTAAAGCACTTAATACAATCCTGTTGCAAAATAAGTGCTATATAAATGTTAGATATTGTTTGCTATTATTCCTAGTTCTGCCCTCTTGGGCCAAGCAGATTAATTCTAATCCTTCTTCTAGGAGATAGTCCTTTAAATACTTGAAGATAGTCATCCTACCCTTCCCATCCTCTACTCTCAACTGAAAATCTTCTTTCGTGCAGGCCAAACATCCCAAGATTCGACAAACCCTAGCATGACATGGACTCAAAGGCCTTTACCGTCTTGGTTGCCTTCCTCTAAATACTCAAACTGTGGTGCCTAAATCCACTTCTTCAGGTTAGATCTGACCAGGGTAGAGTTTGGTGTGAGTATAACTTTCTTATTTCTGAACGCTGTGCCTCTCAATAAAGTACAAAGCAACATTAGCTTTTTTTGGAGGGAGGGCTTGTCAGATGATGCAACTGGTATATATTAATTTTATAGTCCACTAAATCCCCCTAGATAAAATACTGTCTTATCATATCTCTCCACCATGTACTTTAGAAGTTGATTTTTTGAACCCATGCAAAACTTTACATTTATTCCTACTGAATTTTATTTTATTAGATTTGGTTGAAGGCTTTGCTCTGTTAATATCTTTTTGGATCCTATTTTCCACTGTGTTAGTTTTACCTCCCAGATTTGTGCCATCTGAAAATTTGATGTGTACATTTACATATTCACTTATATCATTGAGAAAAATGTTGAATAGCTCAGTGATTTTAGAAAAACGGGGAAAGACTTGTATGAAATAATGAGAGAGATAGGCAGAATCAGGAGAATATTGTGTAAAGTAACAGCAATATTGTTTTAAGAATGACTTTGAACAAGTAAGTTATGCTATTATAAATACCCAAATTAGCTATAAAGGATATGCGAAGATGCTATCTGCATCCAGAGCAAGAAATGATAAATAAAAGCATATATATATATATAAATTTTACATATATTTGTGTACACACAGACACCTATTTATGTCTAGCTGTACTCATCTCTAGGGCAGGGGGGAGGGAGGAAAGAAAAATTAGAAATTTACCTCTTTATCTTGTTGTGTACTTGAAAGGAATAGCAAGTACTACATAGCAGATTTACAGTTTCATATGCAATTATCTTTTGTTGTTGTTGTTGCACTATGCTATGCAAATACTTGTTTTATTCCATAAATTAAAAATAAAATTAAAAAATAAAAAAAATACTGGCCCAAATATAGATTTCTCCAGGCACTACAATGGATATTTCTGCCAAGTTGGCCTTTAATCATTAATGATGACTTCTTGAGTTTAATCACTCAGCTGCTTCCATAATCATCTAACATTTTTGCCTAGTCTTTGCCTTTTTTCCTATGAAAAAATATATCATGAAATACTTTTTCAAATGCTTTACTACAGTCAAGGTTAAGGTACCCATACAAGGTTTCTTGATCAGTTATTTTAGTAGCATTCTCAAAAGAAGCAATAAATACAATCTGACATGATCTATCGTTGATGAATTCATGTGGCTCATTGTCATCACTGCTTCCCTTTTTAAATTGCCAACAACTCTCTCTTCAGTTATGTGTTTTTGATTTTGTCAGGAATCAGTCAAGATCCCTGGTCTATAATTTATGGATCTGATTCAATTCTCTTCTTTGAAAAATCAGGACAATACTTGCCTGTCTCCAATCTCCAATCTCCAATCGGTATCTCCTATTCCCCCCCAAACTACCCTCATACACAAACCATGAGTTTTCAAATATAAGTCAAAAGCACAGAAATCACACATATCAGTCATTCTTGAGTTTGAGAACCTAGCTCATCACTCCAATGGCTCATTATCACCTTCAGGATCAAATTTAAAATCTTCTGTTTGGCGTTCAAAGTCTTCCAGAATCTGACCCCCTCCCACCTTTTAGTTTCTCTACAGTTTATTCTCTTTAATATACTGTACAGTCCAGTGACACAGACTTCCTTTCTCCACCCAACCCCTTGCATTTTTATTGGCTGTCCTCATGCCTTCATTCTCTCCCTTTCCATTTCTGCCTTCTGACTTCTCTGATTCCTTTCAAGTCCCAGTTAGAATTTCACCTTCTGTAAGAAGCCTTTCTTAATACCCTTTAATGCTAATACTTTCTCTCTATTGATTACCTCCAATTTATCCCACATACATCTTGCTTTTATATAGTTATTCTGTTGTCTTTGCTATTTAGATTGTTAGAGCACCATGAGAAATAGGGAACAATTTTGTCTTTGGTTGTTTGGGTTTTTTGTTTTTGTTTGTTCATTTTTTGCTTTTCTTTGTATTCTCAGCCTTTAGTGCAGTGTCTGATTCATGGGTAACAAATACATGTTTGTTGACTAACTCACTGACTCATTTGGGCTAGGTGATTTGAAGTCATTAGGGAGCACAGGATGTTTTCATAACTGAATTTCCATTATGTTAAAATTGTATCTTGTTTTGGTACCCCTGACCACCCTTCTCCCTTATAGATAGTATAATAAGTTCATAAGTAGCCAGTGTAATAATGGCAGCAGGAAGTCAGATTGCAACATGGAACCTAGAAGTCATGCGCAGACTGTTTGAAAGATCAAAAGAGGAAAACAGGCAAACTGCATCATATATTAAGCAAAATTCACATCCTGAGACTACAGGCTAAATCAGAAGAAGACATCTAAACCTTGCCATTAGAGCACTTTGGGTCCCAACATATGTAAATCTTAAACAAATTCCAGACATCAATGCTATGACCAGCAGAACACCAAAGGTTGCTGATAACTTTGTGATGAAGTAGATAAGTTAATTTTAAAGTTTTACTGACAACTCTTCAAAATGATTTGGATATGTTAATGAATTAACTCTAAGGTAGAACAGAAAAGTTAGTCTGCTCTCCCCCAAAAAGCCCTATATAAATGAGACCCCAAACTTCTGACCCCTCCCCACCCCAGTGCTCTTCCCTCTCCATCTGGTCTGTGCTGCCAAGTGCTCTCAATTCCAATCCATGATTATGTGTCTCCCCCCTCTCCATTCTCTTCCCCGAGCTGCCTGTCTTACTCTACCACTCCATTTCTGTCCCTACACTGTCTATCTGTCTGTCTCTGTCTTATTCTTAAATCTGTGACTGTGCTAATTACACTCTCAAATAAATAAATCTGTGATTTCATTAGCAATGACGTTTCTTTCAATGATGCATATCATAAGCCATACATGCCTCCCACCTTCTCTGAGCATCCCACGTCCTCCCCCAATTTTACCACAAAAATCCATCCAAATTATTTGCCAGCAGCACTTATCACTTTCTCTGGGAGTCATGTGAAACATCGAGGCTATTAGTTAATCATCCCTTGGTTGCACCCTGTTTACAGACAATCTGATATTTTTCTTTTCCTCATACATTTCTTTGATAACAGTTTAAATTCTAGTTCTCCTTTGCAATTCCTTATTTGCTACATGTTGTAGTGTATTTACACCCATTATCCTGTTCATTGATATCTGGCTAGAGCAACCAGTCTTGAGAATAATCTGACTTCTTATTTTCTATGAATTTGCAACTGACCTTTTCTAAACAGTGAAAATACACTAAATAAATGACAAAATTGCTAAATCCAGGTTGCCTTAATTCACCTGCCCTGCCACCAATTGTTTAGGATGTGAAAGAAAACAAGAATGATAATAGACATTTGTCTGTATAAAGAAAGTGAAACAACATAATATTAAAGTAACCTTGCACATACTATAAGATGATGATCATGTAACTACTTGATGCATGATGAATAATGGCATGTGTGTATTCTATAAAGCTTGGAGTATGAAATTAGTGAAAAGTTTTAAGTACCAAAATGAAGACACTATCCATAGTCTTTATTTTTGGAGATCTTTTCTTTTAGTAAATATACAGATATATTAAATATTTAGCAAAAATCAAACTGACATTTACACAGGTCTTCCCATGTTCTTCTAAATACCATACATTTACTATTTTTACATTGTAATAATGTCCCATTACATTTCTACGGCACAGTTTGTTCAGTCAGTCCCTAAACCATGGGGACCTACTTTATTTCCAGTTATTTGCTACCACACAGAATCCACTGCTTTCAGTCTTTTATTATATCCACAACTTTTCTTTTTATCTCTGACCACCTTAGAGTTATATATTCAATAAACCATGAGATTACAAGTGCAGAGTGTTCCATATGCCATTAGATGGGATCATTGCGCTAATTGGGCTTTGCTCAATTTCTTTATTTCAGGGGAATATTCAATGGATTATTGGGAAATAATTACAATTTTTAAAAAAGAATTAATAAAAGTTAATCCCCCCAAAAGTCAGACTGGAATTAAATAACAGTCTATAAGAAACAGAATTAGCTCCCTGGAGTTCAATGGAAATCTAGAATCATGCTATGGATGTTCAATAAATATTCACTCAAAAATTAATTAAATGGATAGTTGACTCTAAGAAAAGTTAAGATGTAAATACTTTGACTTATAGACGTGTCTTGTGTCTTTGTTTTACACTGCTCACCCTCACTTCAGACAACTGGCTATCCATGTATAGAGCTGACTTGCAGAAAATATCAATGGTCTTTTCAAATGAATTCATACCATACCAGCCCTTTGCTTATGTCTTTACCATACCATATGTAATTGTCACATGTCAATGAGATTTAAGGCTGCTTTAATTTCCTACCTATCAATATTGATATTACACAGCTCCCTATCATAATGACCATTTGTTATGAGAGTCAGTCATCAGGCTAAGTCTGTGGAGCCAAGCTCCTGAGTGACAGGGTACTCAAACAAAACCATAATTCAGTGCAGAGAGAGAGAAAAAAAATCCATCTGAGTCTTAAGGGAAGTTGTCCTCTGTGCCAAAGGTGTTGCTGACATACCAAGTGACTGTAAAAGTAGTGAAAACCTCTCCCAACAGTAGGAAATGAGAAAATACAGTGTTAGACACCTGTGGCTGAGTGACACAAATATGTTTTATACCACCCTGCATTGAACAAATGTCATTCATTGAAACCACATTAAAAATAAGAAATTGCAAATGGATTCGTCTAGAATATCCCATACTAACATTTTGAAAACAAGTTCTATTGAAGGAAATGAGAGAATGGCATTCCAATATAAACATACGGGTCCTGAGAAGGCTATTCAAATATAGGCAGGAGTAGGGTAGGTTAAATATCCTCTTTATAAAAAAACCTCTCAGATGCATGAATTGATACAAAGAGAAATTGAGAAGATAAAGTATTAGAATGTAATTATAAAACAAAAAGTATCTAAGCAGATTAATGTATCCAGTCTCAAAGTATTGTCATCTGTAACGATCCTCGTAATGTCAACAACAAATTTTGCAATATATTCCCCCCAGTTTTGTAATAGATTGTCCTTAGGAATGTTTAATATTTACTGTAGACCACATTAAGTAAATGACTCTCATTAAAATCTCAGGACAGGATAAAAATGAACTGTTCAAGAGATGAACTCTGTGAAAACACAGGAGGCAAGTGGTATTATAAATGAAGGGAAAACTCCATGTTAGGATATGATTGTTGTTTTTAATTTATTTAATGTTTTATTCTTCCCAAATTACTTATTAAAAGAATATTTAACATGCATTTTTAAAAAAAACTTTGAGTTCCAAATTTTCTCTTTTTCTGCCCTCTCCCATCTCATTGAGAAGCAAGCAATTCAATATAGGTTATACATGTGTAGTCATGCAAAAAATATTTCCATATTAGTCGTTATTTAAAAAAAACACTCAAGAAAAGTAAAGCAAAAAAGTGTGCTCAGTTTGTATTCAGACATCATCAGTTCTCTGCCTGAAGATGAATAGTGTTTTTCATCCTAAGTCCTTAAGGGTTGTTTTGGATCATTGTATTGCAGAGAATAGTTAAGTCATTCACAGCTGATCATCTTACAATTTTGATGTTACTTTGCACAAAGTACATTTCACTTTGCATCAGCTCATGTAAGTCTTTTCAGGTTTTTCTGAGAGCATCTTGCTCATCATTTGTTATAGCAAAATAATATTCCATCACAACTACATAGCACAATTTGTTTAGTCAATTCCCAGATGATGGGTAGTCTCCCAATTTCCAACCCCCTGCAGCAGAAAAAAGCTGCTATAATTATTTCTGTACATATATGTCCTTTCCCCCCCTTTTTTTAAATCTCTTTTTGGATAAAGACCTAGTAGTGACACTTCTAGGTCAAGGTTTATGTATAGTTTTCTAGCCCTTTGGACATTGTTCCAAAAACTGCTCTAAAGAAAGGTTGAAGTGGTTCACAACTCCAACAACAGTGCATTCATGTTTCATTTTTCTCACATTCCCTCCAACATTGGTAGATCAATAGATGATACATAGTGGTGCTCCTAAAATTGACCACATTTAAGATTACCCTTTCCTATGTCATCTTCTCATATACTTCTTAAATCACGATAAGAAATTACTGTCTATTGTCTACATTTAACATGAAAAAGATTCTTACGGTCAAGTAGGTAGACACAGGCATGAATTGCTGTAGGCAGCTGGGTGGCTCAGTGGATAGAACACTGGCCTTGAAGTCAGGAAGACCTGAGTTCAAATCTGGTCTCAGATATTTAGGAACTGTGTGACCTTGAGTAAGTCATTTAACCTCTATTTGCCTTAACCCACTGGAGAAGGAAATGGCAAGACACTCCAGTATCTTTGCAAGAAGACTACAAGGACAATGTGGATCATGGGGACCCATGAGGGGGTCACAAAGAGTTGGATACAACTGAATGACATTTTAAACTTTAACTTAGTTAAACAGATAGAGAGTCATGAATGTGATCTGCTTACTTAGAGCATAAAGCAAAATCTGGGTGAAATTTTGTTGGGTATTTTTCTTTCTTTGCAGATTTTTCTAAAGAAAATGGAGGAAAGAGCTTAATAAAAATAAGAAAGTTGAATATTTATGAAGCTCTGTCGAATCGTTTGGGAATTTGGAGTCAGAGGATCTGCCTTCACATGCTGACTTTGTTATTTTTTACCTATTGGACCGTAAGACATTTTTTCTCTCCAGGGTTAGTTTCTTTCTCTATAAAATGAGGAATGCCAAAAGTCCCTTCCATCCCTAATTGTATGATTCCATGATTTCCTTATTATTTATCATCTTTTCCTTTCTATTAGCAGGCACAAAGAATTTTTCTTACAATTAAGGACAGAATTTTGTGGAATAAAAATATTTGCTCTATCACTTCTTTTCCACAAGTCCTAAAAGTCATCCCTATCCACTCTTAAAACACGGCCAATATGCAAGTCATTCTGTGACCTCATCTTTCTGGTTTAAATAATTCTTTAAAAATCACCCACTCATTCATTCTTTAAGCATATCCTATTAAGTACCTATCATATGCAAAACATCATGTTAGGAGTTGAGAAAGATACAAAATTTAGATGAGGGACCTCCTACCCTTATGTAACCTATAATTAATATCATCTAATATAAGGAATTGAAAAATATTCCTTCTTATTGAATATTCCCACAGAAAATCTGGTATGAAATAACAACAGATCTTAAATCATACATTGACAGAAAATAGGAAAATATTATTATTACTATATTAATTGTAAATCCATGGCAGCAGGTAACTTTATTATATTGATGATAAATAAAATTAACAGCACTTAAAATTATATAGCTCTAAAAATTGTTAAAGCTTAAGAAAAAGATAGCCATAATATACACTATGGCATAGCAAGATCAATTAAAGAACTACAAAAGAAATGTTCTGTGAGATGGAAGGATGGGAAAAAAGAACCATTCATTAATCAGTCAACAAATATTGAGCACTTACTAAGCACCAGACACAGTGGTAGTATTGGGGATACAAAGACAAAAATAAAACAATTATCACCTTCAAAAGAAGCACAGGTTCATAAATTTAAGAATTAATTACACTATTATATAATATCTTACATAAATTGCATTCAGAATCACAAAAATTGAGTTGGAAGGGACCTCAATAGGCAAGTATTTAAACCCATATACCAAATCATTTACTGCTATAACTGAAAAGTAGTCGGTCTGTCTGTACTTGCAGTTGTCCAAGAAGAAGGAATCTCTAACCTGTGAAGGCAACTCTTTGCACTGTAGGAAAACTGTTAGGAAGTTATCTTTTTCCTGATATCAAATCCAAATTGGCCTCTTGGAAACTTCTACCAATTCATAGTTTTATTTGGAGGACGAATAGAACAAATTTAATCCTTCCTCAATACAATAGCTTCTCAAATATTTGAATACAGCTGTCATTTCTCCCCTTAACAGATGCTCATGTGTCACCATCCTGGTTGCCCACCTCCAAACACATTCCAGCTTACGAATGGTCTTCTTGACTTGTGATGCCGCCCAGAACTGAAGAAAGGACTCCAGAGGAGGTTTAATGAAAACTGAGCAAAGTGGGCCTATCACCTCCTTATTTCTGGGACCTACATCCTTTTAATGCAGCCAAAGACCACATTTATTTTAGGGAATGCCACAGCTTATCCATTTTGAGTTTCTAATTCTCTAATAAATCTTGGGTCCTTTTCAGGACTGTCATCAATCCATATTATCCCCCCCTCATATACTTATGAAATAAATTTTTGTATATAAATATAAGATATGACATTTTCCCTCCATTGACCTTCATGTTATTAAATTTAGCCTTAGTACTCTAGTCTAAAGATCCTTTTAGGTCTTGACTCTTATCCTCCAGTGTATTAGCCATTTGCAAATGTGATAAATATGTGATCCATGCCTTTATCCAAGTCAATGATAAAAAGTTTAAACAGTACAAGATCAAGTGAAGATCCCTGGGGATACTGGAGACCTCTTGCCATGTAGACATTGAAACATTGACAAATATATTTTATATCTGTCAATCTAACCAGTTATGAATCCATATCATTTTATTATCTTCTAGTTTACATCTCTGCATAATTAAATGAAAAGAGATTGATATGAGATGCTGCACATATACATACATATACGTATATGCATATATACGTATATGTATGTGTGTATATATTTTACATATATATATATGTTTGTCAGGTATATAACAGAGAAGTGTTTTGTTGAAGTGGGATTAGAAATTTACTGAGTTTTCATCCAAATTTGAGATTTGGGGATTCTGTAATTAAAAATGGCAAACCCTGAGATCAAGGTTGAATATGGGAGCAAGTAAAGCAATACTGTAGGCAATGAAGTGGAGGATTAGGGACAGGTCACAGAATCAGATGTCTTGATAAGGGCAAAGAATAGGCTTTGGGTGAAATTACTATAGAAATAATGTGGTGTAACAGATAATGAGCCAGTCTGGAAGGAAGACCTAGAGTCAAACCCTGCTTCTGACAGATACTAAGCAAGTTACTTAACCTCTTATTGTCTCATTTAACAATATTGTTGTTGCTGTATAAATGTTCTCTTGGTTCTGCTCATTTCACTCTTCATTATTTTATGCAAGTCCATCCATTTCTTTTCTTTTTTATCTTTTTTTTGGGGTGGGGCACTAGGCTTGAGTGGTTGAGTGACTTGTACAGTGTCACACAGCTAATAAGTGTCTGAGGCCATATTTGATCTCAGTTCCTCCTGAGGGACCAGGACTCTTTCCACTATGCCTTCTACCTGTCCCTCATATTTTTCTAAGATCTCCGAGGTCACCATTTCTTACAGCACAACATTATTCTATCACAAACATATATCACAACTTGTTCAGCCATTCCTGAATTGACAGGCATCCCCACAATCTCCAGTTCTTTGCCACCACAAAGAGAGCTGCTATAAATAATTTAGAACATATAGGGAAAATATAGTTAAGAATTGTACAGAAATAGATGTGGATGGGTTATAATCTGCACTTTGATGAGATCATAGATTTCTTGAAATACTGAGGTTCTGTGACAGGAGAGAATCTGTCTCTACGTCCCCTCTCTCATCTAATATAGTTCTATCTCTCCTAATAATTCTTCCCTATAACAATTTCATAAATAAACACAGGTAGAAAAAGTGAGGAGTCTAAATCTCAGAATATCCCAATATAATTGATCTCTCTCAAACAAATCTAGAAATACACTGCATAGACGTTTTCTCTTCTCAAGATTCCAGAGGGCATATTGTTGGAAACAAGCTGATTATAAATTATACATTAAGCAAAAAATGAATTCTTGGTTTGGAGATCCATTCCTAGGTCACCCTTTAATCAGTAACCCACAATAAATACAGTGTTCCTTAAGAATTAATTTCATACTTGAGAAGTTGAAAGATTTTCAAAGCATTTCTGAGAGAAAAAGGGGGTCTTTGTTGTTTGAAAGTAAGTTCATATATGAATCAGATCACATGTGGGTGATGGAAATTTTCATGTATGTAGAAAACACAACTAGCCATAGTATTTGGCAGTTTGGATCTTGCCATATTCCTGCATTTCCAGAAAAATAATAATTTCTAATATTGAAAATCTGAGATCCCTTGGAAGACAAAAACACAAAGCTGACTAAATTAAATTAAGGCAAAAAGAAATCCAAAGAACCAGCCAACATACTAATATATGAAACCCAAAAGCAATCAAAACACATAATTTCAGTTATACAGGCTCATAAGAGCTCTAAGGGTGAGCAGTGCATTTTAATAAGAAAACCAGATGTGACATATACATTATCCAACTCCTACATTTTCCATCTTGGACTGATGAAATTACATACCTTCCAAAACCAAACCAGTGCACTGAGATGGCAGCCATCTCTTCTCCTGTTTTTGATAAGGCCTGGAGTGGTGAAAAAGCAGGAAAAACTTCTTTCAATAAAGAATTCATAAAATGTGTTTCCACATCATCTCGCTCCAGAATTAAACAGCTAGTTTGTTTAAGTTGGAAAGGAGGGCTGCTATAGACCATTTACTCTTTTGGGTGCCATCATACTAGGCTAACCTTTCCCCTGAGAATATGCCTGTATCATGAGGTCTCAAAGGATTTTGATGACCCTTTGACTATTCAAATTTTTCAGAGAATAAGAAGGGAGTGTGGCAGTGATGGAAGGAGGCTTGGGGAGAGGGATAAAACCTCAGGAAACCAGTCTGGGGCTGAGTAAGAAATTAGAAATGAATATGGGGTGCTATAAAAAAGCTGATAGAACATCATGAGATACTGGGACAGAGGAAGAAAATGTCATTATAAAAAAACCTTATGTTGCTATCAGCAGCTAGGAAAAAAGCTCTAGTTGCGTCTCTGTTTAGTCCATTCTTTTTAAAATAAAATTGTAACTTTCTGAAAGGCCAACAAAATTACAAACTTACACATTTTTGCAATAGTTTCCCTTAAGAAGACAGCACATCACTTTCTCATTTCTAAAATACTAGAAATTCTATAATACGAAGGATGCTCATTAATCAGGGACAATAGCTGATATCTTTAAAGCTTTATGCTTTATAAAGTGCTTTATATTCATTATATATTTTCATCCTCACAACACCCACCCCAATGGAGTTGACTACATTGTTATTTCTGTTTTACATGAGATGCAGAGAGTACAAGTGGCTTGCTCATGGCCACAAAATTATTTAGTGACAGAAATGGATTTAAATCTAGTTGTCTCCTAATTCCAAATATAGCACCATTTCTACTGTACTAAAGTACATACATCCTTGATATAACTGAGAAAATTTTTATTCAACATCTAATGGAATTTTCTATCTCTACATGTATACAAAGTCAAGCTATGGTGATATAACATGAAGGACATTTAAAATAATTACTCAGTGAATACAGGCCCTTCTTTACAGAGTGAAAACATTGGGAAAGCCTTGTGTTTTTAGAGAAGAGAAAAGGGCTCAAATATGTAAGTTTCAGTACAGAAAGGACAATTTAAACAGCAATAAGAAATCTGGAGTGGGTGAAGGAGGCAAAGATAAATTTATGTAGCAGAGTCGCAAGTAAAATTCTAAATTCTGCAAGTCTTTCCTGTTCTCTCCCTTAGTACTAGCTGCTTCCCTCTGTTGACTGTCGTATTGATATCTTATTTGTATGTAGTTGTTGTGTATTGTCTCCTTCACTGGATTGTGGGTTCCTTGAGAGCAGGGACTGGTTTGTGTTTTTTAACTTTCTTTTTATCTCTATCAGTGAGCACTGTACCAGGGCTTATAAGCAAAGCTTAATAACTGCTTTGTTGTTGACCTGATTGAGTTGAACTGAAAGGAAGGGATGAGATGATGCTTGAATTAATGACTAGATTCTGGAAAGGAAACCAAGAAGGAATCATCCTGTGTTCAGAAACGAATCTTAAAAACAAGACTCTTTTGTTGACCTTTTACAATTGGTTGGCATCCCCGTAACACCTTGGAAACTGACAAAAATGATATTTATGTGCTACGTAGGGTTGTGTGTGGTTTAATTAATGTTTCTAATGCATTTTTATATGCTTGATTGAAAGGTGCTTTAACAGAGTCCATTATCGTGATTAATTTTCTTCCTAGGCTGGCCTGATTCAAGCAAATGGAAATGCACGGTCGGAGTGTATCAGTTTAGGGTGGTTCTTTCCATTGGTCTGGTTCCAGGAAGCAATTGATTCATTTCATGATGGAGTTATCTTCAAAAGATGATTCAGGTTGACCCACTTGGAAGGCTTATAAAACAGTCAGCACATCTGAATTTGTTTTTTAAAAGATACAACTTGTAACATCCCAAATCAGAATCACACAAATATTGTCTTAGAAGATGGTGAGTCCTAGGTAGCTTGTTCTCACCCTGTCAAGCCAGGATGATGGTAATTGGTTTTCACTGGCACCCCCACCCACCATATCACTCTTCCCTTTGTCAGAGTAAATCTGCCAGTGTTGTCACGGTTGGATTACAGATGTTACATCTTCTAAGAGCACTGTAAGATGAACTCTGGAACACTTGTTCACACAAAGTGGATGCGTTCAGAAAAGAGGTTGTTTGAGCTTAATTTTCTAATTGTAAACACCAGTCCTAGAGACCTTAAACTGGCCTAACCTTGGCATTTGTTGCCATGAGGATATCCTCAAATTAGTTCCACAATACTTCAGAAAGCTCCCACAGAGATGAAATGATTTACCCAGGGGTTGGCTACAAAATGATTGTGCCCAAAATAGCTTTAGTCAAACTTTTCATTCTTGTTGGTTCGGTTTCTTTTGTTTCTGTTTGTTGGTTGGTTTGTTTTACTTTTGCCTCTTCAACACTGCTGAGAACATATTACCAGGATTTCAGTTCTTTGTGTACCACAGGGCAGCAAGGATGCCCATTAAGTCATAGTGGGGGTTGATGAACTGAAGTTTAAGCCTGAACTCTGCCGCAGTATTAAACCACAGATACCCACTGACCTCTACATGAAGCAGTGGACTTGGAAGAAAACACTGAAGCAGTTTGGACCTGAAAATGAACCCAAATTAAGTGAACTCCTCCAGCGCTTGTGATTTGTTTGAGAAATACAAGGCCTTTGAAGAAGAAAGCCTTGATCATGTAGAATGACAGTAGAATAGAGTTGGAAAGGAACTCAGTGTCCAAACCAACAAATAAAAAAGACACCCCACCATGCCGAAACTTTGCTTGAAGACCCCTAGTGAAAGGGGACCCACCTCCCAATGCTGCCTAATCCAATTTTGGATAGCTCCAATTATTAAGAAGGTTTTCCCCTCATATCCAACGTAAACTTGATCTTTTAAAACATCCACCCACTGCTCCTAATTCTGCCACTTGGGGCAAAACAGAATTAATCTAATGCAATAACTTCTGATTTGATCCTATGGAACCATTTGTTTCTAGATATGGTCTACCTGAAACAAAGTGCTAATGAAGGAAAAAAAGAGGTAGGTATCTTATTTCTTAGCACCGAAGGGGCCAGTAGGTGTTCAGGTTCAGAAGATGAAAGTTGAAAAGGAAATTCCACCCTGGAGGAAAAAAGGCAATCTTTCTAAACAACCAGAGAAAGTATCACAAAACTACATATCCTATTCCTTCATTCACATAACACTTTAGGGTTTATAAATCATTTTCCTCTCAATCATCCAGTGAGCTAAGATATCTAAATATTATTATTCCTACTTTATAAATAAAAAAATTAAAACTCAAAGAGGTAAAATGATAGTTACTGTCAGAATCTGAACTCAAACCCAGATGGTGTTAGGCTAACTTCAAATTTCTTAGCACTATGTTAGGCAGTTTTATGAAGGGAATGTTTCCCATCTCCCAATGTAACACTGCTTGCCACCAATGGATGTGGCTACCTATTTATAAGTAAGGAAGAGGTTAAGTGTTTTCCACAGAGATAGATAACTTTATCTAGTTCTTACTGATTCTCAGCAAATTAATCTTATTCACTATGTTGCATTATCTTGATAAGCTATACTACTTCTCTTGTGCTTAGAGTTAAATTATAGGCCTTTAGAACTCCATGGGAAAATAAAGATCTAGATATGTTACTTGATTTATGAATGAATGCACTGAGACCTAGACAGATGAAATGACTTATCAACTTAGTCAACTGACTAGTAAATCTGACTCAAAATCCTATGCTCAAGTATTAGGTTTGGGATAGGAGGATAGTGAGAGAAAAACCAACTTTTAAGACCTATCTGTTGATTGGAGGTTTTCTTTAATATGCCTGTTCTTAATTACATTGCAATATATGATTTTTTTCTTTCTTTGACCAATAGAAATTAAATAACAGTTCTAAAAGTAACCTTTCAAATTAGTGGATAAAAAAAGGTTGAAATAGAAGTACAAAGTCTTCAGCTAGACAACAAAGCTGTCTTGTTTATCTTCTAAGGTGATTCTGGTTTACAGTGTTACTCTGAAGCAGATGAAAACAATTTGGACAGTGTTTCCAGTTAAATAATCAAAGACGCCTTTGTATGGAATTAATCATGAATTAGCCCTCTTTTTTTTTTAAATTTTAGTAAACACTCTACTTGGGAACAGTCTATTGTCAATGCTTCATGGACAGAAATCCTAGGTGTTTCATGACTTGCTCAGTCTAACTTTGGTAGCTACATTAAATTACATGAAATCCATGTAACACTTTTTAAACCAGGAAAATCTGGGAACAAGTCCTGCCTCTGACATACTTCAGCTATGTGACTGAGCAAATCTTTTAACCTCTCGTATTCCTAGACAACTCTCAAAGACCATAAGTTGCAAAGAGGATGCTTATCTTCATTGATGAAGGGAGTTCCTCATCAAAAGTCATCTGCGCCAATGAAACCACAAGTCCAATCAAGAAAAGATCATGATAAGAAACACTGGAGTTATGAGCCAGAAAGCTACTTCCAAGATTTAAAAAAAAAGGCACAGGGGAGCACTTTCATCATTCCAAGGCATAAAGTAGTGCTCTGGTAGGCTGCAGAAGTAAATGTAATTTCTAACTTTTAATAGGGTGACTGGTTTATACTCCTTGGAAATAGAGATCATGTATGTGAGAGATCATCCTGTGTACTACCAGGAGGTATAGAAGTTCAGTGTTAGTGTTTTTTTTCTTCAGAGCTAACACATTTTAATCTTATTATAATTTTTAGGAACTGATTTTTCCTAGAAAAGTTTTGCGCTAGCCTGTTGGCTTCATGACTGTATATATACCCAACTTTCTGGTGAGGGTAGAAAAGAATATTATTTTCTCAGTGAGAAGATATACATTCTAATTCTGTCTCATCTATTTATGAGCTGTGTAACATAGGCAAGTCACTTAATCTTTCAAGGGATCTGTTTTCACATTTGTAATTAAAAAAAAGAAGGGATGGGGTTTAAGCAAGATCAAAGAACGTAGCAAACAAGCCACAAACATTTCTTAAGCGCCTGCTACGTATTTTGCACTTGAATAGGAGATGAACTTAAATGTTCCTTATAGGTCATATTTACAGTTCTATGATGTTAAATTGAGAAATTACAGATGGTGTAAGTCTGCTATATCATACTAGCAATGGAATCTGGTCTGTATCCTGTAACCTTAACATACCTGCAATTAGGATGACTGCTTTGAGTCTTAATAATGAGGATAATGTCATTGCTTTCTTCTGTCATGAATCAAATAAGGACATGGGCATTTCTGACAATAGGTGAGAACACAATACAGGCCATAGCAGGATACCTTATAGATCCTGTTTCTCCTAAGATTAAGTGGTGAAAAATTTGCAGGCTTGCTAAAAGTATACTTCTCAGCACTATGTATAATAACTCCAAACGCTGCTATTTGGCAATGGGTTAGATGAAGTGCCATAGCAAAATTTGCCCCTGGAAGTCATGAGAAACCCTCCAATACTATGCTGGGACTAGTGTCAACTAAATAGACTAGATTTCCACCCACAGGGACATTTATGATGGACAAGACAAGACTTGAAAACAGATCTGTATCCATGCAGGCTGAAGGATTTTTTCAAAAAATCATTTGTCTTCATCTGTAAAAGATATTACCAGTAGCATTAGTTTCCTGGGGCCATAGTAATAATTGAGTTATTGTCATAAAGTATTTTGAAAACCTTAGGATTATTGTATAGCTAGTTGCTATCATGTTTTGGAGAGGAAGTATAATAATGTATGTGGCACATTGGATAGAGTGCTGGGCCTAGAGTCTGTAAAGATTCAGTTCAAATCTGACTTCAGACAATTATTAGCTGTGAGACCTTGGCCTGGTCACTTACCCTCTGTCCGTCTCAATCTCCTCAGTTGTAACATAGGGAATGTGATAGTGCCTACTTCACAAGGTTGTTGGAAGGATCAAATGAAATAATATGTAAAGTGCTTAGTATTATCCCTGGTAGATAGTAGGTGCTGTAAAAATGCTAATTCTCTTCCATTCCCTAAGGGACTAGGGAGGCCATTTATTACAGCACTCTTATATTATATATGAAGAAACTGAGGCCCAGGGACATTAAGTGACTAGCTCAAAATGGCCTAGGTAAGTATGAAGCTAAATCTTTCCCAGAATTGGGTTTTGAACCAGTTCCTTTTCCTCTTCTCTCCATTGCACTGTATTTCCTCCCCATTGTGCCTTTCTCTAGCCCTGGATTCAAGTCAATTAACTGATTTTCAATTCCACCTCCACCCTATTTATATATGAGATCTGAACCTGATTTTCTCCATCTTTAAAATACCTGTCACACTAACTTCTGAATTTCTTTTGTGAGACTCAAATCAGATAGCAAATATAAAATACTTTGCAAATATTAAAGCCCATATAAATGTCAGTTCTTAATGAATACTATTCATAACATGTGGCTTGAGAGCTCTTGATTCATACATTGTATAATCTCTGCAGGCCACGGAAGCAGCACAGCATAATATAATGATGGCGATGATAATCCCACCTGAGGTTTATGTAGTCCTTTAAGGATTGTAAACCGCTTATAGACATCATTTCACTTCATAGAGGTAGCTAGGTGCTATAGCAGAAGCACAAATCCTAGAATCAGGAAGACTTGAATTCAAATCCTTCCTCAGACACTGACCAACTGGTACTTGGCAGGTCACTTAATGTCTGCCTGCCTTGGTTTCCTCAACTGTAAAATGGGGATAACAAGCACATACCCCTCAAAGTTGTTATAAGGATGAAATAAAATATTTGAAAATCCCTTAGCACAGTATTTGACACGTCATGGGCACTTAATAAAAGTGTATTCCCTTCTTCCTTAATTCCTGACAGGGGCTAATAGACTAAAGATACAAAATGTCAGGAATTATTATAGCAACCCATTGAATTTGATGATAGAAAGGGCCCTAGAGATCTAGTCTAATGATGTCAAACTCAAATAGAAATGGGGCCACCAATGGCAGTTCTTGGGATTGCTGGCTACATATCAGGGAGGGCTTGTTTAATACCTCTGGTCTAGTTGGAGTTGTGAACTGATCCAACCATTGTGGAGAGCAATTTTGAACCATGCTCAAAGTGTTATAAACTTTTCAGATTTGTTGATCTAGTAACACCACTACTAGATCTGTATCTTAAAGAGATACATAGAAAAATATTTATAGCAACATTTTTTTTTTGTTGTGGCAAGGAACTGGAAGTTGAGAGGATGCCCATCAATTGGGGAATGGCTGAAGAAGTTGTGGTATATGATTGTGAAGGAATACTATCATGCTCTAAGAAATGATGAACAGGATGCTTTCAGAAAATTCTGGCTAACTTGAACTGATGCAAAGTGAAACAAGCAGAACCAGGAAAACATTGCAGATAGTAATAGCAATATTCTGTGATAGTCCATTGTAAGTGATTAGCCACTCTCAACAATAAAATGATGTAAAACTATTCTGATGACTTACACCGAAAAATGCTGTCCACTGCCAGGGAAAGAACTTAAGGAGTCAGAATGCAGATTGAAGCATACTTTTTTAAACTTTCATTATTTTTACTATTGTTTTTGCTCTGTGTTCTCTTTTGCAACATAGCTAATATGGAAATATTTTACATGACTTTACATGTATAATCTGTATCAAATTGCTTGTCTTCTCAAGGATGGGGAGAGAAGAAAGAGAATTTGGAAGTCAATTTTTTAAAATGTAAAAATATTGTTTGCAAAAAATTGAGAAAAAAATAGGTTAAAAATTAAATATAAAAGCCCACTTCTTATCTGGTTGAATCTCTCATTAAAGGAGTGAAGAAATAGTATTAAGTTATCTTGAATATGGACATGGACAGACATACTTTCTAATGCATCTTTCCTCAATAATCATCTCACAAGGAAAACTCAACCACTAATTTCATCTACCAATTTATATTTCTTCAAAATGTCTAACAATTCATGTCTGAATAATTGGAGGTTATTGAGTTCAAATTCCCTTATGCTGTTTACTTGCCTGAGTATGTTTGATATATCTTGATTTTCAGATTCCAATCATCTAGGTTTTATATTTTCTTACTACCTACAACCCATCAATCACACAAAAAATGATCCTTCACATAAATGCAGTATGTGACACTGCTTTAATTCCATTGTAGTTTTTCTGGCATTGGGTAACTAAAACATTCCCAAACTCTTTACTCTGCCAATACTTTTGAATTTTAATAAATTGCATGTATACCTCATGTTGTCTCTTCCTGTCATTAGAATGCACACTGTCTTAAGTGATATATAAAATGAATTCAAACGTTCTCTGAATTTTGACAGGCCATGATCACAGGAAAATGCCAAAGAGTTAACATTAATATGAAAATGTCCCCTTCCTTATAGTCCCCAAACAAAAGATTATTGACAGAGTATGCACTATTCCATGCCCATCCAATAAAAGAAGGGTGGTTCATTTCCTAATCTCTTCCCTGGACCAAGATTCATCATTTTTAGTTACTTAAAGTTCAACTTCTTTTTATTATTCTTTTCACTTACCTTGTGTCCTCCATAATGTCCTATTTTGATGTCTGATTGTGGAAAGGAGGTAACCTCCCACTAGAGAAGATTAGACCTTTGGAACATAAGTTTGGCAGGTTCTACCATTTTGGAAAGACCAATCTGAAGGCAGTCCTGGCAAAAGACTGAGTCTACTTTCTTAGGACAGTCTCAGCTCTACTTTCTTAGGACAGGATATACTGACAGATCTATGATTCAGCAGGCTACCTATTTGGTGATTAGCTCTTTGGCCACTGAAACTAAAAAATTAAGAAAGATTTAGAATGGCTCTCAGTTCTGTTTAGTGCCCTTCTGTCTCTTCAGTGACAGTGGCAAAGACATGGATGAGGGTGCAGAAGATGACAAGAATCATGCTGTTTTTAAGCCATCTATAAACTTTAACTAGACATTGGTACTCTAAATGTGAGACCTTTGTCCAATGACTAATAAAAGGAGTTATTATTGAAGCAAATGATGGTGTTCAACCAACATTCTCAATATAAACCAATTCAGAAGAATGAAATTGTAGCTAAACAGAATATTTACCAATAGGTTCTCCTTAGAGGGGCAAACAGAATTATTAGTAGAGGTGCAATTACTTAATATGTACAAAAGCAACAAGAAAGAGAATTTCATTGAACAGTAATCTTTTACAAAAAAATATGAAAATAATTCCTTTCTGCACAAATATCTGTAGCAGAGGATGAAGAGGAAGAGAAACTCTGCCACGAATTTGACATGTGCTTTTATATTTAGTGATTATAAAATGCAAAGGTAATACTCAGTGAGCATGGCAATAAATGTGTATATAGATATGTGTATATGTATGTATATATATACATATACTCACAGATATATATGTACATTTATATCTATATCTAATGATCTAGATATACATTCACACATACACACACACACACACACATATGCAGATAGATGAGAACACTATCAAATAGCTAAATTTAGGAAAGATTTAAAGAAAAAGCAGCTTGATGTAATACAGAAGTCAGAATTTGAAGTTAGGAAACCTGGACTCAGACCCCAACACAGACCCCACTAGGTCTGGGATCCTGGGTCATTGCTTCTTTACCTGTAAAAGGAGACAAAAAGACTCAGTGGCCCATAAACATCTCTTTTAGATCTAAATCTATAATTTGTGTCAAGCCTTTAATGAAGGTGGGGATTCTGAGAGGCAGAGGTGAGGAGGGAGTACACTTCAGTCCTGGGGGCCAGCTGGTACAAGGAGATGCAATGATTAGTTCAGGGAATAGTTCAAGGAATAGTTCAGGTTGTCCAGTTTGACTGGAATACTGAGTGCCAGAATGAAAGTATAGAGAAATAAGCTTGGAAATAAGGTAGGCTGGATGGTGAAGGGCCTTGAGAGTCACACTGAGGAATTTCAATTTTATCCTAGAAATATAATAGAGCCATTCAAGATTTTTTTTCCACAAAAATAAGGGTACCATGTCACTGATTCAAGGACATACAAGAGCTCTCTATTGACTCTAGAATAAAATACAAATTTCTTAACTTACTCTGTATGCATTCTTGTTTGTATATAGTTATCTTCATGTTGTTTCTCCCTAGTAGACTGTGAGCTTCTTGAGAGCAGGAACTGATTTGGTTTGGATTTTGGGTTTGGGGTTTGAATTTGTTTTTATTTTATATTTTGGAAGGGAAGATTGCCTTCTCCCCCCACCCCAAACACTCAGCACAGGGTAAGGCATGTACTAAATGCTTAAGGACTACCTTTCCAGATTTTTATAAATCATTCCTTATTAACTCTAAAATCAAGCCAGACTAACCTAGTTGCTTTCCCTCAGACAGGATATTCCTGTCTCTGTGCCAGTTTTTGTACATTCTCATGATTGCAGTGAGCTTTTTTCCTCACCCACCTCACAGAAAGTGATATTGCCTTCAAAGCTAAGCTCTCCTTTGCCATTGGAAGTCTTTCCTGATATCTTTAATTTTAGAGTTCTCTCTCTCTTTTTTAGAGTTTTTTTTTTTAGTTTTCTCCCTACTCAAACTATCATGAATATACTTGTTCATATATACATGTTATAACCTCTGAGAAGATTATAAACTCACTGAGGGTAGGGACTGTTTTTCATTCTGACTTTGTGTCTTCAATGGCTTAAGAGTGCTTTGAAGGAGGGAGACACTTGATAAATGGCTGTTGAATTCAATAGGAAAAAAAAATAAATGAGTGAGTCCAAAAGCATGTAACCTACACAAACATCTCATACCTATCTCAAAGAATACTTTGAGAAATAAATTGTTAGTTACTGGACAAAAAGAGCAAGAATAATGAATTCACTATAATGGAATTTAATATATTTTTAAAAAATATTTTATTTTCCCCAATTAAATGGAAAAACAACTTTAGCATTCTTTTTTTAAAATAAATTTTGAGTTCTAAATTCTTTCTCTACTTCCCACCCCTTCCCTAATCTCTGAGACAGTAAACAATCTGATTTAGGTTATGTAAAATGTAAAATGCTTTTAAAGACAGGAAATAACTCATTGCTAATATGGCAGTCATTCTAGAATCAACTGTCTGTACAGTTTATTAAAACAAAGATTAAAATTAGCACAATACTACAAGAATTAAAAAGTCAGTAAAAACATAAACTGCACAACTGAGAATACTCAATTCCGACCTATTCAAAAAAGCTATTGATATAAATAGGTAATGGACAGAAGAAAGGACATAGATATCAATTATAATAATTTCACATGGAAATTTAATCCATTTAAACAAACTGACACTAGGATCATAAAAAGTAACTTGGTCAGC
>CM053773.1:144056706-144068025 GCA_028658325.1 Potorous gilbertii
ATATGCCAGGCCTTTTCCTAGGTATTGGTCGTTAGATGATGATGAGCAATATCACTTCACAGAACAGAGATGAGTGGCTAAAGAGAACACTAATTTGAAGAAAGCTCAGCAAGAGAAATAATTAAGCAAAATCACCTCAAAAACATGTAAGAATGTGCATTGTAGGACAACAAAGAGAAAAAACAAATTAATATCTCTATTACTTCTTTACTATCTACACAAAAATTTTATGGGAATCATTTATCCATACTTGAAGGACATCCTCAATAAAGGTTTTAGTAGGAAAAAGACAGACTTTCACAAGGAATCTTACACAATGAACTACACATTTAATATCATAAAATTGACTAAAAGATATAGTAACTTCCAGATTAACTCTGCTTATCTGTCATTGATTATTTCTTTTATTTAGTAGAACAAAATGACATCTTGAAGGCTTTTTCCAAGCCGATGTCCCTCATGCATACTACAAAGTATTCATGAATCCTTAAAAGATATTACAACAGAGATAACCTTGTTTGATGACCCACTGATAATAAATATCAAGAGAGGCATAAATCAGGAAGGCATATGCTCACCAGATGTTTTCATCTTTGCCATAGAGGAAATCCAATTCAGAACCCAAATTGAAGAGGAATTCACCATGGATAGTAAGGTCCTCCAGATGCTACTCTTTGTGGATAAAATTATGCTGATTTCATCAAGACATGGAATGATGCAAAACTTCCTGGAAGATATCTATTTTTATTGCCCACATAGAACAGTATGTCTAACAATTAACCTTCAAATAATCAAGGGGTTGATGGATGTCTATTGACACGTTTGTGAAACAGAGAAAAAGAGGGACGCAAAGAGGTGGCACAAAAATCTCTTAGGAAAGAACTGATTCATACCATTAGGGATCAGTGCTAAAGACATTCAATACCATGAAAATAGCTTAATTTTTAAAATGGAGTTTAGATTTCTTAAAAATCTGGTACTTCTAAGGGGCAACCATTATCATTTCATCTGAATACTACGATTACATCAATTCACTTGGAAGTTAGACAAATACATTCTATGCTAAAGAAAAAAATGTGGAGCTTACTTATCTAATCAAAAAAAGATGTCCTCAAATCAGTTATATTTAAATAGGGCATATCAATTGTCTTTATGGTCAAACCTAACAATAAGGTCAACACTTTGTGGGGATGACAAGCATCTAAGAAAAATTCATATCTTATACCTAGAGTTTATCAACTTCTTTGCAAAACTTGACTTTTCCTAATATAGTCAGTAGCTCATCATAATTTATTATCAATGGGCAATCATCATCTATGAGCAATACATTTATTTATGTGACTCTAGGGACTGCCTAATTCTTCAGAACTGGATACTTTAATTTCACTGTGTTCTTCTACTTTGATGTTATCTGAATGAAGTGATCAACAGAAATGAATTTGTGGCATAAATTCAGGAGGTCCTACATCCTTTCAATTCATCAGGTAAGTGCAACAAGCGAGGAAAGAGATAAATGAAATGAGAACTTCTCATGCTTTCTGCATTATCTATTTCATTAGTATTCCAAAAAGTTTTCCCACTCACAATAAAGTATGTGTCATTTGGAATCTCCCTTCTCTACAAGCATAGAAAGTACATCCAACTTTCAGGATGCCACTGCATTGTACCATGTTTTATCTTCCATGAAAAGAAGTCATTGCTGTGATATCTTATCACAAAAGACCATCCCATAACGCTGAAATGCCAGGTTGAGGCTGCTTTTTGAAATTCCAAGAACCATTGATTTTTTTTGAGTTGGTATTCATATATTAATGCATTTTTTTGGTCAACATAGATGTAAAATTGCTAGACAGATGGCCATCGTTGTAAGGTAAATTTTGCTCCAATCATTAACTCTTATGAATGATATTTTTCCTTATAGTATTGTACCTCTGAACATCATGAGAGACAGTATTGTACAATGGGAAAAGAGTGGCAGATCCGGGTGCCTAGGTTCAAATCCTATCTCTACCACTTACAACCTGTGACAAATCACTTAATGCTTCTGGTTCTCAGTTTCCTTCTCTCTAAAATGAAGTACTTAAACTGAAAAGTCTTCTGAGGTCACTTTCAGCTCTCAGTGTGGGATTCTATGAACTAATGAATTACCATATAATACTGAAATAACAGTTGCTTATCATTCAAGACTAATGTTATCTACTGAATCAAAAGTTGCTAACAACTTCAACAACCTTTGATATTATTATGGGGCATCAGTAATTCCAAAATGGTGCCTATGACTAGGTCTCTTCAATATTTATGACAAAATACTTATCTAGAAGAATGGAAAAGCAATTCTAAGTCCTGATATCTTGATGATAAATCTGATCCATGTCTCTTGTGTTAATGAAAAGATTGTAAGGGACCATAACACAGCGTAATTCACCAAAAGTGTAATTTTTCAATTCACCAAAAGAGTAACCAAAAATCTTGGCCAAAAACCAATATCAAATTTCATAAGTATATATTAATTGCAGTAGAGTATCTCCCCTAAAGAGCCAAAGGCTAGGATTCAAAAGACCTGGATTAAATCCTGACTCCACTACCTACCAATTTTGTGAATGTAGGTAGGTAAATTGGAACCTGTTTGGGGGAGAGCACAGTCTATAATACCTAGATAATAGACCAACATTATGTGAAGCGTTATCAAAATGGGTGAACAGATTATACTTTCAACATCTATTCAATAATTAAACACCAGCCCATAGCACAGGAAGAGATGGGAAAAAATCATCCATGTGCTGTAGCTCCACTTCTCTTATTTTATTTGTTTTCAATTTTCAACAATCACTTTCTTAAGTTATAAATTTTCTCCCCCTCCCTCCCTCTTCCCTCTCCAAGATGGTAGGCAATCTTATATGGGCTCTACACATACATTACCATTAAACACATTTTCACATTAGTCATGTTGCATAGAAGAATTAAAATGAACGGAAGAAATCATAATTAAAACTAAACAAAATCAAACATAACAAAAGAGAAAATAGTCTGCTTCATTCTGCATTCGGACTCCATAGTTCTTTCTTTGGATGTGGATGGCTACCCAAAGTCCCTTCTGGCACACAAACCCTCTTCTGAAAAAGCCCCCAAAGCAAAACCTCCCCTCAGAGTATATATACATCCTTTTCAGAGCTGGAGGGCAGGACCCTCATGACCCAGTGCATCATTAGCAATCCTACAAAACAAGCCTCCCCTAATCAAACTTCCCTTAATGGGCTTCACCTGATGCTTATTAATGAGGAGGAAGATCTTTAACTTGCATTTACACAGGTAAATACATGAGCAATATGGTTTTAATATATTTAGTTAATTAAATTTTAATTTTTATTTAATTAACTAAATTCTATTTTAATTTAATTAGTTTCAAGTTAATTAGTTGATTACTCAATTTGAAAATCATTTGATTATTTGTTAATCAACTTTAAAATTCTTTAACAATTATTTTTCTTATTCAATAGCTTTGATCAATTAATCTGAAAAATTGAATATTTTTTAATGGACTTGATTAATTATTTTGAGTTAAATGATAAATGAAATTATAAATTCTTTCATTTTTAATTGTTGCTTATGTTTTATTTTGACATTTCTGGTCCTTGTTTCTTTAACTCTATTTTGGTCTTTGCATTACATTTTAATTGGTGGAGGGATAGCTCAAGAGCTACAGGGGACCTGAGAGATCACTTATTCTAACTCCCTCATTTCATGGTTGAGGAATTTTAGGCTCAGGAAGGTTAACTGACTTGCCCAGGGTCACAAAGGTATCTTCAGAGGTGACATTTGAACGTAGATCCTTTTACCCTGTGCTCTTTCCACTATAACATTCTGTTTTGGACAGATATATGGGTCTCTGGTGCTCACTTCTCAACCTTGACTTGGATGTTTTTGGCCTTTTTGACTGTTCATGGCTTTGCTAAAAGAAGAGTTGCTTGGTAAAGCCTAGGAACTTTTTACTTTTGTAGGATGGGACTCTTAAGCAAACACTTAAAGAATTCATTCATTCATTTATTCATTCAATAAAGATATCTTTCTTTCATTCTTCCTCATTTCTCCATCTCTCACTTTCTCTGTCTCTTTTTCTTTCTTTTCATCTCCTCTCTCCATATAGTTTATCATTACCAGTGGGTGCTCTGCCCAAAAGAATGTAAATTTTGATTCCTGAAACCAGTTTTTTTTTTATTATTTCTTAAAGGACCACACCTTAAACCCAAACCACTCTGCTGTCATTTGATTGGCCAACAATAAGTCCCAGGACAAGCCCCACTTGGTCAGTGTTTGAGCTATAAATGGCTTAGTGAATGTAAATAGCAATTGTTTCTGTTTGCCCAGAACCCTGAGAGTCTTCCCCTCCAGACTGAAGCTGGTAAGTATCTCAGGCCAGATTTGAATTCACAAAGAGGAATCTGGACCTGGTACTTCATCCACCTAACTACCCCTCTTTAGACTTAGGTAAGAAATTATAAAATGTGAAGCTATGTATTATTGATCTGCTGAACTTATATTTTCATATTTACAAAGGAATTAATCATTGATAGAAATTATGACAATGGATTAAGGTGGAATCCAACTATTACAACTAGAACCATAAGAAAGTTTTGATACAAACTCTAAGGCAAAGTTTCATTGTCCTATTCATCAACTGAAAATCAATTTTTCCTTGTGAGATTTGATGGCAGAATCATGAAAAGAACTTCCTTTAAAGCATTTAAATCATTTTCCCTCCGTCTGCCTAGTTTTCTCATATAGAATATGGGGAGAGTAAGAGCAACTATCTAGAATTGTTATGAGGATAAAATGAGAATATTTGTAAAGAGCATTAAAAAACAAAGCACCATGTAAATACTAGCTTTGTCATTGATGATGTTGGAGCATGTCTTTGATTTTAAGAATATACCTTCTTAATGTGAAGCAGTAAAGCATGCAATAGTTCTCTGACTGCTGGGCACTGCTGGAGAGGAAGATCTTGGTTTTTCTCTACCCCCTAGCAGAGAACAGAGGCAGTCTCACAAATGGATACCTTATAGCTAGTGAAAAGATTATCGTTGGTTAAACAGGAAGGGGCGTTGTAGTTCAACGTTAGCCTTTTTATTCCTTTGACTTCTTATTACTCCTGTTTTGGTTCTTTTGAACTCAGGTTGTTTTATTCTGTAGTAATTTACAGGATGAAGTTTTGCCCAGAGTAGTTTTATAAAAATAAAGGGATTTTCATGAAGGCTTTCTGGTGCCTTGTCTGTTTACTGATAGCCAACACAACAAAAGATTTTCTACTTTTGAAAATGCCACTGAAAATTAAGCTCAGCTGGTCCCTTAAAAAATGAAATCTACAAGATCTAAGTATACGCAAAATATATCACCAAAGGAACATCTAGTCTTTATAGTTTGTTGTAACATAAGATTATTGGTGCAGACAGTACTGAGTTACTTGAACTGATATTTTAAACTAGACAATTTGAACAAATTTCTACAATAAAGAATCTCTTCTAAAAGAAAGGATTCTTGTCATTCGTTATGTCACAGTGTGACCAACAAAAGGAGTCGGTCTTACTGATGATCTTGATTACAAAGTGCGTATTACATATCCCAGAATTGTAAAGAATATAAAACAAATCAATGAAAAAGAAGCCTTTAGATCTCATCTGGTTCAAACCAAAAGTGAGACATTCAAATTGAAGTGATTTGTTCAATATCACTACTCGGTGAATTAGGCAGCTGGGTGGCATAGTTAATAAAGGGTTGGAAGGAAGACCTGAGTTCAAGTTGGCCTCAGATACTTGTTGTATGATCCTGGGCAAATCACTTAACCTCTGCCTGCCTGTATTCCCTCAACTATAAAATGAGGATAATATCAGCAGTACCTTGTAGGGTTGTTGTGAAGATCAAATGAGACAATATTTGTAATGAGAGTAGTCTGCAGGGATCTTCATATATGGATCAATGGACCCATTTCTCTTTGGGTTTGATACAACTGGGGCCAAAACAAGTCCTATAGATGTTCAGAGGAGGGAGAGATCACTTTCTAATTGAATAGTCAAGGAATGTTTCAAAGGTTACGTGGTATATGATATTTTCCTTAAAGAATAGAAAGACTTTCCTTTGGTGGAAAGAGTTCTGGAGGTCATCACATGTCACTCCCCTGCTCAACAAATTCTAATGGTTCCCAATTACATCTAGAATCAAGTGAAAAACTTCTTGTTAGGATTTAAACCCCTTATCATGACGGCTCTCACCTATCTTTACCGCCATTATACATTCATCTGTTCTATGGTCTAGCCAAAAAGGCCTTCTTGTTGTCCATGTTCAGGCACATGGAACTCTATTTCCAATCTCTATTTCCTTGTACAGATTACTCTGAGTACTTGTAACACACTCTGTCTTCTACACCATCTCTTAGAATCCTCAATTTCCTTCAAAGTTCACTCAGATGTTTCTTTCTTTAGGAGGTCACCCTCCAAGGCTAGTGCCTTCTTCTCTCCTCCACCAAATTATGTTCCATTTACTTTGCATATAATTACATATGTACATATTTTCTCTTTCCAGAAGAATAGAAGCCCCCTTGAAGACACACAGCTTCAAAAAATTGTGACCTTCTATCCCTAGCACTTAGTACACTATCTGGTGCATGGCAGGTGTTTAATTTTTTTTTTAATTTAAAAATAACAATGTGTGTGTGTGTGAGAGAGAGGCGGGGGGGGGGGAGGGGAAGAGAGAGAGAGAGAAAGAGAGAGCTCAATTTGAGTCAAAGCAAAGAAGAAGGAAAAGAAAGCATATTAGCAAGTGAAAGCACTCCCAAAGTGCCTATTGACCAAACTATGATACACAGTTAAACAGAAGATAGAACTCATCAAAAATAGAAATATAAATAAAGCCACAGATATAAATATAGAAACAAGCCATAATCTTGTCTATACATCTTGTGCAGACACTGATAATGAACAGTGAACTGGACCCAAAATTCAATAGGAATAGGAGAAATTACATTTCCTTTGGGAAATTTCCAAGTGCTTTTAATGACCCCAAACTACTCCCTGTAACAAGCATGTCTTTTTAATACTAATATTCTCCTTACGATATTGTATTCTTGTAAGTCATGAAGTACAACAAACTCTGAAGAAGTAAAAATGGAAATCATCCAAAGGATGATGGATAGACCCATGGTATCAGCCAACATGTGGTACTTAAAAAAAGTAATCAAGCATGCAGGAGAAGCACTTTAAAGGAAGTCAACAAAAATATATTATTTTTATTAGTTTATATTATTATATGTAAATATATAATTGGAAAAGAAGATGACTTTGCTCTTGATCTATCAATAGAAAGGGATTACTGATGCCTATGTGCTCCACTGATATTCTCATGAATGAGAATGCAGGGAAGGTCCCTAGAATGTGACAAATGCATAAAAGAATATACAAGGATATGGGGGAGAACTTCATAGGGTAGACTGAGATGTAGGGATCATAGGTAAAAAATTTGGACCCAAAAGCACACTTAAAGGTCATCTAGTCTAACCTCTCATTTTGCATATGAAGAAACAGGTCCAGAATGCTATTTCACCTGAAAGGCCCAGGTGAAGTTATGTGTTGAAGGTTATACCAGTTATATTTTACACAACTGGGATCTGGACTTGGGTTGTCTGATTCCAAATGAGTACCCATGTCACAAATGCTTTATTGACTATACTGAAGTCTTTAATTGTGTGGAGCACAATGAAATGTGACAATTCTTCAGAGACAGGAATATCAGATCATTTTACTCGTCACCTGAGGAAGCTATATATGGACCAAGAAGCAACATGGAATAGCTGGAGAAGATGGAAGACAAGGTTTCATATTGTAATTTTATTTATTTAACTTACATGAAGAATACATCATGTGACATGCTAGGCTGGATGAATCAAAAACTGGAATTAGAATTTCCCAGAAAAATATCAACAATCTGAGATATGCAGACAATGCCACTCTGATGGAAGAAAGTGAAGAGGAGCTAAGAAGGCTCTTGATGAAGGTGAAAGAGGAGATTGTAAAAGTTGGCTTGAAGCTGAACACACACACACACACACACACACACACACAACAACAACTAAGATATTGCAACTGGTTCCATCACTTCCTGGTAAATACAGGGAGAAGAAATTGAAGCAGTGTCAGATTTTATACTCTTGGGCTCAAAAATTACTGCAGACAATGAGTGCAGTTATGAAATTTAAAAAGTCATCCTCTTTGGAAGGAAAACTATGGCAAATCTGGCCAACAAACTGAAAAGCATAGATGTCACTTTGCCAACAAAAGTCTGTATAGTCAAAGCTATAGTCTATATAGTAACAATGTATGGTTGTGAGAGTTGGGTTATAAGGAAAGTTGAGCTTCACGGAATTGACACTCAAATTGTGGTGCTGGAGAAGATTTTTGAGAGTCCCTTGGACATCAAGGAGATCAAATCAGTCAATACTTAAAACATCAACTACTGCAGCTGAAGCTTAAATGTTCTGGCCACATAATAAGAAATCAGGACTCATTGGAAAAGACCCTGATGTTGGGAAAGACTTAAGGCAAAAGAAGAAAAAGAATAGCAGAGGATGAGATGGACAGACAGCATCATGGAAAAAATAAATATGAACTTAGTCTACAAGTGACAGTGGAGGCTAGAAGGGACTGATGCACTCTGGTTCATAGGGTCATGAAGAATTGGACATGACAACTGGACACAACAGAACTGAACAACAAATATTTGACTAGATTGATAAAATGGCTACCACATCCCAGAATCATAAAGTTTTGGAGTAATGAAGGAACTCAAAGGTCATCTATTCTCACTTAATTTACTTGAAAACACATTCCTTCCAAAACATCCCCCCTCCAAAATTATTGTTCAGTCT
Source organism: Potorous gilbertii (assembly GCA_028658325.1). Lineage (NCBI taxonomy): Eukaryota > Metazoa > Chordata > Mammalia > Diprotodontia > Potoroidae > Potorous > Potorous gilbertii. Next base: position 144,065,618 of record CM053773.1, read on the forward strand.
CTGCTCAAAGACCTGTAGTAAGGGCAAACCCCCACCTCTTCTTATAACCCATTTTGGATAATGACAATTAGTAGCATTTTTTCCCCTTTCATCAAGCCTATATTTACATCTTCGCAAATTCTGGCTAATTAATCAATTGTTTAATAACTGGTTACAAATTTGTTATTAACTGGTAAGAAGTCCATTGAAAGTCTATCAGATGATTCAAAATAGTTAATATATGTGAACAAAATTTATTAGGATAAGAAGATTTTTATAATGTTCTGCTTTTCTAAGATATGAAATAAAGATTTAAAAAAATGTGTTTCTTTTCCCAGGTGAGTCTTTTTTGCTGTTGTTCATAGGGTCTGCACTTGGTGCAATTTCAAAGTAGGCAAATTGTGTCTTTTATATATTTTTCACTCCTTATTTTTGCCCAACAGGGAAAGCAATTCAACTGAGAGAAGTTAGAGGGAGACAGGAGCAACCATACCAGGAACTGTCTAAGTATTTTTTAGATTAGTCACAAACAGCTATCATATTCAATCTATTGGAAATAACTCATAATCTTGGTATTGCCACTTTTTTGGTTATTGAGATGAGCTCAAACAACTGAAGCTGATCCACAGAGCTGGATTATTGATGAGTGTCTCTATGTGACGACAAACAGAAAGGAGTGGCCAGTTGGATACTTAGAAAATTTTCCATAGAAAACTCAGCTTTAGTGATCTATGGTGTAAGAACTGGCTGCTTTTGTGGACTCTGGTGGCCACCCAGACCTCTTACGAAGGCAGCTAATAGAACAAGTTGAGAATATTTCCCTTGGTGTGTTATGCTCCAAGTCATGCTTGTCATTGAATCCTGTCACCTTATCAGAGCTGTAATAAATGACTGATCTAGTAGTGAACATGTGCTTCAAATTAAAGTGAAACTACATATTTGGTTAAACGATAGGAGACTTCCCAAACCTCTAAAGGTGTGCCAGGCTAGAGCCTTGTCACTTCCTTTCTCTTTTAGTGCATCATTCCTGCAAGGGTCCAGTGCCCTTGTCTAATTCTCTAGATCATTAGTCACTCCTTCCTGTGCCTTCTTTCTTGGCTCTCTTCCCCAGGCTTCTCTTGGCATTACCATCTCTGCATAGCTCATAGTACATTATTTCTGTAATGCTAGTTGACTGACAAGCTTAATAATATAACCAACTAAAATGTTAAATCTTAGAATGTGAAAGTTAAATAGGACACTGGAGATGAATGACTATTCTTTTTTGTAAAACAAAGGAAAAGAGACACAAAAAAGTAAAAAAGATTCACTTAATAGCACATAACAAGAAAACTTCAAAACCAGTACCAGAATAAAGTGTGTGTATACTTATACACACATACATACACATATATATACATATACACATACACACGCATATATATGTATATATGCCAGTATATATACATATACATATATTCTGTTATATACTAGTATTTGGGTAATCTATACTGAGTATTTGGGTAATCTAACATGCATACGTATGTGTGGATGTCTGTGTGTGTGCAGTTAATCTTCAAAATTCATGCATTTAACTTCCATGACTTCAAGCATTCCTGAGATTTTATTAGTAACCTCATTTTCACTTTCATGTTGGCAACCACACGTTCGGGACTGTGCACAGCAGACAGAAAAATGAGAGGCCAATGAAGCAAGCTTATATCCACAAAAGAAGGAAAGTGCTCATAAAAGGATTTGTGAATCTGCTCCTGAAAGTGCTCAAGTAGCTTCTCAAGCGCATGATGAGGGAATTGATCAAATGGAAAAGTGGCCAAGTTTAAGTGTAAATGAGATGGTAGTCACCCCACTCCAAGCCACCCTCTTGCTGGCTTGCTGTGTATGTGAATGTGCATGTATGTGTATGTATGTATATATATACATACATACACATACATATGTATGTACGTACTTGTGTGTATCTTACATATATACATATTAATATACATGTCCATATACACATGTATGTATATATATGGTATGTATGTGTGTATCTGTATATGTGTGTGTAAAGAGAGAGAGAGAGAGAGAGAGAGAGAGAGAGACTCAAACACTTAAATATTTAAATGAATCTGAGGTCACATAGTGAGTTCCCCTCAGTGATGGATATCACAACTTACCTGTGATTTCCCCATCCCATGCAACGCTCATCTATATCCTCCCAAATGTCTGTCACAGGGAGACCAACATAGATCAGAGACTTCTACCCTTTACCCTGAAGTTGTAAGCATACTAGCCGGACAGTGTGGTCATCTCCACCTGCCATCCTTCCCTCTCACCATGTGACTATCCCAGCTTCTCTTTCTGTCATCTAATTCCTCACTATCATCCTTGACTCTCGCTCTTCTTCAAAGTTCCTTATTGTCTATGAGTTGCTGACTGTTCTCACGCAC
>CM053773.1:144068525-144090354 GCA_028658325.1 Potorous gilbertii
ATCCAGCTCATTGACTATCTGTATTATCTAACCCAGACATTCATACTTTTGGAAAAGTTCCTATAAGATATTCATTCAGATGCAAGTTCATATATGGGCAAGAGACATTTTTCCTGCAGCTTTTCTTTTCCTATGTGGATGAACAGGCCAAATTCCTTATGGTTTGGGCCTGGATGCAATCCACATAAAGAGATTAAGGAAATTTAATATAGAGGGAGATATGAGTAACAAATATTGGGAAAGACTTTTTTTTTCTAACTTATCAGATAAATTTGGATCACCTGGGGGGAGCGATGAATTAAGCTTAAAATGATTGAGGGAGATGCTGAAATTTTACTAATGAGGAAATATAAAAATACATCACTGGATTACCTACCATAAATTTAGGGATGATAAGATCTAGTAAGGGATAGGTCAAGTAGCAGGCTAAAGGATGACCTAAAAGATAAGGTTTGACTTATTAACACAAATGAAGGGTCACTCTAGATTTACCTGTTACACTGGAAAATGTGTGCATCTAGAAAACCTCATCATCTCCCTAAGAAACTACTGACCAGACCAGAATATATAATGGTAAGAAAACATAAAGATCTTCCATTAGTATATATGTGTGTTTATACCAGGTCCTCCCAAAAGTCTGAGTCTTTAAGCCCTAATAGCTTAAAGGTTCACTAAGACTTTGGGGTCACCTGAATCTCGGTCATTACATCAATACCTATATCACTATCTGTGTCTCTATCTGTATCTTGAACAGATGATGCAAATGAATAATAAGCTAGGCCACAGGTGTTCATGAAGAGGGTATTGAGCTAGATTTCTCCTATACAGTGTTTATTAACCATATACCAGGTACCTTTCAAGGCATTGAGAATATGAAGATAAAAATGAAAATAATCTTTGTATTCTTAAAGTATTTGCTTTCTATTGGAGGAAGCGTGTGTACAGAGAAGTACATATAAAAAGTTAATACAATAAATTCACAGTAACTGGTCAGTGAGGGAGCTTCAGTATTGAAAAGGAAAAGGAAAGAGACTGGTTCAGTTTGAAGAAATTGTAATGTACGTTTACTGACTCCAACTCCCACCCTGAAGCTTCCCAGAATAACAAAGATCCATGTTTTCAATACAAGCATGTTAACACCTAGGGAAACCAGAAAAGGCATGTAGGGAGTAGCATTTCAGTTGAGACTTGCAGGAAGATCAAGGAATCCAAAAGACAGAAATGAGGAGGAAGAACATTCTAGATCTAGAGTAGGCTTATAGACCATAAAATGACACACAGAGAGGAGATGGAATGTGTTATACAAGAAATGTCAAGTAGGTAAGTTTGGCTGGAACATACAGCAAGTATTTTTAATCTTTTTGCATGTGTCATGGACCCCTTTGGCAGTTTGGCAAAGCTTATAGACGCCTCAGAATAATATTTTTAAATGTATAAAATAAAATATATTACTACGAATAAAGCCAGTAATGTTGAAATTCAATCATGAAAATATATTTTTAAAGAAGTTCACAAACGAGTTCACAGTTTAAGAACCCTTGATGTAAAGTAGATGAGAGGGAATAATTTGAAATGAGTCTGGGAGGTTAGGTTGGAGCCATCAAAATCCTTTCAAGGAGGTCTCAGATTTTGACTTGAAGTTAACATGAGCCTTTTAATCAATATCCTTCCCCTAACATTGCATAGCTGTGTGTCAAGGACCTTGACAATCTCTAAAGACTTGAAGTTAAGCATCAATCAAAGGCATCGGGTTGGTACATATTACAGACTATATAATAAACATATATATATGTATATTATATATACATAATAGAAAGAATGTCAGTCAAGAAATGTATAAAATCCTCCCCACCCAAAAAATAGGGCAATCATATTGAGTAATAGCTGATATACCATCTGCATTCTCTGTTGGTAACCATACAATGTCAAAAGAAGTCAGAAAAGGCTTTTGGCATATTAGGTGGGTTCCCCATAGTAGATTTGAAGAAGGTCATGAACAAAAGCCAGATATGAATAGACTGTGATTTGCGTTACTGGTCAGAGTAGTCTCATAGCTGAGAGCTTGGATCCTAGATCCAGTGGATTATTTTTGTATAGTCTTTGAGCATAATAGGTACCTATTAAATATTTGTTCAATAGAATTGAAATTTAGAGGTCATGGACACATGAGCTGGCAAATACCATAGTAAATCAGTAGAGCATGTGGGAGGTCATAGGATCATCATCTTTATCATAATAATAGCTAGCATTTATATAGTGCTTTAAAGTTTGCAAATTACTTAATGTATATTATCTAAGTTGATCTCCCAACAACCTCATAAGGGAATGTACTGAGAGTAAGTTTTATTTCCTTAATAAGTAGAAATAAGTTTGACAACTGATGTAACAGGCTCAATTTTGTTTTAAGCCTCTTTTGTGTGATTCAGCAATTTTGAGTAAATTGTTTCTCTGTGAGTTGTTTCTCAATAAAAAGATAAGGACTTGTATGGTAGGATGTGGTAAATAACATGTTTGTGTTCTTAAACAACTGATAAGCATATGAAGAACTTTTCATAAGACAGACTAGCAATGAAAATATATTACAAACAAGTTTATCAGTAGTTTATGAATTACCAATCAAATTATGTGGTAAACAGCTTTGAAAACAGCCGTAATTGGAACTGTGAGAAATCTACTGGAAGCCCCTTCCTTCAGCCTGTGCCCGAATAGCAGCACTGACTCATGTGTTCCCCATACTTGATGCTCAAGCATTCTGTATTCACTTGTGAGCAATGCTAAGACATAGATTTGCCAGACCATCACCTCAGGGGGAAATATATGACCTCTGGCAGGGCAGAGAGGGAACCTTGTCATGATTTTAAGGGGAATGTTATTAGCACTATTTGCACATTTTAATTTATAAAGCTTGATTGAGCATTGGAAATTTAAAGAGTGTTTTCATCACATCAGTCAGAATATATAATGGTAACTCAGTTCTAAGTATATACTGTTCCTTACAGGTAGGTGTCACCATCTCTAATGTTAATAGAATAGGAAGAGCTTACCTGACCATTAACAGGCCTAACACATGGAACCTGGGTTACATGGAGCTCAGACTGGGAGGAGCTTGCCCAAGGAGGGGAGAGAGAGAGAGGAGCAGAGAGAGACAGAAGCAAGCTGTGAGTGGGCAGAGGGAGGAATTTGTCTAGGGAAATTTGTTTTGTGGGGAAGCCTGACAGAAAGAAGGTTTAATATTTTGGCACTCCCTGGATTAGAGATAAATACCCTGTTAAATCTTATCTCCTGATATTCTAATGATATCCCAAATAAATACTTTGTTTTTGCCTTTGAGAAGAGAGTTTATTATATTTTGTGAATTTACCCTGCAAATATGCAAGCATAATCATAGTGGCTGCTATGGGTATCACATTGGTGTTACACTATCATACCCATTTTATAGGCGAGGAAATTGAGACATGCAGAGGTTTACAAGGTCACACAACTAAAGTTTCTGGTGCAGAATTCGAACACAACTCATATTAACTCCAAATCCAACATTATCAGCATTGATCCACCTACCTGACCCTAATCATAGATTAGGAACTGACCCTTAAAAGTTTGTAACCCAACCCCTTCTTTTTATAAATGAGGAAAACAAAACCCAGAGATTTTAAGTTACTTACCCAATGTCATACAGGTAATAACTAGAAAAGCTGGGATCCCATCCCAGAGCCTCTGACATAAGTGCTTTCCCCCTAAACCATTCTACCTCTCAAATTCAAAAAGACTATATTTACCTTCATGTAATAATTGACATTTATATAACCCTTTCTAGAGTACAAAGTATTTTGTATACATTAACTCATTTGAATCTTGTAATCCTGTGAATGAAATGTTATTTTCTTCATTTTAGACAAAAGGGAAACTGAGCCTCAAAGAGGCCAATTGATGTCACAGACAAGATTCAAACCTAGATTTTCCAGTCTAAAACCTTACCTACTTAGTCACATTTTTGAGTAATCATGAAAATAAAGTCAAATATATCACTTGTTTTTTAAGTCACACTAATTTATCCTCTGTCTAGGAGGAAAAGATATAATGAACTAAATTTAGTTTGGATTTCTGCTTACTCTTTGGTTCACCAGGGTACTCCCCTTGATCAGATGATTCAGTAACAAGCTAGAGAGTTATACCTTCAGAAAGAAGTTATCTTCTTATATCTATATATTGTTCACCTCCCAGCAAGGAAAACAGGTTAGATTCAGAGCTTTTAACTGTTAAGTAGACTCTACTTCCCATAAATATGGGAGTATCAAAAGGGGAATTCATGCTTGTTAATCAATAGGATCAGTCTTTGAGAAGAAGGTGAAGGAAGGGGAGGTGAGCAGACTTTCCAGAGTTTGCATTCTACAAACACAACAGGAGGCAGGGACATAAAGGGAAGGGAGATGCTGAAGAGATGCAGTTTGCTGGGCTTGCCCTGAAACTAGCACATGATTGCTTTTAAACAGGCTTCCCTGATCATTGTGCTGGCATGATATTTGGTTGTGTGAAATAGTAAACATCTGGATGAAAACAGGGAGGCAACCCATCATTCAAAATCTAGATACTTCCAAATGTGCAATGGAGTTTTTCCACAGGACTTCACTTTTCTTTTTGGTTCTCAGGGGCCAGACTAGACACAATTTTGCAGTTCCTAAAACTGTCATTTGCCCTTATGATCACTTAAGAAGTAATAAGTGTCTTGCATGCTTTAGGCATTTATTAAATATTTGTCCAATTTGAATTGAATTAATTGCTGATAGTCTTCCATAGATAAAATATACTTTGGGCGTCTTGATGATGGAGAATTCCTCATCTCATTGTGTTGTGAGCACTTTTATGGACGTTCATTAATCTTCATTAATAGTAACAGCTCCTGTAGCTGGAAATTAACCTTTGAAATGCTTATGATTGTTTAAAAAATTTGTATAGGATGAAAGAGCCATCTTTTGATCTCACGTAAAAGTGTGGTAATGAGCTTATTCAAGTTAATGGGGGCAAGGAGGAGAGGAGAAATCAGAAGCTTTTAACAGCTGGGAGAGCAAGATGTCAAAAGCAGCTCCTAAGGTAACAACACAACTCAAAGCCTACTTTAAAATCATCCTTTTGTCTAACTCAGTGTCTTCGGGGGAAATTCATTATTTGTAGAGTTTAATTTGTTATGTAGGCTGCTAGGCAGTTGGTCCAGCATTAAGTTACCATCATAAAACTTTGTAATTAGGGAGGTCAACTTGCCCAAGGGTGGCTTACAAGAGAGATGCCTTATTGCGCATTTTTAAAAGCAACCTGTTCAGAACAAAAAAACCCAGTTGATTAAACCAGGCAAGTATTATGTCTTCTTCCCTTGCAAAAGGTGACAATGAGCTTATAATAATTGTCTCATCTTGAGGAAGGCACTTTTCAAATACACCAAGCAACCCTAATGAGGAGGGAGAATTGGTCTGGTTATTTTTGTGCCTGTGAGACAGCTCCATGGGGTTTAAATCAGTTGCTATTTTATTTTTGTTTTCCAAGGATTAGAGCTTTAAAGGGAAAAGCTGGATTAGTGTTTTCCAAAAAGAAACAGTAACAACCATATTTTTTTAGTTTATAGAAGAAAGAAATGAGAGATATTGTGACCTACTGAACAGAGAGCTAGAATAGTAGGCATAAAGACCTGGATTCAAGTTCCATTTCTAATAATTACTGACTGTAAGCAAGTCCGCTAAATTCTCAATCCCCTAAACAATTCTCTAAGGCTATAAAGTGCAAAGTAGTTACTGATTTGTATTATAAGATGTTTCCTTGAGGCACAGTCAAGATGGTGAAGTAAAGAGGTACTCACCTGAGTTCTCCTCCAAATCACTCCAAATACCTTTAAATAATGACTCTAAATAAATTCTAGAGTGGCAGAACTCATAAAAAAGACAGAGTGAAACAATTTTACACTTTGAAACAACTTACGTCAGCAGGAAAGCTCTGTTCAACCAGTGTGAGAGAGAAGCATGATCCAGTCCAGGCCATAAGAGCACAAACCAGGCCCCAGCAAACCAGGTGCTTTGTTGCTATTGAATCAGTGACAGCAGTGGCTATTTCCAGGCCTCTCATACCACAGATTGCAAGGGGATTGGACAATGGGTCAGAAGGAGATTTACAGGAGGTCCCTCTACTGGCCCCAGGGGAAGGACTTAGTTGTATGGACTATACTTGGATCTGGGTCTTAGTCCCAGTGTGAGGAGGAGCACTGGAACAGCAGAGCTTGTGGCCATAGGGGAGCTGAGACCTTGATCACAGGGTTGAAAACCATACTTTTGGTCCCTCATAGACCAGTGTACAGAAGGGTAGCAATCACATCTCTCCCTTAATCATACCACCTTGGAAAAGCCAAAAACTTACAGGTCCCAGAATTATCTCTGAAAATAGCTGCAGAAAAGTACTTGAAGTTTGGGACCGTTCCTTCTCCACTTGGGAAGCAGAACCCCACTTTAGCATAGAGTTGAAAGTTAAGAAATAGACTGGAAAATGAGCAAACAAAAGAAAAAATTCTGACCATAAAAAGTTACTATGGGGACAAGGAAGATCAAAATGCATTCAAAAGAAGATAACCAAGTCAAAATCCCCATCCAAAGCCTCAAAGATAGATATGAATTGGTCTCAGGTCATGGAAGAGCTCAAAAAGGATTTTAAAAATCAAGTAGAGGAAAAATTTGTAAGAGAAATGAAAGTGTTGCAAAAATCATGGGGCAGAGGAAGAGTCAACAGCTTGGTCAGGGAGGCACAAAAAAAAAATACCAAAGAATAAAACGCCTTAAAAAACAGAAGAGGTCAGATGGTAAGAAAAATAAAAGGACAATGAAGAGAAGAATGTCTTGAAAAGCAGAATTGACCACATGGAAAAAGATACAAAAATTCATTGAAGAGAAGAACTTCTTAAAAAGTAGATTTGGTCAAATAGAAAAGGAGGCACAAAAGGTCACTGAAGAAAAGAATTCCTTAAAAGTTAGAATTAGGCAAGTAAAAGCTAATAACTTTATGAGGTATCAAGAAACAATCAAAGTCAAAAGAATGGAAAAAAGAATGAAAAAAAGAATAAAAAAGAATGTGAAATATGTCATTAGAAAAACAATTGACTCTCATGGAAAATAGATCCTGGAGAAAAAAATTTAAGAATTATTGGACTACCTGGAAGTCATGATAAAATAAAAGAGCCCAGACAACAATTTTGAGAAACTATCAAGGAAAACTGTCCTGATATGCTAGAACCAGAGGGTAAAATAGAAATTGAAAGAATTCACCAATTGCCTCCTGAAAGAGATCTTAAAATGAAAACTGTCAGGAACACTATTGCCAAGTTCCAGAGTTCCCAGGTCAAGGAAAAAATACAGCAAGCAGCCAAAAAGAAACAATTCAAATATCATGGAGCCACAGTCAGGATAATACAAAATTCAACAGCTTCTACATTAAAGGATTGGAGGCTTGGAATATAATATTCTGGTGGGCAAAAGAGGTAGGATTACAACCAAGAGTCATTTACCCAGCAAAACTAAGTATAATCCTTCAGGGGAAAAGTGGTCATTCCATAAAATAGAAGATTTTCAAGCATTTCTGATGGAAAGTCCAGGGTTTAATAGAAAATTTGACTTTCAAATACAAAATGCAAAAGAAACATCAAAAGGTAAATAAGAAAGCTAAATCATAAGAGATTCAATAAGGTTGAATTGTTTATATTCCTACATGGGAAAATGATAATTTATAACTCCTAAAAATTTTTTTCATTATGAGGGCAGTTAGGAGGAGTATACACAGACAGAAAGTGGAGATGTGAGTTGAATGTGATGCTATGATTATCTTAAAAAAAAATCGAATAAGGGATGAGAAAGAAGAATGCACTGAGAGAAGGGGAAAGATAAAGGTAAAATGCGATAAATTATCTGACATAAAAGAGGCCTGAAAGAGACTTTACAGTGGAGGGGAAAATGGGGGACATTGAGGAGTAGAGTAAAATATCCTTACCGTCATCAGAATTGACTCAAAAAAAGAATAGGAGAAGGGAATAAGAGAAGGTGGTTGATAGAAGGTGAAAATCGGAAGCAAAATGCTTTTGAGGAAGGACAGGGTGAAAGGAGAGAGAGAGAGAGAGAGAGATAAATAAGGAAAACAGGATGGAGGGAAATAAATATTTGGATATTATTACTGTGGAAAGAAATTTATGAGTTTCTCTGATAGAGACTTCATTTCCCAAACATATAGAAAACGGAGTCAAATTTATAGAACCATTCCTTAATTGATCAATGATCAAAGACTATGAACAGGCAATGTCCAGATGAAATAATCAAAGCTATCTATAGTCATATAAAAAATGTTCTAAATCACTATTGATGAGAGAAATAAAAATTAAAACAACTCTGAGCTACTATCTCAAATCTTTCAGATGGGCTAATATGACAGAAAAGGAAAATGACAAATGTTGGAAGAGAAGTGGGAAAATTAAAACACTAATGTACTATTGGTGAAGTTGTATACTGACTCAACCATTCTGGAGAGCAAATTGGAATGATTACCAAAGGGCTATAAAATCATGCATACTGTTTGATCAATCAATACCACTACTAGGTCTGTCCCAAAAACATTAAAAAATAAACAAAAATGAAAAGGACCTATGTGTACAAAAATATTAATAGCAACTCTTTTAATGGTGGCAAAGAATTGGAAATTGAGAATATGTTCATCAATTGGGGAATGGTTGAACACGTTGTATATGATGGTGATGGAATAAGATTTTGCTTTAAGAAATGATAAGCAAGTTGCTCTCAGAAAAACATGGAAAGACTTAGATAAACTGAGGCAAAGTGAAATGAGCAGAACACAGAAATAGCAATATTGTATGATAATCCACTATGAATAACTTAGCTCTTCTCATCATACAATGATCCAAGACAATTTGTAGGATTTATGATGAAAGGTTCTATCCATCTCCAGAGAAAGAATTGGTAGAACCTGAATGCAGAAGAAAAATACTTTTTTTAAACTTTATTTTCCTTGTGTTTTTTGTCTATGTTTTCTTTTAGAGAATGACTTACATGGAAATGTGTTTTTTCATGACTACACATGTATGGCACATTTCAAATTGCTTGCTTCTCATTGAGGGGAATGGGGAGAAAGGGAGAAAATTTGGAACTTAAAATTTTAAAAAGAGAATGTTAAAAATCATTTTTACATGTAATTGGGAAAAATAAAATATTAACTTTTTAAAAAAGAAGTTTCCTTAGTAGGGGTTCCCTCTATTAATGAAATTACAGATCTAGTTTTTTAAAAAATGAAACCAATATTATTAGCTAGCATCTATATAGTACTTTAAGATTTGCAAAGCACTTTACAAATATGATCTCACTAAATCTTCAAAATAACCATAAGATGTAGGTACTATGATTATTGGTATTTTACATTCTGGAGTCAGGAAGACCTGGGTTCAAATCCAGCCTTAGACATTTACTAGGTATGTAACCCTGGGCAAGTTACTTCACACTGTCTCAGTTTCATCATCTATAAAAGGATCTGGAAAAGGAAATGGTAAACCACTCCAACATCTTTGCCATGAAAATCACTAAAAATGGGGTCAAGAAGAGTTGAGCATGACTAAAAACAACTAACCAACAATAACAAGAATTGCCTCATGCAGTTAATAAGTGTCTGAGGCAGGAGTGCAAAGCTCAGATCCTCCTGACTACAGGATTACTTCTCTATCTGCTGTGCCAATTAACTGTCACATGCAAAAAACTCATAGTGAGGAAATTTGTGACACTTGTTTATATTTGAAATAATTGCCCACAAATGTTTTATTGGGAATCATCATAAATTTCCAAGAAAAATCCAAAAATATCCAAAGATGAGCTGGTCAGCATCATGGCCAATAAAGGACGTATAAGCTTAACCATATTCTACTGGCAGTAATCATATTTGTATGGAGTTTTATGCTTTTCAAAGTGTATTCATACTTTAGCAATCTTTGAAGAATCACAGAGAATAGGAATGAGGCAGTTATATGACAGAATGGAAAGAGCAGTGGATTTGGATTCAGGAATAAATCTGAGTTCAGGTCCCACCTCAGATACTTGCTGTGAGATCCTGGGTAGTTACTTAATCTTTCTTCAAACTCAGATGACTCATCTGAAAAATGTACATGATTTTTTTTTCGGAGAAGATGAAATTAGACAATATTTGTAGAGCTCTATAAAATTTACTGGGTATAATTGCTATAGGACTCATGACAAATGCTTCCTCTTTTTCTCTAAATAGGGAAAAGAAGTGAATTTCTCAGACTTTGGAACAATAAATGTAAATTTCATCTCAAATGGATTCGGGAACAGATCATTTGACAGAGTAAATATTCTTCAACAAAAATGGTGATCACTGAAGACTAATATGTTTCTGAAAGAAGAAATTATGACATTGTTTTTTTCTTTTGATAAGACTAGTTGATTTGGAAAAATCTATAGATATAACATACCTATGTATAATCAAGGTTCTTAAGACATTTTTATAGAAAAGGCAGAGAAATTTGGGCTATGTGATAATACAGTATTGTGTTAAATGAATAATATCATAGGTGCTGACATTTATGTTGAACATTTCATACTATTTTCACTGTAATTTTCATCATAGGATTTAGAGTTAGAAGAGATCTAAGAAATCTTCTGGTCCAACTTGGTTATCCTTTAGATGAGGAAGGTGAAACCCCGCCCAAATTTTAAATGACTTGCTCAGTCACACAATTACAATGTGTTTTTGATGCAAGTTTTCAACTCAAGTGTTCTGCTCCCCAGTGCCAACGTTCTTTCCATCTGCTAGTGAGGCTACTACAACCTTGAGAGAATTTTCTCTTGTCAGAGATGTATCCAATTGTATTCTGGAAAATGTTTAGCAACAAGATTGTCTGTGGGAAAACTTATGCATAACACACTTTTACTTTAGTCTGAATTATTAACATCATCTCCACTACTTTCTTAAGTCCAGGCAATTAACTAAACAACAAACGAAGCCCTGACTTGCAGGGTTGGCTGATTTCTGAGATGAAAATGCTCATACTGAACAGTTAACTCTAGCCTCATACAGCTCACTCCTGGCTAATTCCTGAGCCCAACTCGCTCCACATTTGTATCAGCTGATTAGATGAACACTTAGGAAACATATTAATGAAATACAACAAACATTGTAAGGATGGCTATCCTACTGGATGATATCTATCAACAAACTTGACTAGTAACCAAAACCTTACTCAGTGGAATTTAGTAAGGATAAATGGAAAGTCCTATACTTACATCCAAAAAAAAGTCAATTATGACACTTGTAGATAGAAGAAAAACAAAATATGAATAATGAATGTACAAAAGACTCAAGAGTATTAGTTAAATGTAAGTTCAGTATGGACTGGAAGTATGGTATACCTCTCAAATCACCCAGGCTACATTTATAGAAGTTTAAAACAAGGCAAATAATAGGTCTATTGTATTCTGCACTGATCAGACCACATCTGCAATCCATATTCATTTGTGGGTGTCACATTTTGAGAGATACATTGACTGATTGATGGGAGTAAGTCCAGAGGAGGATGACCAGGGTTGTTAGGAAACTGGAATATGTGTCAAATGAAAAGTTAAAGATGAAGAACAGAAACCTAAGAGGAAAATGTGTTCCTGTTCTCCAAATATTTGAAGGGCTGCCATGTAGAAGGGAGGAGAGGACAATTTGTGTGGCTCTAAAGGCCAGAACTAGGATTAATTGAGTGTCAACATGATATAAGGGAAAGAGAATTGATTTTGAAGTAAGCAAACATTTAGTGAAACTCTAGCTCTTCTACTTTATCCTGTGGGACCATGCAGATCACTTAAGGTATTTGCATCTCAGTTTTTTCATCTATATCAAAAAAGAGCTGACTGAAAGTCCCTTTGACTTCTATGTTGTGATCCCAAGCTAAAATAAGACAGGTTTGGTGTTATATAAGGAAGAACTTCTTTAAAAGATGAGAGAGGCTTCCTTGCCATTTTCCTAACTACTCCATACCATACTTCCTACACTCAGACCATCACTTCTGTTTCTTTCCCAGTGGTCATCTGAACTCTGCCCTGAGAACCCCAAGTTCTGGTAGATCAGCTTTTGCCTTTTCTTGTTTGGTCCTAGACATCCATGCCATTCCATAACTCACTTACTGACTATACCACCCCCCTTTTCAATTCCCTTTGAAGTGTTCCCTTCCACTCTTAAAAATTAATCTCTCTGAATATGGGAACTATCTTGCTTGTTTGCATTTATATCCAATATTTATCACAAAACCCGGCACAAGGTAAGAACTTAAAAATTATCTATCCATCTATATATATCTGTCTATCTATCTATCTATCTATCTATCTATCTATCTATCCGTCTGTCTGTCTGTCTATCTATCTACCTACCTAACAATTAGAGCCCTAAAAAATGGAATAGATAACCTTGTGAGGCAGTCATTCTGCCTCCCTGATGCTGGCTGAAAGTCAGTGATTCCATTACATCATTTGATTCTCATAATATCTCTGTGAGTAAAGCAAATATTCTTTATCTCTATTTGATAAAAATAAAGATAAAGAAACTGAGGCTCAAGAAGTTTAAGGTCAGTAATGGGCATTAAATTTGCTCAGCAAGTTAAAGGAAGGATGAGGATGTTATTTGCTATTGTCTCTAAGTTTTACCAGTACATTACAAAAACTTAAATGTAACTATTTGACACAAGATTATTTGAAAAGTTTAGGATTATTAAAATAGCACATTAAATTAAATATTAAAATGTTAATAAAATTCATAACTAAGTATAATTTTAAGGAGATGGATGTCATAAGGAAAAATGTAACAGTACAAAAATATTTTTATAATAGTTAACAAATCTAAAAAGTCCCTTCCAACTCTTCAACTGAAATTACCTTGTTAGATAAAGAAATTGAAGTACACAAAATTAATTCCTCAAGATTTAACAAGTGTATATGCACAGCACTGTTCTGAGATAAAAGGATGAGGAAAAAGTGTCCCTTGTCCTGAAACACTTGCAATTTTATCGAGAGAGACAGGACAAGTACATTGAACAATACAATACAAATTACAGCAGGATAAATACATTAAAAAAGTATTAAGTTTTATGAAATCAGGTGAAACTGCTTTGTATTTATTTTTCACATACATAGTATTTACTTGTCTCCGTGAATGTTATTTCCCAGGAGAGTGTAAGCTCCCTGAGGGTAGATAATATTTTGTTATGTTTTTTATACTCCCAGTCCCCAGCACAGTACATTATGCTTAGTAAGTGATATATGAATATTCTTGAATTGAAAAGTCTATTACCTTCTCCTAAGGAAAATCATATGATCCCAAGATCCTAGACTCAGAGCCACAAAGACTTATAGAGATTACCCCAACTTCCTCATTTCTGAGGAAGAAATTGAACTATGAAATGGCGAAGTGACCTATCCAAAGTCACACAACATTAAGCAACAAACCCAGGATTTGTCTGCTGTCATGATTCAATCCATCTATGAAGAAACTAGTTGTATTTTTGTCCACACAGACTGACCAAAGTTCCATTGTTTTGCTTTTTATGTTCTGACCTGGATGATATTGGGACTGAGGGGGAGGTATTTCATGTAATCTTGGTCTTCATTTCTCTACAATTCATTTTCCATTGGGTGTAATGAGGATAATATCCTGTGAATTTTGTAGTAGATGGATAAAATGAAAATAAGGAGCTATAGAAATCGCTTATTATATTCTATCATTATTTCTACTATTTCGTTAAATAGATGCACTCATTATCTAAAAGTGTTTGTGTATGTATATCTGTGTGAGTCTGTTAAGTATTTGGTAGGGGGAAATGAAGCCCACGCTTAGCACAGCGTCTGCGCATAGTAAGTGCTTTAATAAATGAGTATTGACTGACTTGTTCACTCACTGGTGAGAGTAAATCAACTGTCACTTTCCCCTCTGGGGTGGCAAGGGAAAGTGACTTTTATTCTGCATGCTTGAGAGATCATCTAACCCTAGACTACCAATATTTGACTATAGATGGATATATTTTTAACCCAATTCTCCCCCTGCAGATAGGAGAGTGAAGGAGTAAGAAACCAACCACAGTTCCTTAAAGTTCCTCAGAAAACAGTCTCCTTTAGAGACAGAGAGGACTAAATCATAGAAGAGATATAAGTTGAATCATGACAAACTCAAGTCAACTGTACTATATTAGATGGAAAATCCATTTATTGACATTTATACTACATAAGAATATTCCAAATTTAGTCATATACCCTATGCATAATTGTGGCTAATTATAAGTTTTCCTAATTTTGATCCCTTTATCAACACTTGCCGTGCCTTCCATATATAAGAATTCTGTTGTCTTCATGTGGTTTCTCAAGGGTGTGCTGGAGGCAGTTTTGATGACTGTTATTTCCAGTATGAACATTTACTCCTTGAAAATTGGCAAATGCTAAAAATCGGGGTTTGATTTATTGTTTTGTCAATTGTCTAGAATTAAGAAAGTAATGGAGAAAATCTTAATGCACTTTAAACAGAGAGTATCTCAAAGGTATTTTTTTGGAGAGCCTGTTAAACATTCACCAACACACTCCTAATTCTAGAAAACTGTGGACACATTTCAGTGTTTTGGTGAACTTTTTAATGGGTAAAGGAAATGACATTTATAATGATAAGAATACTTGACATTCAATCAGAAGACCTGGGGTCTGGTCCCAGGTCTGGCACTTAAAACGTTAATACCTATCTGTCTTTGGGCAACTCACTTGAGACTTTTCTCATCATTATAAAAATGGGAGTAAAATTATGGGTTGTTGAAGGAATCAAATGAGAGACTGCATATGAAAGCACCTTGGAAATTATATTATAAAAATGTAAGGGATTATTCTTCTTGGAGCAAATCAGTGAACTATTGATCTTTATCTGGAACGTTCATAACTAGATGCTTGTGATGTTAATTGTATATTTCTAAAATCTAAGATCACAACCTGAGCCCCCGACAAAGGAATTTGTCAGGTTTCAAACCATTAAAGACAGGTAACAATAACTTGACAGCAATTTATGTTCAAAGTCAGATTACTTCTTTGAACTTAAACGCTTCTCTGGGGCTATTTCTCTTTTGGAAAATTTTAGGATTAAACTCCTTTGGAAAGATAGGAATTCTCCTTTCAGAGCTTCAAGTATTCTGATGAGGAGGAAAAGGAGAGAGAGACAGAGAGACAAAGACAGGGACAGAGACACAGAGGGGAACAGAAGAGGAGAGATATAGAGAAAGAAATAGAAACAGAAGCATAAACTATTGGGGCCTCATTTTTCATTTATGAAAATGAAAGAGTTGAATTTGATAGGCTTCAAAATATTTTAATATTTCCAAAATATTAAATGCTGTGAAGCTCAGTCCCTTCTTCCATGTTTTTAAATATGTTTTTGGTCCATTCATGTGATTTTATCTGTGTAAGAAAATCTTACTGTGAAAAATCCCATCACCAAAGCAGATATAAGCAACTATCTGTATGTTAAACTCAAGAGAGTTGGCTCTTGTTTCTATTTGTTCTATGCATTGGCAGACAGATAGATGACTACTCTTCTCTCTTTCGGTACAAGTGTCTGCTGCATAATGGGAGTAAACTCTTCTACCTCCAAGCCAGGAGAGATACTTAGATTGGGTTGGCTCCAGGAATCAGAGGTAGAATACTGGAGAGACTCATGTTGTTAGTAAAAAAAAAAAAGAAAAAAAAAAAGAAGAAGGAAAAAAAGACCAGACCAAACAACAAACAAAAATAACAAAAAGCCTTAGTGATTCTCAAAAGGATTGTTATGTATGCTTAAGGAATGGTGGAGAAAATTAGACGTATTATCAAAGTGTTAGACAAAAACCCTGTTTCTAGTGAGTTGGAGAAAAAGAGAAAGTCTAGTCAGAGGTAATAATGAGTGATGTTAGAGAAGACCAATTCCTGGGGCCTTCAAAAGAAAAAGAAATGAGAGTTGACCAGGAGGCTAGACAGACATCAAGTCATGTCTCAGGTCTTTATATACGTGGAAAGTTTTTGTAGAAAAGTTGAGAAACATGACTAGTTTCACAAAGTCTAATAAAGTTGTCCTCAGTATCACCGGAATGTGAATAAAATGAGTCCTGACTTTTGATATAATGCTACCTTTATAGTTCTACTTTACTCCATAGCTGAATCTTCCTTTTCGTTAATCCCTCTAAACTTATTTAACTAAAGGAATAGCATTCCTCTGTCCTTCTTGGTTCTCCAGCCCTCCTTACACACACACACAAACGCACATGCACGAGCACAAGCACACACACACACATTCTCTCTCTTAAATATGTATGTATATAATATTATATAATATAAACATTAATATAATCTTATTGAATTATATTATCCTTACTATAGTGTATTGGGTTTTCAATTAGAATGAGCACCTCTGAGGTGAGGCCTACAAGGTGCTTTTCAGGGCTCCTCATCCACCTTTAGTGTTGACCTGGCACTGAACTCTCACTTGTGGCCCCTAGAAGCTACAGCATGCACAGTGGTTACATGGGTCAAATCAGGTTGAGGGAAACTGGCAGACCTCAAACCTGTTGGTGAATTAGGGGGATGTCTACCCCAAACTGTGAAGACTTATTCTATTGGAATGGGAAGATGCAAAAATGTGTTCCAACAACCATAAGGGTGAATGTAGCAGATGCTATGGAATACTTGAAGTCTGGTCAGACATCAAAGATGCCAAGGTCATCTATGGCATCTCAGGCCATCGTCAGTCACTTAAATCCAATTCACACATGAGTTAGTATATCACCCAAAAATTTCGTTAGTCCTCTTAGAAAACAAAGAACAGGTAACATTCTTTAAGCTATATTATATTTTATGATTATAAAATATGCCTATAAAGTATATAATTAATATATAATATTATATATATATCTAAACAGAGAGAATATGTTGGGGGAGATGGATTGGAGAAATTTTTATAGAATAAAGGACAGAGAAATACCATGTATCTATCTATATATCACACACACTCATTTAAGCCCTGTAAGTAAAGGTCTTCATAGGTGATAATATAGACTCTCCATAAATAAACATTAAATTGAATAATAATTCAATTGTTCATTAAATTCCTGGTAAATATCAGGCACCCTAGTAGGCCCTGAAGATACAAAGGCAAAAAAATGGCAAGATCTTTTTTATACTGGTGATATGTGATCTTAGGTAAGTTACTCAGTCTGTCTTGGTCTCATTTCCTTCATCTATAAAATAGAGAAAGTTCAAGTAGATGACTGCTAAAGTTCCTTCCAGCTCTAATGAAGTTATAAAGCAATAGAAAAATAGATAGACAGATAAAAAAAATACAAAGTGAATACAAAGTAATTTCAAGGAGAATTAAGAAATTATTAAGGAATGACTCAAATTCCTTCTAGACCAGAAAAAAGTCAAGGGTCGCTATGAATTTTTTATTTCTTTTACCGAAATAAAGGCTCTCCTCACCATTTCATCGAAGGACCTGAGCCAGGGCCTTAAGTGTACAAAACAAGATGGACCTGTAGCAATATACAGAGAGTAAGGAGAAAATATACAACTTTACCTCCTTCTGTATATGTCATGCTCTGAAGCTGCAGCGTCTATCCTGGACTGATAGCAGAGCATGGTGAGAAGTGTGAACTGAAGTTAATACAAGGGTGGGCCTAGGAAGATCTGTGTTTGTACTGCTGAGCAGATGGGGTGGGGATGGATATCTCAACCCTAGTATTGACATTCCTAGACAAAAGGAAGGAGACAAATCAGTCAATCTATACTGGTTTTTTTTCTTTCATTTTCTTTTATTTTTCAATTAATAGACATTTATTTTCTCAACCATTTGTTAATTTAAAAGGAAAATAAAAACTCTTATAATAAATTTCTATAGTAAAGTCAATCAAGTTCCCACACTGCTCATGTCCAAAGAGGTATGAGCCGTAACATACATTTGAGTGATGCTTAAAACACTTATTTACTGGTCACTTACTAATTGAGCTGTTACTAAATGGAGCTTTCCTTTATCTTAAATGTTAAGATTTTATTCTCCATATATTTTTATAGCCCTTGATAAGAAAGATTATGTTTTCATGTAAGGCGTGCCGGAAAGGATTTAGAATGTGCGGGGTTTAGCGAGATGCTCAAAAACTGAAAACTCGAGACATTTTATTGGTCTTTTGTGAGTAATATACTGCAGTACTATATCAGATGGTTGGAGGCAAGTGCATTAAAAAAAAGTTTATGGGTTTGAAGTTCAGGAAGCTTTTTCTCAGACAAATCAGTGAGTGATTGATAACTGGCCACATTCTTTTTACGGACTTAATATGAGTATCTATAAATTTCAAACCAAGAAGCCCCAAGTTACAAAATTATGTTTGGTCAAAGTTATATCTTTTGAGAATCAAATTGTCTTGTGAAATGCAATACCTTACCATATGGGCATTTTTTATCTTGTCAAATTATATTTTAAAATCAAAATAAACAATAGACTAATAATAAAAATAAATAATAGAACAGTATAGTCTTAGAACTAGAAGGAGTACACTAGTTTATATAGTCATGTTGTATACTGCTGTAGGATTAGAGTTGGAAAAAACCATAGAGGCCACCAAGTCCAAACCCCTCATTTTGCATATGAGGAACCTGAAACACATGTTCAGTGACTTGTCCAAGCTCATACAGCTGGTAAATATATCTTTGAACCTAACACCAAATCCAGTGCCTGTGCCTGTACTCAGGGAAGACAGATTTAAACCTTATCTCTGACAGTCACTAGTTTTTTTGACCACAGGATAGTCAATCAGCAAGAATTCATTTATCATCATCTATGTTGCAGACACTATGCTAGGCACCGAGGATAAAGACACAAAAAAAACAAAAACAAAAACAACCCCAAAATAGTTCCTATCTTTAATGAGCTTATCTGAACTTCAGTTCCTCATCTCTGAAATGGGGTTTAAGTAAGTTCATGTATGTAAAGCTCTTTTTAAACCTTCAAGGACAGGGTAAAGGGACAGTTGTTTTCTTATGTCCTCTCTGCTCTTTCCCCACCAAGAATCTACAGTATACTTGATGAGTGTTCAAGGTTGCTATGTTGCACAGTGGGACTAGAGTCGGAAAGACTCATCTTCCTGAGTTCAAATCTGGCCTCAGACATTTACTAACTGTGTGACCTTGGGCAAGTCACTTCACCCTGTTTGCCTCAGTTTTCTCATCTGTAAAATGCGCTGGAGAAGAGAATGACAAACTGCTCCAGTATCTTTGCTAATATGCATCATGAAGAATCAGATATGACAGGAATGATTGAACAGAAGGAAGGAACAAACAGTGTCATGAAATCTCAGGCAAGAGATTATTAACAATGACAAACCCTACAGATAGATCAAGAAGGACCTCTGCCTTCTCTTCGCTAATACAATATGATTTCTGGTATCCTCATTAGCGAGGCTACCTGGTTAGTGTAATGGGCTTGGCACTGAAAACATCATCAACTATGTGGAAGGCTGTAAGAACTGTTTCTGGAAGAAAAGAGGCCAAAACCAGAAGTGGACAGTCTATGAAGGCCTATCACATAGTTGGGAGTAGGCTGTTTCAATCGGCAAAAACCAGAACTGACTGCATCTTTAAAATTACCTGAGTGAAACTGATCTCTTTCATCTTGGATACCGTGCCTTTTACTTACAATTGAAAAAAAGTTTTATATATATATGCATACATTTGTGTGTATTTACACACACATCTATAAACTTATACATATATATAAATGTATATATGCATTAAAAGTATGTGTACATATGTGCATATAGATACAAATACATACACATATATACATATACACATTTGTGGAATATACAAATTATATAAAAATAGATACAGGAATATAATTATATACACACATGTGTATATACACACATACATATGCATGTACATAGATACATAGATACACATATATATGCCTATATTATGAAAAAATGGCATGGTTTATTGCACAGCTGGACAGATGTAGAAAATATGGTGGCAGGGTAGATATTGATATTGATATCAGTATCAATATTGCTACCAGTATCAATATTGCTACAGATATAGTATTTGTGCGTGTCTGTGTAGTTATATGCATATGTGTGTGTGTGTGTGTGTATGTTTGTATTTCACTTCAAACTGTTTCTTACTTGTGTTTGTCCCTTCCTGACCCCATTTGATATTTTCTGGACAGAGATAATGGAATAATTTGTCATTTCCCTCTCCAGCTCATTTTACACATTAGGAAACTGAGGCAAACACAGTGAAGTGACTTGCCTGGGGTCACACAGCTAGTAAGTGTCTGAGGCAAGATTTGAACTCAGGTCTTCCTGATTTCAGGTCCAGCACTTTATCCACTGTGCTATTTAGCTGTCCCTTAGTATTTGTGTATAGGTGTATGTGTACATCTGTAAGTTATGTATATACATACATGTGTATATATATATGCATGTATATGTATATATCTATATATGTACGTGTGTATACATATATATACATATCCTGTCACCATACTTCTTGAGTAAGATCTGAAATTAGAAATGTACTCACAGGAAAATTTTAACAGATTGCAGCAGTTCTTTGTAGATTGCAGTTTCTACAAAGAACCACTGATTCAAATATTTTATTAAGGTAGATACAATGCCAAGGCTAGAATGTTTTTAAAAGGGGAACTTCAGATCCAAGGCTGTTGATGATCTGGTGTGAAGACTTAAGTTTCATAGGAAATATATGCTACACACAAACAAGAAATTAATCATGTCAACATCAAATCAAATTTTAAAATATGTATTTCTTGAGCACTGAATATTCAAGGGGTTCCTCCATGCTTTGGACATTTAACTTGACAAAAGAAAGTTATTATGGTGACAGGGAGGATTAAGGCATAAACTTAGAAAAGAATAATAGTGTTAAAATGGCTACATGTGAAGTCTCAAATAAAAATGTATTTGGTCTTAGCCCCAAAAAGAATTTCTAGAAGAGCTTTAAAAGGATTTAAAAAACAAATTAGAGAAGTGGAAGAAAAATTGGGACAATAAATGAGAGTAATACAAGAAAATCATTGAAAAAAAGAGTCAATAGCATGAGAAAAGATAACAAAAATTTACTGAGGGAAATAACTCCCTAAAAAATAGAACTGACCAAATGGAAAAGCAAGTATAGAAAGTTCATTGAAGAAAATAATTCCTTAAAAACTAGGATTGAAGAGAAAAAATAACGACTCTATAAGACAAGAAGATACAATAAAACAAAAACAAAAGAGTCTAACTTGAATGTCTTCTATTGATTATTTCTAGTTCAACATGTGTATAGTTTGTTTGCATGTCATCTCCCTCATTAGACTGTGAGCTCCTTGAGAGCAAGACCTAGTTTTCTTTGTATCTCACATACTTAACACAATGATTGGCACATCTACAGTGTCTGGGGATTAATAAATATTTGCTGGCTGACTGAGAGGCTCCTTTGAAGCCTAAGGTTAAGAAATAAAGCTACCTTTGCTTCACTAGGCTAGGAAAACCATAACTCGAATTCTACCTTTTTTCTTGCCTCTTAGACATGACTATATTATCCATGTGAGGGCCCAAATGTGGGAATTAATGACTATATTTTAGTTAAATTCCTGGAAAAGTCCCAGTTAGTCATTTTTTAAAAAATGAAGATCATTTTATTATAGGCATATATATACATATAACTACTTGTGAACAAATTGGCTCAAAAGTAGAGAAAATACAGTG